>JAHWFO010043267.1:0-48677 GCA_023313115.1 Rhysida immarginata | reverse complement strand
CACAGTAACCCTTCAGAGTCCCTTTTATAGACTAGTAGGACAGATGTGTAACGGACGCATTGCATCACTTAAAACACGAAGACATTGGGCCACTTACTATACTCATTCAGTGCCTATGCCGTGAGACCATCAAACAGCTTATCAGCAGAGCCACTAGAGTGGGGTAACCTTTCTACTTTTACACTGAGACAATTAACATAAGTAAACCCTTGGACACTTGCGCCACCTTACATGTTTTTTTTTTGAAATGGTTGGTATTTTAAGCATTACTTTAATAACAACAACTATAGATTTCTTGGCGCATTTACTGTAGAACACTCCTCTAATTTGCAAATGCATGGAGTTCAATTCTTCTAAGATACACGACGCTCAAGAGTTCTAGTCTATTCTTAGCTAAGAACAGGATGTTCAAAGCTCCTCAGATACATCATATTAAACTGCCGAAAGTTCCCGGGGGCCGTCAACAAATATATTTCATTAACTCACCAACTCTCCGCCAGATATTTCCCTCAATGGAACACCGACCGGCATGACTTCACTGCCAATCACGTCAGGGCAGAAGAACGATAACAGCGCTGAACATGACAAAGGAACATCGCCAGGTTATCTTTGTAGACATTGCTCACATTGAGTAGTCGAGGAGAAATAAAAGGCAATAATATTAATACGCATAACAATTCTAGTAAAATTCATATGATAATACAAACATAAAACATTGTTTGAACTCAATTAGCACGGATTGATTAATTGATCCGTTTTCCGAACGATCCTTCCATTACCCCGTTAGGCTTAATCGCAAAAGGACTCTGCTTATTTTCGCTACTCGAAAAATTCACCATCTCTCTCCGCAAGATTTTTTCTTAAAAACTCCTAGTTAATTCTAAAAACGACGACAACACACGCAACAATTGTCTGAACGAGTCAGCATCCCTTGCAATACGGAGAATTTTCATCTTTGCTGACAATACTCAGCAATTAAACGACACATTGTTGACGATTTATAATATCACACTCAGATATTACGATTTAATAATTATCAAAACAAAATAATCAAAATTAAAACTCATACGGATTAACATAATAGAATGAATATTTTATTGGCAACAGTGAACTAAAATAATAAAGAATAAACTGACATCATATGTCACACATTAAAAATGATTATTGTGGATTTGTGGTTTCCTCTCATCGCTCGATTGATCGTTGTGTCCACAGTTTCTTGGCTGATTCTACTTCAATACCATCACACTCTTTCAGGTTGCCAGGTGTTGAAATAGGCAGCATAGGTACAGTAGGGAGGTTCCTCGGACAGCAAGGTCAGCTCAATCCTCTCCTCCTTCATTAGTGCCATCTCCAATGACCTGCAACAGACAATGGTGCAGTCTCACTGTTTGGTTAATAAGTTCTCAACCACAACAGATAACTTAACTCAGAATAAACTCTACAGAGAAAACTGGCGTTATTTTATATGCCACATTCCCATTTAAGAAAAAAAAACTAACCCAATGAAGGATTTCAAGAGGCAGCCAAACTCCAAAACTGTCCCAGAAGATAGAGCCTTTCATATTCCCTGTTAGCATGGTCACATCGTTCATTTTACACATCATTTCTGAAATACAGGGACATCCAGTGACTTTTGACTTATCCTGGAGTCAGTGGTGTAGCTAGCTTTTTAGTGCCCATGTTCAATTTTTCATTTTTAGCACCCCTAATTCCTTGTGCCTGTGTACTTTGCACACCTTATCTGCTCGTAGCTGCGCCTGTGCCTAGAGTTAAACAAAGATGTAGCCTTTTGAATGCAGCAGGTCTTTGAATTCTTGACTGAAGGGGTTAATTATAAGAAATTGACGTTGTTTCAGACATATCTTTGAATTGATAAAATGCTTTTTGTAGGTTTCCAAGTTTGTGTGTTGGTGTATTGTCAAGAGAAAGCGTTCGACAGGCATTGAGAAGTGGAATTAAAGCCGAACAGATAATCAGCTTTCTACGAATGCATGCACATCCAGAAGCACAATGAGGTATGTACTCTTAATAGATTTTATTTCTCCATCTCTTACTTCTTATCAGACGAGTGAGTGCCTTAACTCTTTTTATTTTGTCTTTTTGTATTCAAAGAGTCCTGTTGTCCCACCAACCATTACGGATCAAATTAGGCTTGGGGAAATAGAGAGAGACAGGTTTGCTTTCACTGAAGGAGTCCTCTATAACCAGTTTCTCTCGCAGCAAGATTTTGACTGTCTTCGGAACTATGCCCAGGTAAAGCATTTAACAGTTTACTCACGACATTCAATCGTCTCGTCCAGCAAAAGGATGGAGCAGAAATACGGGGATTTTCTTTGAAATATTTTAATGTTTTAATTGAATGATGTTTCTTAAACTTTAAGCAACATTTTCTTCTTAAAGGGAGATATTTTCTCGTATCTCTAAGAAAAGTGTGTGTGATATAACTTTCTTGGGAAAACAATGGAAAATTTTTGTGGCAACAATGGTTGTCGTGTTCTGTACCGCCTTCTGCATGAGCAGGCTAATTTGAATGCAAAGTTTTAGTACAAGTAGGAAACAACAATGAGTGTGTTATATGTGCAACGGATCAAAACAGTTTTCTTGTGTTTGCATGTGAAGCATCCGAAAGCGTCACAAATAATCTGCACACTATGAAAAAACTCAATGGCATTTCAAGGGACCGGCAAAATTATTTCGCTATTTAGAGATGTGGAGGTGGTGTTTAAATTTGCATGATTTTGATATCAATTGTTAAAAAGTGCTTGATTTTAATTTAGTATATATAAAAATATACTAAATATCTAAAAATATATTTAAAATATTTTCGCAAATGTTCATTGGTTTTTTACTGTATGTAACAGTTGCTATGTGACAGTACATAAATTTACATTTTTACTACAGGTTCAACGTAAAACGCCCTCTGGTGGCAAAATTGGTAGCTTTTTTTTTTTTTTGTTGCTGAAGCATGCTCATCCCTTCATTACGTCCTCCACAAAATTTCACACTTTTCTGATTGCTGGTTTCGCCTATAGGGAACTTTGCAATAGGGTCTGTTCATTAAGAACACCTTGTGTACAACTCAAAGACAAAAGTTTAGCAATGAGATTAATTCTAATCTCTGTTAAACACAAACTTCAAATAATACAGAAAAAAAGAAACGTGATTATTTTATAGACATTATACTGATGAAGAATAACATTTTTACTTCTCAGTGCATTACTTGCAACACTATTGACATGTTAGTTTGTTTGTTTTTTAATGTTTATCATTGTCACACGGAGACAAAAGTTTAGCAATTTGTATCAAAAAAAGTTAACCATAAGTTTCTAACACGTTTAATTTTTAGAACTGCCTGTATTCTACATGGCATTGAATCAACCAGTTTTTTACACTCCTCTGCTGAGATATCCACCCAGGCACTCATGAAGCTTCTTTTAGAGACTTCAGAGATGTTAGATGTGTCTTTCTTATCTTTTTTTTATTGTTCTCCAGATGTTTTCACTGCATTAAGATAAGGGGAATTCCCTGGCCATTCCAGAACACCAACATCATGTTGCCACAGCCATTCCTTTGAAAATTTAGCTCTGAGCTGGTGGTCCATCCTGTTGGTATACACAATCATTTTCAGGAAAATAGAACTGCATTGTCGGAATTAGATGATCATCCATGATTTCTGTATCTTTCTTCACGTTAACATTGCCATCAATAGGGCTTCCGAGTCCTTCAGCAGTAAGGGAGCTACAAACCAGGAACTGATGAAGGAAATTTAACAGTTCTTGAAATGCATCCAGAAGATAACCATTCATGTTATTTACGAATGACAGTTTCTTTACCATCATTGATTGCACAAAATCGACACTCATCAGAAAATATAACTTTTTTCAATCCATTACATCCCATTCAGAACATTTTTTCACCACTGGACGCCTTTCTTTTTCATAGTGGGTGTGAGTAAAATTTGTAACCCAATTCCTTTATGCATCAAATCGACCTTTTTGAAGAAACATTTTTCTTAATTATTTTACATCATTCTCTTGTTATGTTCCTTGCTATATGCTTACACATTCTGGTTATAAAATGTTTCAGCATAGTCAAATTGCGCTTTGTTGTTTTTTGTGGACGTCCAGATCGTGTTGTACGTCAATAGTTCCTTCTTCTCTGAATTTTGAGAGGGTCCGGGAAACACTGGCTGGGTTAATCTGCAATTGCTTGCAATGTCCCATTGATTAATTCCTTTCTTGGATAAATAAATGAATTCCTGCTTAATCTGACTGGTCAGTTGTTTTGCCTTAAGCATTCCGAGTCTTCATGCGTTCACTTAGGTACCAGTACCAGTTATGCTACTAAAAACCAACCCATCACTCTTTCAATAAATGTAAAATCTCATTAATTTCCATGTGTTATTATAAAAAAACAGGATTTTATTCCCTGCAAAACAGAAATTGTTAAACTTCTGTCTCAGGGTTTGCATATTGTTAGACTTTTGTCTCAGGGTGACAAGGATACAAAATTGTTTTCTTGAAAAATTATTGTTCCAAAACCTGCTGCTAAAATGCATTGAGAAGTAACAATGTTATTCTTCATCAGAATAATGTTTATAAAATAATTATTTTTGTGTTTTTCTGTAAAACTCAAAGTCTGCAGGTGATGATGAAATCCGGTCCGAGATGTTAAAGTCCTTAAATCAGGATGGTATCCAGTGGCTGACTCGAGTGTGTCAGGTTGCTTGGATATCTGGACAGGCCCCTAAGCAATGGCAGACAGGAATTGTGATCCCTATCTTCAAAAAGGGAGATCAGAGAGATTGCAACAACTATCGAGGCATCTCTTTGCTCAGCATTCCTGGGAAAGTGTACGCTAAGTGTTTGGAGAAGAGAAGTCGGGAAATAGTCGACTCCAAACTGTTCGGGGAGCAGTGTGGTTTTCGACCTGGCCGAAGCACGACGGATCGCATCTTTGCTCTAAGGCAAATCTTTGAGAAATCCTGGGAGTATGCAAAAGAGGTCTACGCTTGCTTTGTAGACCTCGAAAAAGCATATGACAGGCTTCCTCGGGAGAAGCTCTGGCAAGTGTTGCAAGAGTATGAAGTGGATGGTCAATTACTGGTTGCTGTCATGTCTCTGTATGAAAGCTCTGAGATGTGTGTCCGGATAAATGGCATTTTGTCAAGACCGTTCACCGTGGGTGTTGGACTCCGCCAAGGGTGCGTACTGTCGCCCCTCTTATTCATTATCTTTATGGACTGGATAGACAGGGGCAGCCGAGGCGATGACCATGTTTGTGTGGGCGACTGCCAGGTAGAGAGGTTGCTCTTTGCTGACGACCTTGTCCTCCTTGGGTCTTCTCGCACGAACCTTCAGCATGCACTAGACCGGTTTGCAGCCAAATGTGAAGAAGCTGGGATGAAGATCAGTGTGGCTAAAACCGAGGTTCTGGTCCTTTCAAGACGGCCTGCTCAGTGCGCTCTCCATGTTAGGGGAGCCTCATTGAGACAAGTGGAGAAATTCAAGTATTTTGGGATTGCATTCACGAGGAATGGATGGCAGGAGAAAGAATTGGATGCTCGGATCGGTGCAGCAAGCTGTGTCAGACGTGAACTGTAGCGATCCGTGGTAACGAAACGCGAGCTGGGTAACAAAGCCAAGCTCTCAGTCGTCAAATCTATCTTTGTCCCCATTCTCACCTATGGTCATGAGTCTTGGGTAATGACCAAAAGAGTGCGATCGCGGGTACAAGCGGCCGAAATGAGATTTCTGAGAAGTGTGGCAGGTGTTACCCTACTAGATATGGTGTACAGCAGCACAATATGGGAATCTTTAGGTGTTCAGCCGCTACTTCTCCGCATTGAGAGATCTCAGTTGCGCTGGTATGGCTACGTGATACGGATGCCGCAAACTAGTCTTCCTAAGCAGTTGTTATTTACCAAGCCGGTAGGTAAGAGACCAAGGGGTCGGCCTAGAACCAGGTGGCTAGACTACATGGAGAATCTGGGTTCGAGTCGCTTGGATATTACCAGGGAGGACATGCGCCTGTTGGCGGAAGATCGCGATCGCTGGAGATCCTCCATAGGGCTGCTGCCCCCGTGACCCGAACGGATAAGCGGGTTTGAAAAGTAAGTAAGTACTCGAAGTTTATGTTTGAGAAGGATCAAAATTAATCTCATTGCTAAACTTTTATCTTGGAGTTGTATACTGTATATCTATCTTCTATATACAGGGTGTAACTAAAGGTGTGTTACAAACTTTGGGGAATGATAGAACTGGTCAAAATAAGCATTTTTTGTTCTATGAACATTGGTCCACAACTGCATTGTTTAAGAGTTATAGCAACTGTTCAAAATGACGCCCTTCAGCGTCAATGCAGGCTTGCATTCGTCGCTGTACGTTGCAAGACACCCGTTGCAGCATCTGCTGGGAGTCCCTGATGTTGTCTGCTGCTACAGCCAATCGTGCGATGAGTTCCTCCACTGAATTAACCATTGTTTCGTACATCAGGGACTTTGGGTGGCTCCATACAAAGAAATCCAATGGTGTTAGGTCTGGTGATCGTGGCGGCCAGGTAACTGGACCACCCCGTCCAATCCAACGATCGCCAAACGTATCAGTGAGGAAGGCCCGGACATGCTGTGAGAAATGTGGAGGTGCACCATCATGTTGGAACCACATTACTTGACGGATGTTAAGAGGTATGCCATCCAACAGTTCAGGCAGCACCTCCTGAAGAAAGACGAGGTAGGTTTGTGCATTCATACGAGCTGGGAGAATGTACAGCCCAATGAGGCGATTGCCAACAATACCAGCCCACACGTTGACAGAAAATCGTTGCTGGAAGCGCCTTGTCGAAATGGCATGTGGGTTGATATGGTCCCAAACATGGATATTCTGGTGGTTGAAAATGCCTTCCCTGGTGAAGGTTGCTTCATCAGTGAACAGCACCTGCTGTGGGAATGCTGGTTCCTCTCTACAACGTGCAAGAAACCATCTGCAGAATGCCATACGTGGTGCAAAGTCAGTAGCTCCAAATGCTTGCACTCGTTGCATACGAAACGGATGAAACAGTTGGTCATGCAGAACTCGCCAAACAGACATGTGATCTGTGTTCATGATGTGTGCAAGCGCACGGGTGCTACATGTTGGTCTTTCGTGAACTCTACGAAGCACAGCTTCTTCGAATTGAGCGGTACGACGGGTGCGAGCGCGACCATGCTCTCCACGCATCACAGCTACACTTCCTGTTGCTCGTAGACGTCGCACAAGCCGAGCAAACATTGTGTGAGCTGGCTGACGACGTTGTGGAAACTGCCGTCTGTACAGACGACAAGCAGCCCTTCCATTACCGTCTGCAGCACCGTGCACTAACAACATGTCAGTGCACTCGTTAAAGGTGCAGTCCATATCCGGATGCGATCATACACGTTAGATTTTTTAGTGTGCAGGATCTGCTTGCATGGTAATGTGATGGTGTGATCATGTTACTTTAAAAATTTACATGACCATACCATAATTCAGAAAGGGGTGTGTCATAAGCCTGCATTGATGCTGAAGACGTCATTTTGAACAGTGGCTATAACTCTTAAACGATGCAGTTATGGACCAATGTTCATAGAACAAAAAATGCTTATTTTGACCAGTTCTATCATTCCCCAAATTTTGTAACACATCTTTAGTTACACCCTGTATATAAAAATGTATGTTTATATGTATGTATAGGATGGTTGGGGCATAAGTCATGGCAACTATTATTTTTCTTGTAGATATGTGAACGGATCACATACGTATATGTGCCGTGTGGAAGTTCTGCAGGCATAGTGTGTATGCAGAACAACAGATGGCTCTTTGATAGCTGGTAGTAGCGCAGCGAGGGCGGTGAAATCAGTCAGTTGGTGAGTGTCGTGCGAGATGGAAGTAACCCGTGTTGAGCAGCGCGCTTACATCAAAATAGCCGTTCTCTGAAGGAGAAATGCGATGGAATTTCACAGTGAATTAGTGGAAGCCCTTGGCAGTAATGCCCTACCATCCTGTAGAGTAGCGCGGTGGGTAGGAAAGTTTCATCAAGGACGTGTGTCAACCAGTGATGAGCAACGTTCGGGACGTACGGTCAATGTGCGGACCGACGTGGCACGTGCCTGTTTGACTGCCTGTCTGAATGTCCGATGAAACCTCGAGAATGCTTCAGCAGTTTCAAATTCTGCTTATGGTATTCGTACGAGTTCCTACCTGAGCTCTCCTGAAAAGCTTGGCATTGAATTCGGACTAACAGTTTCGAGAAGGTTGAGACCAAACCCTCCCCCTAAAAAACTTTTAATTGGCAATAACAGCCATGAAAAAATTCACACTTTCGGAAATGACGAAAAACGCGTACTTTTAGAATTTAAAAGAGAAAAGGCTTGGAGTATGTGCCCATCATGAAGCTTAGACGTGGCACGCACACATTTGTTATTTAAATTGCAGTGTTGTTAGTACTAAACGAAAAAATGGAAAATGTTAGGGCGATTGAAACAAATGGTTAAAAAATGTTAAATTGGAAAATAGGCAACAGCTAAAAAAGGCTCAAAAAGGCTAGGCCAATTGAAAAAAAAACGGCTAAAAACTGTTAGGCCTACTGTTAAAAAGGGCTGAAAAAAGTTAGGCCTATGTTAAATAAATGGCTGAAAAAAGTTAAGCCTACAGTGGCAAAGGGCTAATAAATGTTATGCCTACAATGAAAAATGGGTAACAAATATAAGCCCTATTGAAAAAAATGGCTAATGAATGCTCAGCCTTTTGGAAAAAATGGCTAAAAAACGAACCTTTTTCATGGGTTCAATTTCACTGAATGTTCACATACAGAAATTGCCAAATTTCATCAAAAAGAAGCCCGAGCAACGCCGGGTAAAAGAGCTAGTTATACATGAAATTCGTCTGAATTTGGTCATCCCTTAGTTCGTTTGATAGCCCCTCTCCCCCAGCCACTGTCAGTTGTTGCAGGGCTAATATTATCTCTCTTGTATAATACGATACCACAAATTTAGGTGCTTTTAGGCCAAAATTTTGTTGCATTATAATTAACAGTACCTTAAAATTTAATATCTGGTCAAAAAATCCTTACATTATAGGGATAATGTACGCTATAAAGATTTCGCTACATGGAGTTGATAAAGCATTAAATCAATAAGATTTTTGCCGGGGCCATAGCAAAATTAAGTTATAGACATAATTTCGCTATATCGATGTTTATTATATGGAGGCTTTGTGTGTATATTTCGGTAACCTTGTGGCCATCTTTGGTATTCCGCTGAATGATGGTCACAAGGTTGCTGAAATACGCATTCGATGTATGAAAATCTTTATGAAGGACAAGAGGTTTGTGTTTCTTGCCCTTTCTTAGTCTTATTTATTCTCAATGTTTTGCAATTTACAAACATCTATTCATTGATTCGCTTAGAGTATATTTCGCACCGTTGATCATATTGAGTTTCAAAGTAAAAATTTACATTTTCTGTTCATTGCTTAGACATGATTAATCTTCAAACATTTCTTAAACAAATTTTTTAAAAAATAATTAAATATTGCAAGTACTTCTTGACTCTCGGTGCACCCTGTATTTCTCATTAGTTCATCAGTTTTTGATTTGTATGCCTTTTTTCCTCTCTTCCTTTAGGATTTGGGCGTTTTAATCTGGGAAAACCCTCCGAAACGCATGATGGTTGTAAGTCGATTTGGCCATGATGATGTAAAGCGGTTTTGGAAGCGACAGAAGAATAATTGTTAATATTATTTTCTTTTCTTTTCTGCTACCATTTGTTATTTATTATGTCTAAGAAAACTGGAGAAAGTGAGAAAAATAATCTCCAACTTTAGAAATATTACGTTGACTAAAGTTTCTTTCACAGTTTTTATTTATGGTGCTTCCATGGCATTTCAGTTTTTTTTTTGCTTTCCCTCTTGAGAGAGTACACTAATGTATAGCAGAATTCCTGATCATAGAGTTTTTGGGTGTGCATGAAATGAAATGTCACCCGATTTGTTTTGTGAATCATTTATTTTCGTTCAGATCAGATATAGAATTCGTATCTAAGTAATCACTGCAGCATGGAAATACCCCTCGAATAGATAACATGTTTCATATGCATGCCATTTTGCCATACAACTGCCTGTACATTGGTGATGATTGCGACACAAATTTTCAGAAATTGTGTAGCATAACTCCACAATGATGACCCCGGTTTGCACCACCTGTTTGGGTTTCCTGTGGTACATCTTTTCTTTGAGGAAATCCCAAAGGAACAGCCCCGGGGTAGCGATATACATCCATCTACAGAATATTCTGAAAATCTGTACGACATTACACAAAGACCAAATCTGTCGTGTTGGAAATAAAGCACAACATTGGCAGTGCGTGGCATGCTCCATCCTGCATGAACCACTGTGTCTGCAATGGTAGTCCTGCCACGAGTTGGGGAAGAATATAACAATGACATATATGATGATTTCTAATCGAAACGCTTTGCTAAATTAAAGAGTTTTGTATTGCTGTAAGTGGACCCATTTATTTGTATTTATTAATTAACATCAATACTAGAACTAATGCCATTACAAGGTCTGAATGATATTACATAGACTTGTCTAGAACTGGTTTAGCAGCATAGCGAAATAGCATTCACTGATTACAGTGGTATTGAAGAAAAATAGACCAATGATTCCACCAACACACTTTTTCCCCATACATTTCTTTCATGTGCATTATTCAAGGATGTTCCTTCACCCAGAATCAGACTGTTTGTTCACATGAAAGTAGGCTTCATCAGAAAACCACGTGTTGTGTAACACAGCCTCTTTCTCAGTTGCCTGATTTGACACTGTTGTCTCCACTCACTGTCTTTTACCGTAAGCTTATGCACCACTGTCATCTTGTAAGAAACGAGTCAAGATCAGAACTAATATTCTGTTGCACAGATTGACGTGAGATTCTCATGTCCGCACAGTCTTTTGCTTGTTGATTTACTCAGACTTCGAGGGAAATTCATTTGCACAGCTTCAACATTTTCTGGCATGTGAAAACTAGGTGCATGTGGCCCGGTTACTCTCCAAAGCAAATCCACCACGTTCAAGTTGGTGATACAATTTATCGGAATAAATTGGCAACTTTTATCTTATTCAGTATTTCAGCATTGTGTTTCTCAAATGTTGCTGGATACATTTTAAAAACTGAACATTTGTTGCGAAACTGTGCGCCAACTCTGAATCGGGTTTCGACAGATGTTTTCAATTTCATGAGGTCAACTGGAAAACTGTTATGAAATTTTAAAATGTTGAACATGATATTCCGAGGGCTTTTCTTTTTTTTTTTTGACTTTACAGCATTTCACAATACCTGTACACCTCAAATTACTTGATAACTATCCTATAATTTAAAGGTCTATTAATACCAGCAAATAGGCATTCATGGGTAGGGTATTTGTTGGTGACCTCCAATGACCTAATAAGCAAATAGATTTATCCATTTGATCAACCAAAATTTATCTCCTAAATTGTTACATAATATCTTGGTGATTGTTTGCTGCTCAGAACATAATGAACCATACTGTTCTCCGCCATTCATCTCTTTTTGTGGCAACGTCTAGGTCTTCTGCCATTGATTTTCCCTTGTAAAAGGATCTTGCCCAGTCCATCCTGCCCAATTATGTGACCGAAGAATTTTAAAGGTTTTCTCTGTAATGCAGGAAGAAGTCTGGTTAATGTTTAGTTTATCCAGGTTTGATGCATTAGTTTATTCTTGCAACCCAAAGCATTCTTCTGCAGCAATTTATTTCAGAGGCCTCAATGCGTTACGGTCCGCAGCAATTAGCATCTAAGTCTTAGATCCATAGGTTCCGATTGAAAAAATCAAAGCCTTCATTAACCTCATTTTTGTCGATTATGAGATATGATGATTTTTCCATGTTTTAGTTAGCTTTCCCGGAGCACTTTTGGCCATTCCATTTCTTCTTTTAATTTGACCTGTGCAGCTTCCTTTATTAGAGACCTGAGAACCCAGATAAATTACCTTGCTCTTCACTTCGATGCCTATGTTAAGATATAGTGAATGAGTTATGCTACTTTGACATTCGTTGACATTTTGTGCGATTAAGCTTAAGACCAAGTTGTAGGTTCAGTCTCTCAATAAGGGAGAGGAGTTCTGCTAGTTGTGTTTCAGATGATGAAAGAGTGTTGCATCATCCGCATAGCGCAAGTTGCTCAAGTGTTTGATCCCACCATGCCAGTTTTCCATTGCTTTCCTTATAATCCACTCTCCATAGATATTAAAGAGGATTGAAGAAAGGATGCATCCTTGTCTTACCCCCTTGCTTACTTTAAGCGGCTGGCAGTGGGAGCCATCTAATTACATATAGGATCTAGTTGAGGTGTTTAGGAACACCCATTTCCAAAAGAATAGACCATAGGTGACTTCAGGAGATTGTGTCAAAAGCCTTGGTTTAGCAGATGTAATTTATAGTCATAGCATTTTTTTATAGTTGGCCTTACGTTAAGGATTTGTTCCTGTGTCCCTCTCCCTGGGATAATCCTGTCTGCTCTTCAGTTATTTGAGAGAGCATATGTGGTTTCTAGCCTTTTATAGATGATATGTAGCATAATTTTGCTAGCGTGGGAGATGAGTGCAATAGTTCGATAGTTTTGGCATTCCTTTTTTGGCTTTTTCTTGTGAATTGTCCAATCAGTGGGCCAAATACCAAATCCAGATCTTGTTGCAGACTTCATAAAAAAAATTTGATAACCTTATTCACCAGATGCTTTGAGTATTTCTGTACAAATGTTGTCAGTTCCTGGTGGTTTGCAGTTCTATAATTTTTTTATTGCACATCTTATCTCTGATCAAAGTATAGGTAGTTCCAATAAGTCAAGGTGTTGTGGGGGTGTTGAATTTTCTTCATGTTGTTGGCTTTCAGAGCTCAGTAGATTTTCTCCTTAGTTGCACCACCTACGTATTATGTCTCCTTTATCCATTAGGATTCCTCCATTCTCCTCTTTTATTGGGAGAGACTTAATCGTAACAGAGAGGACACAATAACAGAAAACTCACATCATAATCAGATGAACAGATCATTATAAAAATGAAACTGAAACATTTTTACAAGCAAAAGGTTGACTTTTATTTTTCACTTTAAATAACAAAATTGACAGTATAACAGAGGCTACTCTGCAAGCAAAAACAACACGCGGATTCCCTCGAAACGTCTTCCTTCAACCCTAAAGCACAGTGTTTGACCGAGATTATAGTGGCAGCAGCAGCAGTCTCCATTTTTGAGGGAACTATCCATATGATAAGTTTTTTTCTACCGTGTTCATAATTGAATCTAGAACAAGTTTGTCATTGGAAATTGGTCCTTATCTATAACAGTTTGAGGTAAATTTTTATGCCCTAATTTGCATAATGAGGCCATCGGATGGTCACCAACAGAGTACACAACTTCCTGTTTGTTGACATTAACAGATTTTAAATTCTGCCATAATTATCAAGTAATACGAGGGGCAGAGATTTTTCATCCACATTTTATTGGCTGTACACATTATCCAACAAGTGCATAGATGCATTCTCGTAGCCAGATCAATCTTCCATTCTTTGCAGACTTTTTCGATTAACAACGAAACAAACAAGCGATAGCGTACTTGATTGACACTGAGATAGCCACTGCACACGTTATCCACATCCTTCGTGATATTCAAATTTTGTTGAAAACTTTGTGTCCATCCATAAATTCTGTGATCTTCAAAGAACATCCACTGTCATGATCTGCAATTTTAAATTTGAAGACTTAATGACCATTTTCTTCCTGTTTGAACCTTGAGATGAAATTTAATTGACAAAACTGAGTTGAGTTGGGAAGTAGTAAATGAAAGGATTAGTCACAAAATGAATACAGTGAATAAAGTCTTGATTAAGAGTAGTAAAATTCATGAAACCTCTTACACTAGGAGGATGTGGTAAATTTACACTTCCAAGACAAAACACATGAAGTAGCACAATGAATGTGAGAGGAAGACACTTACAGCACAAATATAAAGTGTAAAATAAAAGTGAGCAGTATGGAAAAATAATTTATTTTTGTTGCTGTGCAGTTGTTTTCAGATTTTTATACACTTTGTAAATATTTGTATGTTATTGAAGAGAATTATTGGAAGCACCACTTTGTAAGTTACTTGACCATGAGCATGTGTATCGGTTTTTATTATCAGAAACCATTCTAGAGATTTTAACAGTGCAAATTGTAAAAGAAATGTTGAAGATGTTGCTGAAATTTTGCAATAAAATTTTTCTTATTTTTTCTTAGTAATTTCTTGTGAATGAGTTGTTTGCTTTGGTGGGGCTGAATCGTCACCTTATTGGAAGGTAATAAAACCAAGTACTGAAAGGCTAAACTAGTCACCATCATATAAACTATGTCAAGGAAAATATTTCCTAAATTTCTGAATATTTTTTGCAAATGAAATTAGTTAGGCCTATTCTAAGAAGTTTTGTGTTTTCAAGATTTTTTATATCTACTCTAGTGCACGGCACAAAAGAAAAAGGAAACTGGGGGCATGCTTAATGTAAGTGCTTATTGATTGTACATGTTACGTGCAGATTGTGCAGTTAAAGATAACCTATGAAGGCTGGTTCCTGCTGTTACAGGGAAGCTCATTGGTGAAATGGAGGGGAGCCATATACCCATTCGTCAGTTATAATTTATTTAACGTTAAAAAGATGTCCGGCTCGATGGCTGAGAGGGTTAAGGCGCAGGTCTTTCCACTTTCGAAACCAGCGAGTCACAGGTTCGAATCCCGCCGAGGGCATGGATGTTTGTGTTTATCATCCTTTCATCGTGCGGAAGGCAAGGGAAACCACCACATTATCACTAATCCCAAGAAATCTCCTGATGGCCATATTCAGGAGGGCGAACCAGCCTACGGGCTGAATACACCAACACTCGTAAACAGATGAAAAGCATTAAATGATCAAATATTTTGCAGATTTACAAGTTTACCATTCAGTACTCTAAACTACAAAGGAATACCAGAAGTAGATTATTTGGTTAATGTTTACTATGTGAACAACCGCAACATCAAAAGCTTAGAATCCGCACAATCAAAAACGCAAAACTTCTGAATACGTACACCCCAAAAGTGAAACTGCCCAAACTGGACAAACGAATTTAAAAAGCAACAAAACTCCAAACAAAATAAAAAAAAAAGCTCCAAACAATTAAAATACTAAACAAAATACTAACCTGAAACATGCAAACTAAACGCGACCCACCATAACTCAAAAACTTCAACACCACAAAAACAGCGCTCGCTGCCACGCTAAATACTGAAAAATCGAAATTTCTCCAACAGAAAAAAACACTTCCACAAAAAAGTGGCTGATTTCAACTGGCCGCTCAGTATCGCTAACACCACAGCAACCCATACACAAATGCCAACACAGAAAAGGCAATGACAACCCAGCACACCAAACAGAAAAACGAACAATAAAGTTAAAAAAAAACAAACACAAGAGCAAAAAACGCTAACTCCCCCAAAAACGCAAGAGCAAAACGCTCAATCTGCAGCAACGTTTGTGATTGTTCAGATAGTAAACATTAACCGATTATTCTTCTAAAATATCTGTAACAGATAACATATATATATTGTGTGCCCAAATGAAAAGGAGACTTTCACTCTATCTAATCGAAGTTGGTAAATATGTTTGCTCAGTTTTTTTTCGACGAAGAAGAACCCATACTCCTCGACTGGCTAGAACGGGGTGCAACAGTTAACGCTGAACGGTACTGCAATGCGTGCTGAAGGCGAAACGGGCCATCGAAAACAACCGCAGAGAGAAGCTCTCGAAATGGATAGTGCTGCTCCAGGACAAGAAGGCCCTCCACCTGCTGGAAATAGTTCGATGGGAAGTCCTCAAACATCCTGTGTACAGCCCCGACATCTCCCCATGTGACTCCCATGTTTTCGGCCCCTTAAAAAATCACTGACAGGTCATCAGTTCACTTTCGACAAGGAAATGCAGAACACCGTGGAAAAAGGATCCGTATACAACGACTGAAGCCATCATTCGGTTCTTACGCTCTGAGATCAGTGCATCATTATCAAAGGCAATTATGTGTAGGCGCCATATTACACATTAACTCGACGTCAAATATTCTCTACTTAAAATATTCTGTAGATATAACCGTAATCTCCTTTTCATTTGGGCACACTTTATACATATACACTGAGTTAGCAAAACTCATGGGATAGCAAACACATTGATTGATGGGCATGGCTCACGAATTCACAGGGGTAACGGATTCTGAGAATGGACCATTAAACGTTGTGGGAAGAGCTTGGATAAGTGATTAATCAGAAATGGCACGTCGTCTTTTGAACGAGGTATGATAGTAGGTGCCCGACGCATGGGATGTTCCATTTCGGCAGTGGTGCAGGAATTTGGCTTTCCCCGCTCAACTGTCTCCAGGGTGTATCGGGAATGGCTGGATGAAGGCATCACAGTCCACAACAGGCACCAAACCGGGCGTCCAGCTGCCCTGAATGATCGTCACCGGCGACACCTGGGACGAATGATTCAGAGAGACAGGAGCGCAACAATGCAGCAAATCACAGACCAGTTCAATACTGGCCACACTAGAAATGTATCTCGGTGGACAATCCGTCGGAATCTGCATGCCCTCGGGTTTGGCAGCCGTCGCCCTACACGGGTGCCAATGCTTACCCAGCGTCATCGGACACTCCGGCGTGCACCAACCATCTTGGCTGGACTCTGCAACAGTGGCGTAACGTCATATGGTCAGATGAGTCACGATATCAACTGTACCAGCTCTGATGGGAGGCACCATGTGTGGCGCAGACCTCACTAAACGATGGATCCCGCATGCCAACAGGTGGTGGTGCAGGGTGGTGGGGCGTCAGTGATGGTCTGGGGTGCATTTTCCTGGTTTGGAATGGGCCCTCTGGTTATCCTGGACCAAACGTTGAATGGTCCACGTTATCGTCAACTCATCGGAGACCATCTGCACCCGTTTTTGACATTTCAACACCCTGACGACGTAGCAGTCTTTCAAGATGACAATGCTCCACCACATCGCTCCAATGTCGTCCGCGAATGGTTCGAGGAGCATGCAAGAGAGGTCCAACGACTGAGCTGGCCAGCCCGGAGCCCTGACAGGAATCCCATCGAGCATATCTGGGATGCTGTTGAAGTCAGTCTCCGGGCACTGGATCATCCGCCCACGAACGGGCAGCAACTATCTTCGGCTCTGCAGACTATCTGGTGTCAACTGGCTCCAGAAGTGTACCAGGGACTTGCAGACTCACTACCACGCCGTATTGCTGCACTCCACAGGGCCAGAGGTGGCCCGACCAGATATTAAGTAACTATCCCATGAGTTTTGCTAACTCAGTGTACACTGAACACCCAAAACATTATGAACATCACCACATTGATGAATGAACTCGTCTGGGTCTCTTGGAGGGGATCGTATTTAAGTGGGAATGGTATTTAACTGCTGCTGGAGAAGGTAAGGAATTAGTCTTGCACTTAATTTTGCGAGTGATGGGAAAGGCTGCTGAATCTAAGTGAATTTGATAGAGGGCAGATTGTAATGGCCCGAAGACTCGGAACGAGTATCTCCGAAACTGCACGACCGTTAGGTTGTTCACGATTTGCCGTTGCTCATTTATGCAAAGTGAATAAATGACGGTGAAACCAGCAGTAGAGTTCAAAGTGTTGGACGGCCACGCGTCATCAAAGAAAAGGACGTCGGAGACTGCCCCGCTTGGTAAAGCAAGATCGGCGCCAGACAGTGGCTCAGCTGACAGCCCAATCCAACAAACAGTTGCAGATCCAAGTGCAAGAGTTTCGGAACACACAGTTCAGCAGACACTGTTGGATATGGGACTGCGCAGCAGACGTCTCAGTCGTGTGCCTCTGTTGACCAAGCGTCATTGTCAACTACGCCTTCAGTGGGCCCGAAAATATCGAGACTCCACCATGGATAAGTGGAAGAGGCATGCCTGGTCGGATGAATCCCGATTTCTTATTCATCACGTCGATATTCGTGCCAGGGTACGCTGGTGGTGGCGATATTATGCTTTGGAGGACATTGTCATGGGCAGCTCTGGGACCTGTAGTTGTGGTAGAACCAGAGACCGTTAAAGAATAGAGACTTGACATTTCCTCTTTTTCCTATACTAAATCATGAAATGAGTTTGCAGCGTCTCGCCCTCTGCTTAATCCGGCCATCACTTCAGGGACAATTGATAATTTACGTCACCACGGTCATGGGATGGGACAATTAGTGATTTACGTAACAACTCCCAAGTTTCGGCGCCATTAAATGACGTCAACTAAGCTGACCTTGCCTCAGAGATTAGAGGTAACGCTTCTAATCTCGGAGGCAATGCCTAGGCAGGCTATGCTGCTTAGTTGACTTTATTGATTTATATTTAATTACTTAAAATTTATATTTGTTTTTTTTATTTAAATGAGATCCTAATATTTAGTATTTTGCTATAAATCGTTTAATTATTTAACAAAATTAGATCCAAGACAATGTTGTGATGATTAAAAATAGATTTATTTTCCTTGCTTATAAAAAACAAGATTTACCAAAAATATTACATTGCATAAAAGAAATATTTACAAACTCTAATTATACATTACTTTATTAAATACAGGAAACATGATTACATACAAGTTACGATTAAGAATTTAAAAAGAACAAAAGTTCATATTAAGAAGTTTTATAATTTTTTGATTACACCTTGGAAATATCACTATAAAAACAGTTTTCTTGTTAAATAGGATCCAACTAAATGAATATGTAGTAAACCATCACTTTCATCAAGTGTTTTGGCATCCTTAATAATTCAAACAATGAACCTTTTAATTGAAAATTTATATACACTGTTCCATAAATATTGGGACAGTGACGTGGGGTAGTAAAAAAATCAAATTATCTCAGCAACAAGAAATGATAGCTCAATTTTGTTTAAAGTTTTGAAAATGTCTATTCAAACTCTATTAGAAACAAATTAGTAAAAAATTTTAAGAGCACAAAATAATCAAGAAAACATTTTAATAACAAAACTTGCAATATCTTGTGGTTTGTAAAAATATTGGGACAACAAAAATAAATTTTTGAACAGAAAATATTAAATTTTAATAACGAGTTGGCCCTGCTTTTGCAACAATTACTGCTTGTAATCGTTTATTCATTGAATCAACTAGTTTTTTAGTTATACTTGGGCCAATTTCATCCCATGTTTTTGTAATTATTTCTTTAAGCTGAGGTTTATTCAAAATATTTTTTTCCCGAATTTTTCTCTCAATGATCCCATAAATGTTCAATGGGGTTCAAGTCTGGTGATTGGGGCGGTGATGGCAATACATTTATATGATGTTCTTCTAACAAAGCTTTAGTTGATCTTGCTGTGTGTTTGGGATCATTATCTTGCATAAACATGAATCCACGTCCTAGCTTTAATTTTCTAACTGTTTCACGTTTCTATTTAAAATACCCTGATAACTGTACTGATTCATAGTTCCATCAATGAATTCAAAGGTGCCAACTCCTTTTGTAGCCATACACCCCCACACAAGGACTGAACCTCCACCATGTTTCACAGTTGGCTGAAGATTTTTTAGTTGTAGTGATTTCTCTACTTTTCTCCAAACTTTCACTCGACCATCTGAGCCAAACACATTAAATTTCGATTCATCTGACCACAGTATTCGATTCCAAAAACTTTGAGGTTTATTTACATTTTCTTTTGCAAAGTTTAATCGTTTGATCTGATTTCTCTTACTGATTAGGGGTTTGCGTTTGGCAGTAGCTCGTTTATATCCCTCTTTTTGAAGGATTCTCCCTCCTTATTGTAGCAGCTGATGATTTCTTCTTCAGTAACTGCTGCTAGTTTTAGGGCACTAATTTTTGGATCTTTCTTCACTTTTCTTGTGATATGTCTTTTTTCTTTTTCATTAAATCTATGTCGCCTTCTACTTCTTGGCATATTTTGAACTGTTCCTGTTGATTTGAATTTTTTTATCACATTATAAATAGTGGATTTTGGTCGCTGAAACTTCTCAGCTAATTTTCGAATTGTGATATTCTTTTTTTTCCATTCTTGAATGATGAGATTTTTAATGTCAGTGGTCAACTCGGAACCGTTCATTTTCTTTTGACATTAGTAGTCAAAATCTTTCACCAAGTGGTTAAAACAATTAATAGATCGAGATTATGCCCTACCTTGCTTAAATGGGTTAGTCCAGTTTATATATGCACAAAAATTTACATCTTTCTTTTCTGTCCCAATATTTTTGCAAACACCAGTTTTGTTATTAAAATGTTTTCTTGATTATTTTGTGCTCTTAAATTTTTTTACTAATTTGTTTCTAATAGAGTTTGAATAGACATTTTCAAAACTTTAATTGACCTATCATTTCTTGTTGCTGAGATAATTTCATTTTTTTACTACCCCACATCACTGTCCCAATATTTATGGAACATAGTGTAAAAAAAGGTTTTAACCAATAATGTAACGGTGATTGATTAGATGGTCTTAGAATTTTTTCCAGAACTGCATTTGAGAGTGTCCATTTTACTTTGTCTACCAATTGAAATGAGAAATTTAACTTGGCATGCCCAGTTCAGTTTTATTGGATCAAATATAATTGAACTAATTGTAAAATCTTATTGAATAGTCAACTTGGAAAAAGGCAAAATTTAACTATTTTAAAGAATGTTTTAGCTGATCTGGATAAAAATGTTCATCGATTGATTAAAAACTGTTTAATTGGCCTCTCCCATTCATACAATTTGCTAACATCAAATGATGTGCATTCAATAGAATTTTGGAAAATAAAAAAAAAATGATAAAATTATTAAATAAATAAATTAATATATTAATAAGATTTACCAAAATTTATATACAAAATTTACAAAAAGTAAAAGAAAATTAAACAAATTTATAAAAGCTCCAGTGGATTATTTCATTTAATTTTGTAGAGGTTAAAACAGAAATCAATTTACGTTGAATAAAATTCAAATGCATATGCACATTCGGAGCTCTCTGTCTCCTTCAAATGGGAGAAACAACAAGTGAAAATAACAGCTAACAAAAACAATATACAAGGTATCTCACTTAAAGTGGACTAATAGCTAACTTGTCAAATACATATCTAACAGAGTATGGAAGAAATATTTATTGTGTTTTTCCATTTCCAAAAAAAAACACAAAAACAAAAAAACCAAACACCATTTTCTAATATGGAAGGTTATTTTTAAATGTGCAATAGAAACCACTTTTTTTAATGGTGTTTTCAGACTGTACACAACATTTGAGAAGTTAATAATTTTTCCATTGAAAAAGGGAAGGAAAAATTCTGCGACCTGGATTCGAACCAGGAACCTCGACTATCATGGTCGATGCCTCTACCAATTGGGCTGTCGCAGACACCCGGATAGCCAAGCTCCCTGATTCGAATTCAGGTCGCAGAATTTTTCCTTCCATTTTTCAATGGGAAAATTATTACCTATGCTTGGAGATCATCTCCAGTTTATTTATTTGAGAAGTGTTTTATTTTTGGTGTTTTTTTCAATTGTTCCAACCGTTTAAGAGACAGAGAAACTCAAAGTGTTATGTGTTTGGATTTAAAGTAAAGGCAAAAGAGACAAATTGTTCATCCATTTAAACGAAAGCAAACGTTGACGTTGTGTCTATAAAAAAAACACAGCACACTTTGAGTACCTGGATAGAAAGCACCAAATCAATAGAAAAGCACCAAGAATAAAACATCTCTCAAATGTTGTGTACAATTTAAAAATACCATTAAAAAGGGGGTTACCATTGCACATTTCAAAGTTCACTTCCATATTCGAAAATGGTGTCTATTTTTTTGGAAATAGAATTCACATTAAACTACAATAATTCTTCAATTGAAAGTACTCTGTCAGATTTGTATCTTTTACAAGTTAGCTATTGCTTCACTTTAGCTGAGACACCCTGTATATAGAAGCAGTTAACCAATAAGATAAAGGAAACTAAAGGCATCCAAGTAAAAGGACCTACATCGTTATTCATTCAACAGCCATTTGGATGGCTTATGTTTGGCAATTTGAACAGATTCTAGGAGAGGTGGAAATTTATCATCTTTATTAGACTAGACAATTGTAATGCCAAAATTAAAATCAAATTCAAAAAGTTTTTGTCCTTCCGTACAAAGTAAAATTGAAGAGAGGAGGCCTTAAAAGGAGTTGCAACAAATCGAACTATAAAGTGGCCTTCAAAAGAAAGTGCCAATATTCTGAGGAAAAAGCGTAACATGATAATTTAGAAGTTTGAATATTCCTCTTGCAATAAGGTTTTTTTCTGGGATGTTCAAAAGGATCGGCAAAAACTAGAATGAAGGAGCATATCTCGTTTAGGACAAAATGGAAAACAGGGTATTTTTGCTTTTCCAATCACATTTTGCAAAAAAGGTCACAATGTCTCGACAAATGCCTTTAAAATGCTGATCCACTCTTTTATAGATGAGCAATTGCTCTCTCTCTCTCTGTCCTAGAATTTGTTCAAATCGCCAAGCATAAGCCATCCAATTCCCTGGTAAATAACGACGATGGTCCTATACGAATAGACGATTGGATGCCTTTACTTTCCTTTGTCGTCAAATAAACCTTCTTCTTATTGGTTAACTGCTTCTATGTCTATTGGCCTTCTTTTCTCTTATTTCACACTGATGAAGGAGACAGAGAGCTCAGAAATGAGTTTTAATTTTATAAATTCCTTCATGTGGAATAGTAGTTTCTTTTCGTCTTTTGCTCTTACATAAAAGTATTTCCTTCGAAAGACAGAAAGCATAAACCAAACCGATAAACAAAGGAGGTGGGGGGGGGGGGACTAAGTTTTCATACTAATCCCATTTGTTTTCATTAATTTTAATTTTTAAAATAAAAAAAGAAAACCAATTCAACGTTTCTTCTTAGTAACAATTTCTAACTTGTCTAAACAAACCTCTCATATTTAGAAAATGGTTGAGTGTCCTCTTTAAAACAATGAAAAACATGGAATACTACTGCAATCACGTGACCTTAGAAAATAGCTTGACTGCGAAGGGTGCCACTGTGAAAATTTAATATCTCAGGCGACGGCACTGAAAAGTCACTTCACCTAGAAACTCCCAGGCCTGAACATGACTTCAATACTAGGACCAGCTCGTATACTTGTGAAGCACTAAGATTGTGACGTTAAACTTACTTTTGTAATAGCACCACCGATGACGTATATTAAAGATAAGACTCCGAAACCAGCCGCAATACTTGAAGCAAATTGGGAAGCTCCGCCGCCCAGAACCGTCATCGCCGAAAATGAGTGAAGATGATGAATAAACATGAGGGTAGCTGATAACTTTATCTTTTCGTTTACTTTGTATTTGGAGTATTTTATTTTATTTTCTAAACCATTTTTCGATCATGGTTTCAATTTCTATTTAGTTTCGATTAATTTCAAAATCGTTTCGATCATCTTTCAGTTACGCATTTTTGATTTATGGAAAATAATACCTGATTGTACAGTTGCACGCACAACAACTTTGAGCAATGGTTTTGATTTAATTATTCCTCGGGCCCAAAATCTTCAAAACCAAAGCAGCCACAACAGTTAACTACTCCACAGCTCACTCCTGCCCACACTATCGTGACTTCAATTTGTTTCACTTTGGTGGCGCTGTTAACAATAGCATTCGGAGGCTATCTTTAATATACGTCATTGAGCACCACACTGGGGCCAACGATATAACGGGCTCCAGCGCGGAAAAGTCACCTGCTCATCTTAGTCCGAGTAACAACGTAATCTTCTTTGTCTTCATCTTGAATTTTAACAATCAGTATTTTTTTGTTTGTTGGAAATAATGAAGATTGGATTGTTGGCCGGACAAAGATGGTGAGGTGACTTTTCCGCGCTGGGGCAACACCTCCTAGCGGCCAAATTTAGGGCTTCTTATTGGTAGAAATAGATTAACAATAGCCGCTTTATGATGACGTAACAACGTATATACCTTTTGTCCGCAGGCCTTCTCTCTAGGAGGTGTCGGCTGGGGCCCGTTATATCGTCGGCCCCGGCACCACCCTGAGGATACGAGAAACGCAGGGTCCGGCACTGAAAAGTCACCTGACTAAGATAGGTCTAAAAACAATCCAATCTTCATTGTTTCCAACAAACGCAAAAAGACTGATTGTTAAAATACAAGATGGAAACAATGAAAGTTACATTGTTGCTAGACCTATCTTGGTCAGGTGACTTTTCACTTCCGAAGCCTGTCTTTCTCGTTAGCCTCGGCACCACTCGTAGCCAACGAGAAAGACACACCCCGGCCAACGCCTCCTAGAAAGAATGCCTGAAAACGGAAACGTCATACATTGTTATGCCATTATTAGTCGACCAAATTTATGGCTTATTATTGGTAGAAACAGAATTTATGATGGTGTAACAATGTATAGCTTTTGCGTTATGTTTAGGTGGTGTTGGCCGGGGCGTGACCACCGAGAGAAGGCCTCCGCATTGAAATGTGATATATTGTTACTGCATCATAGATAGTGTAAATTCAGAGCTTGTTATTGGTAGAAATACGAATAATAATGCACTATCTATGATGATGTAACAATGTATTACAATTCAATGCGGAGGCCTTCTCTCTCGGTGGTCACGGCCGGAGCCTGTCTTTCTCGTTATCCAGGGCACCACCCGAAGCCTACGAGATAAAGCCTGGAAGCGAAAAAGTCATCACCTGACCAACTGGGTGCTAGCAACAACCCCAACAACGCTGGCCTCGGGCACCACCAGTTTGACGAAACAATGATTTATCTTTTTCATGTTGAGGCCCGGTAATTTCTAGAAGGCCGTGGATCACCTTAATCATCACCTCTATTCAAAGCCTGAGCGCGAAAATTTCATACATTGTTACTTCATCATACCTAGTCATAATTAAGATTGGTAGAAATGCGATTAAAGATGTCTACCTATGACGTTTCCGCGCTCAGGCTTTCTCTTTTGATGGTGTTGCCCTAATAGGCAGAGCAACAATAACTGTCATGGTGGTCATCTTGTTTTAACGATGTAAGTTGGGTTGTTCGTCTGCTTACTAGGATCATGGCTCTATTAACTGACCACCCTCCCTTTCCCCGCATCTGAACATAAGTAAGTAGATAATGGACGTCCCGAAGACCCCCCATAATGAGTGGTGGATGAGCAAGTGAACAAAGAGTGAGAGCAGTGAAACCGAATGAAGCAGAAAACCAGAGCCCTAGAGCAGCAGCCGCTCGTTTGTTCAGTGAAGAAAGTTTGAGACAAGCAGCTGTGTGCACGAAGCCAGAAGACCAGCAACGGCAGCAGAAAATGTATTCCATCGCTATTATCGGAAGCAATGTTGCTAAGCCAGTAGACGCCAGAAGCTCCAGTTTCTGGATCATCTCAGCCAAAGACATTACCGTACCGGATTGGGGAAGGGGGGATAAGACTCTGGGCAACGATTTCAGTCGATATAATATTTGTGATGGCAATGTCAATCAGGATCCATGCTTCTTGTATAGACTACTACAAAGGCTACTTTCTAGAGGAACGTGAGCTTATTTCCAGTTGGACGGCGGCCACAACATTAATAATTTACTTGACACACATTTCAGAGTGCCAAGCGGAAAATATGCCGAAGGTGGTTTAAATACACTGAGTGAGCATATTATTATGACCACCCTGTCAGTATCTCGGTGGGCCAACTTTTGCCTTTAATATTGCGGTGATTCTTCGTTGCATTGATTCCACGAGATGTTGGAAGGTGGTGGGAGGAATCTGACAACATGCCTCATGGATAGCACTGTCTAGTTGGGCTAGATTGGACGGTGGTGGATCCAGCCGTCTGATGGTTCATTCCACTTCGTCCCACAAATGCTCAATTGGAATGAGAACTGGGGATTGTGGGGACCACCGAAATAAGGTAAAGTCCCCCTCATGTTACTGGAACCACTCCTGCACAATACGAGCTCTGTGGCATGGCGCATTTTCTTGCTGGAAGTAGCCATCTCCATTGGGGTACACCATCAACATGACAGGGTGGACTTGATCGGCGACGATACGCAGGTATACTGCGCCATGCAGACGTTGTTCAACACGTATTAACGGACCCAACACATGCCAGGAAAACATTCCCCAAACTGCACCAGCCTGAAGGGTTGTACTCGTGCATGCGGGGTCCATGCTTTCGTGCTGTTACCGCCAGATTCTCACGCGGCCGTTTGCATGATCTAACTGGAATCGTGACTCGTCAGACCACAAGATTTGTTTCCACTGCTCGATAGTCCAGTCCTTGTGCTCCTGAGCGAATTGCAGTCGTTTCCGCTTGTTGACTGCAGACAGCACAGGTGTGACGGACAGTGCATTCAGAGACCGTTTTGGAGGACCCCTGATTAAGGTGAGCACTGATTTGATGCACAGTTGCCCTTCTCTTATCCTTTACCAGTGGTGACAGTCTCCGTTCTGTCCGGTCATCAACCATCCACGGGCGGCCACAACGCGAACGTTCAGACCCCGATTTCCGGTTAACCAGCTGTCCAGTCTTTAAATACTCTTGAGCACCCCACGAATGTTGCTGTTTCGCTGATACTCGCTCCATAGCTCCAAGCACCTACAATGATCACGCGTTCGAAGGCTGATAAATAGTTGAAGAATGGAACACGTCTACTGTTGTCGACGACACTCACCTTCCCTTTTGATATTGGTCCGGCTCGCTAGCAACGTTGTGACGACATCCGTGCGCGCATTTGCATAAACATGTCGGGTGGTCATAATAATATGCTCACTCAGTGTATGTATGAGATTGAGGAATATGTCCAACTGATTAGGACTGCAATAGAACACTCCTTTTGAGACAACATAAGAGCAGGCAACCTCCCAAACACTCATTTCGACATGTTTAACCCAGTGAAATTCGACTAAATCGTTACGTCTCCCTTTTCAGATGACTAGAAAGTGTGCAATCGTTCTATGCAGTTGCTACGAAATTATTTGTACTCATTCTCGTCCAACGAACAAGGCTTAGGGTTCCATTAAGATAAACAACCCAGAAGAAGATGCAGTGGTAACCATGGGAATCATTGACGTAGTTGAAAAGAATGAATTGAGAGAGTGTTCTCCTTTTGACTTGTCATTGTGATCAATAAAGAGGTCGAGTGTAGCCCTATCAAGAAACAGAAATTTTAGTGTAGGCCATGAATTTCTTTTAAGTTGGCCTTTCTCTCATAAATGCAAATGTGTGCAGAACAAATGCAGGGTCCTCCATATCTGGAACGAGGCTTACGCTAGGTGAGCCAAATGTAGACCCAACAAATCGTACCTTGAGGTTCCCCATTGACAAATAACTCCACTAGCCTCCTCCTCCTCCACTTTACGCGTACGTTTCAGTAGAAGAAGAAGGAAAGAAACTGCCAAGTCCAGGAAGTGTAAGGATTCGTAAGGCATGAACAGTCTTTCTCTTTCCAGGGTTCGTGCACAGGGTTCCTAGTAAGCCATCATCTGTCGTGTAATAGAGAGACCGTCGAAGCAATCGCGACACGGAGGGGTTGGTATGAGTAAGCATGGCGTTACGGCAGAGAGAACATGGCGCTTTCCTTGTGGATACTTCATTTTAAAGAGAATCAGTCGCCCATGAGTGTGCAAAAGATCTTTTATCGCCACAACAGCTAAAGACGCGGGGGCAAATTTCCAGATCACTACACTTTCGTGCCATTGCAATTGACATTCATCACGAACACTTGAGACGTTTACATTGGCATCAGATACTTGCTCCAGTGCAAGATTTTGTTAGGGATGCCTTGAGAATTTCGGGTCCATTGTTAAGCGGCTTCCTACATGAACACCTCCACTTTCATCCAAGTAAAGCAGCAGCAGTAGTGCTTAGCCACAGACTTTCTGAGAAGAAGGCCACACGACCTGCTCAATGAAGTTCTTCTCCTGAGGGCCATCTGAAGTTGAGCGTGAGAGTAAAGGAGCAGAATGTTCGTTATTGGACGCCAGCAATGTCGACAAAAGATCTCCTGCACAAGTCATATGACTCGTTCTCTTTAAACTCTGTCTACTCGGGCGACCGTAACGCCATGGCAATCCTTCCCCTGTACAGTCCACAGAAACCTCTCGAGATTGCGCCAATTTGATAGATTTGCTGCCAATTCGCCTACTCCTATGGGTGACTCCTCAACATTTTCTCTGAGAGCGTGCTTGCGCGTCTTTGAGTTGGTGCCTTGTGAGTTCGCGCGGACATGCTCTATCTGCCTCTCTCTGCGTCTGCCTTTGTGTTTGTGTGCGCCTATGTTTCTGCTCATTGACGCTTCTAAGACCAAAAGTCATAAAATTTCAAATGGGTCACTGCAGTTAGGTACACCTGTCGACGTGGACTAATGCAAAGCAGTGCCCTTTCACGCTTGTATCTCTTTGTATCCGTGTCATTGTGATCATGACAAGGCGATGAGAGTGCTCTGAATTGGAACGTTGACCAGAGTTGCACTCATGGAATTTCCATTGCAACGGAATTCAACATTTCCACTTGTACGGTGTCCTCGTGTGTACAGGGAATACATGGACACCCACCCATCATGGAGAACACAGTGGCCGACTAGGATCACTCTCCGATCGTCACCCCCGGCGTCTGCCTAGAACTAACTCCACCACCTGAGGCGACAGCACCAAAATGCCACTGTTAACGCAACAACATGAGGTGATCTTTGAGAGACTGAAAAAAGATTGTGTCTCCGTCGTATCACAGTTCCAGTTAGAGCGGGATGATGGAAGAGTCGGTCGCGGCGCATCCCTAGAAAGCCATGGAGCCAACTTGTCGACAAACATTGCACTATACAGGCTCGGGTTCCACGTAAGCTTCAGGTGCTTATGCATGGCACTGTTTGGTTCCGTTAGTCCTGCTAGACACATGAGTGAGCTACTTGATGACTATTTGCCACTTCATGAACTTTGTGCACTACCTACAATGATGGTGTCTTCCAGCAATATACACTGAGTTAGCAAAACTCATGGGATAGCAAGCACATTGATTGATGCGCATGGCTCACGAATTCACAGGGGAAACGGATTCTGGGAACGGACCATTAGACGTTGTGGGAAGAGCATGGATAAGTGATTAATCAGAAATGGCACGTCGTCGCGAGTTGACGTCTTTTGAACGGGGTATGATAGTAGGTGCCCGACGCATGGGATGTTCCATTTTGGCAGTGGTGCAGGAATTTGGCTTTCCCCGCTCAACTGTCTCCAGGGTGTATCAAGGCATCACAGTGCACAACAGGCACCATACCGGGCGTCCAGCTGCCCTGAATGATCGTGATCAGGGACACCTGGGACGAATGATTCAGAGAGACAGGAGCGCAACAGTGCAGCAAATTACAGACCAGTTCAATACTGGCCGAACTAGAAACGTCTCTCGGTGGACAATCCGTCGGAATCTGCATGCCCTCGGGTTTGGCAGCCGTCGCCCTACACGGGTGCCAATGCTTACCCAGCGTCATCGGACACTCCAACGTGCATTTGCCACCAATCATCTTGGCTGGACTCTGCAACAGTGGCGTAACGTCATATGGTCAGATGAGTCACGATATCAACTGTAGCATGCTGATGGGAGGCACCGTGTGTGGCGCAGACCTCATGAAACGATAGATCCCGCATGCCAACAGGTGGTGGTGCAGGGTGATGGGGCGTCAATGACAGTGTGGGGTGCAGTTTCCTGGTTTGGAATGGGCCATCTGGTTATTCTGGACCAAACGTTGAATGGTCCACGGTATTGTCAACTCATCGGAGACCATCTGCACCCGTTTTTGACATTTCAACACCCTGACGACGTAGCAGTCTTTCAAGATGATAATGTTCCACCACATCGCTCCAATGTCGTCCGCGAATGGTTCGAGGAGCATGCAGGAGAGGTCCAACGACTGAGCTGGCCAGCCCGGAGCCCTGGCATGAATCCCATCGAGCATATCTGGGATGCTGTTGAAGTCAGGCTGCGGGAACTGGATCCTCCACCCACGAACGGGCAGCAACTATCTTCGGCTCTGCAGATTATCTGGTGTCAACTGCCTCCAGAAGTGTACCAGGGACTTGGAGACTCACTATCACGCCGTATTGCTGCACTCCACAGAGCCAGAGGTGGCCCGACCAGATATTAAGTAACTATCCCATGAGTTTTACTAACTCAGTGTAATGCGCCATGTCATCCAGCCCTGCTCCTGTAGAACTGGTTTCAGGGGCATTAAGGAGAGTTCCAACGCTTGGAGTGGCGGTCTTCGTCCGGCCAGAGGTGTCCAACAAATGATTGAACAACTATCCCATCACTTTTGGTCCTCGACTGTATGTGGGGGACTCTGTGTAAAGAGGATCTGCGTTTGTCCGTGTGTTTATGTGTCGTTTTATGCTTGTTTAACTTTTGCGCGACCATGAATGCACGTTTGACGTTAAGTGTGAATGTGTGCATGTGTGTGTATGTGTGTGTGTGTGTGTGTGTGTGCGTTATCCGAATGAGCCGAAAGTAGGTATACAGCAACAGATATATCTCAACACATCTTTATTAAGTTAATGGAGCCAAGACGTGCACTCGTTTGTACAGGGTGTCCCAACGGAAGGCGGCATCAGTAGGTTGTGGCACCACCTCTAGCGGCGATGCATTGTTCCAGCTGCAGGTGTAGGTGATCATACAGTTGGCGAATGTCATCTTGAGCTACGTCTGCCCAGGCCTGGTGAACTTGCTATGTCTAGTCATAGACAATGCGGGGTGATCGTAAGCGATGTCCCACACGTGCTCAATTGGCGATAGTTCTAGGGACCTCGCGGGCCATGGCAGGCAGTTGACATCATGCAGAAATGCCATGCTCATGTTTGCCGTGTGCGGTCTGGCGTTATCCTGCTGAAAGACTGCGCCGGGTATGGTGTGCAGAAAGGGCAGTAATATGGGCTGCGGAATCTCTGTGAGGTACCGTGCTGCTGTCAGGGTGCCTTGGATGGTGACTAGAGGTGTTCCGGTATCGTAGCCGATGGCATCCTAGACCATCATCCCGGGTGTTGGTCCACGATGGCGATACCGGATTCATTCTTCATTGGCACGTTCAAGTGGTCTGCGCCACACCCGTCCGAGTCTGTCGTCGGTGTCAAAACTAAAGCAGGATTCGTCGCTGAAGACCACCGGGCGCCATTTCATTCGTCAGCCCACTCGCTCACGACATCATTGCAGTCGTTTCGCGCCGTGCTCAGGTGTTAGAGAAAGACACAACAATGAACCTGTCAGACATTGTCGCGGCGTATACCGGCTTCTCCGGCTCCCAGAGCCTGGTCTTCTGGCACGTGTGCCTTCCTGTCGCCATCGGCATACCGCCCGTGCGTCCCGTGACACATGGACAGCAGTCCGTCTGGTTGATCATCCTGCCTCGCAGAGGCCAATAATCCGACCTCATTCAAAGTCCGTTAATTGCGTGAATGGTTGTCGTTGTTGTCGTCGCGGCATTGAAACTGTTGTGCGGATTACAGTACTGTACATTCACGTGGCAGTTGCTTCCTCCTTACTGCATGGAACGTCTGGCACCGGTGTCAACTGATGAGCCATACAGGCACCCGGACACTCTGTATCAACCCAAATGGTCATGTCCCGTGAGCATGCATCTAATCGTTTACTAGTTGGAGGTAGACGAACCCCCCCCCCCCCTACTAAATATGGATAAGGTCGGATAACTCCTTGTTGGTGGGGCAATGTCATTGGAAAGCAGTGTATATTTGTGGGTGCATGGTTCTTCGTTTGACTTTGTGTGTGTTTGTGTGTTTGCTAGTGCGTTTCCCTCTTTAGTAACTGCTTGTGCGTGCATGTTTTCTTCAGTGTTAGGGTTTCTGTGTACTTGTTTGTCTTAGGAAAGCAAATTTGTTTTGCAATCAAATGAAAAGACAAGGTTCCTTAGAGAGATGGTAGAATTTAACTTGCACGTATCCTCCATGTACTCATGCAATTGTTACCTGAACTCATGTGGGGATCAAGGAGACATTGGTTCACTCGATAGGAAAAGGAAAGAATTTTTTTTACTTAGCACGTGATCATAATTACACAGAAATTAAAGAAAAAAATCAAACAAAAGCTGTCTATAATGTTCATCGCTCCATTTTAACTTACTCAGAGCACCATTCACGAGAGAGGAAAGAGTTTCATGGCACATAACTCAACATCAACTACTCCCCAGTGCAAGTGATGCAGTATTTGTTCGACATAGCCATCCATCGATAGTACCATTGACTAAGGCGAGAACTCGATGAATCCGCCCCGTAAACGTCCACTTTGATGGTGAATTTGTCGTCCAATGGAAACAGAGATCGAGGAAGAGCACGTGGAAGATCTCCCAAATTATGAACCCAGGAGCATTGTCTGACGAGATGCGTTAGCAACATTCTCCGAATTCCGTTCACTCCCCCTGACGCCTTCAAATCGTTCCAATCCCACCCACTCCCACTGCCAAAGTAAAAGAGGAATTCGTGTAGCCATGGCGGAGGAGCATTCGATTTCTCTTTTCTCTCCTTCAAACCTTTCACTACACACGCGATCAGCCAATCAAAGGACAAAACGTCACGAGGAATCTGAATGAGTTGTATTATCCTGAGAGGAAGAGAAGAAAGCAGTCGAGTGAAAGCAACATCAGAAGACCCACGTGCAATGCGTTTAATGTCGATGAAATTCAAAGTTAACACTTGCAATTGGAGGAGACTGGAAATGGCAGGACTCAACGACAACGACTCATCAACAATCAGTTCGAGTTCCTCCAATTTCTGTAGCCCTGGGTATTTGTCGTCAACCAAGAAATCGAAACACGCCATTCCACACGACAACCATTTGATCCCTTGGAGGCTCTGAATCAATTTAGAATTCTTCTCTTCACCACCCCAACACGTGATAATGGCTTCTTCTGTTAAAGGTTTTGCATTTGCAGTTTCATTCAAAACACTCAAAAAACCACTCAACCATAAAGATTTGAATGGAATGTTGTCGTCTCTGTTGTAACGACTTAAATCGAAAACAGGTGAACAGGTAGAATCAGCATTACGAACAAAGAGATCGTCGACAGTTTTTGATTGGACGACCGAGTGAAAGAGTTCCTGTAAATCTAAACTCATTTGTCGCTTCTCTCGCTCACTTTTAGCCCATTTCTCTATCCACACAAAGACGCCATCTTTGATTTTGTTGTTGGTCACGAGATCGAGCAAAAGACGTAGACAGAGGGGGTCATCCTTCTCTTTTAATTTTAAACTTATTCTGTGGATGATCTTCCCCTTCCATTGTCCTTTAGTCAATTCCTTGTGAAGAGCAACGAGCACACAACTATTCAACCCTCCCTCTCCTTCATCTAATAAAAAGCCAGTCGTTTCTCTTTCGATGCAGTCGACAACACCAACAACATTCGGCCATCGTTCCATTTGAAAAGAATTTGTGAGACGAAGGGAAAGTGTTTTGCATTTCAACGAATTCTCTCCACTCAACACATCCTCCTCAGCAGAGAAATCAGAATCCAAATACAATCGAAGATGGTTGATGATGACATTTTCGTGGATGGAGATCGAGTGAGAGGGAACCCATTGCAGACAGTGAACGAGATTGGGTTGTTGGAGAGCCGAGTTCAAGAGGAGCGAGTGAATGGGTGACGAAGTGAAGTCTCGGCCGATAGAATAGAAACCACAGAAGGAATAGAAAGATGGAACGAAAGAAGGCAGCAGAGGCCTAAAAGAGTCCATAAAATTGTGAACGTCTTCGATTTCCATGAGCGTGTTTGTGAAGCACAGGTTCTCTAAATGGAACCAACTTGAGTGGGGGAGGAGGGCCTCGAATAGAAGTGAGGCTCTGTCGTTGAGAAATCCCCCGATGAAGACGAAGAAAAGAGAGTCGCCAGTCGGGAGTAGTCCGTCTCGCGTGACTCTATCTATTTCCGTTTTGAAAGCCCGCTCCCCGGAGTCTCGAAACACTTTGTAGAGGTAGAAAGCGGCCGAAAATTCTATAAAACTTTTGTGTATAGTTTCGTAGTAATTCTCGGCACTGTGATTTTCCAGTTTCTCCAATTTAATTAAAAAACCTAATTTGAAGACAGTGGCGTCATTTTCACAAGACTTGAGCACTGCGCTTTCGTTGAATGTTAACGAGGTTCTGATTAAGTTCTCCAACGCAACTTTCCCGAAATTAATTAATATTTGAGTGACAGGAGGCGTTTGAGTTGAGTGGAAAAGTTTGATGTCCTCTGCAACGAGTAACAACTTTTCTCTCACCAAACTCCGCCTAACTAGGAAATTGAAAAAACTTTTGTAGAGGTCTGTCTTTGAATGCATCTCTTTCAATTGGTCTTCCTCTATCATTGTGGCCAGGAGGAGAAGAAATAAGGGGCACTTGCAAATCTCCTTCATCTCCCCCTGGTTGATCTTCTTCATTTTCTCTTCTAAATCCGTGGAACAGTTCTCTAAATATTTTTTCAAGAATCCCTGTATCTCGCTTTCTTGTATTCCTTTGATGACGACTCGCTTGTTGAACAGTTGTAATTTCCTCGTCTCTGCATCAATGGATCGCGCGGCATCCATCGTGCGACTCTTCTTGTCCGTCTGCACGTGAAACATGCTGCTTCGTGACGTCAGAAGGACGAACATGTTGGGGAATTTTTTCTTCGTAAGCAGAGGAAGGAATTTTCTTTTACTCTCTTCACTCAACTCGTCGTATCCATCCAGTAAGAGTAGAATTTCCTGTTGGTGTTGATGGATGCAGTGCAATATATCGACTCGTTCGAAGTCTTCCGACTGACATGCGTTTTCAAAAATATCATCGATGGAGTCGCTCTCTTCCACTTCCCTTAAGAAGATGAGGAAGATGAGCTTGAACCTTTCGAACAAGTATTCCCGTTGGAGACCCCAGTCGTTGAGGAGTTTCCAGCAGAAGGTGGTCTTTCCCATCCCAGGACCACCTTCCACGAGGATCCTACGAGGTTCTCCATCATCGACGGGAGCGAAGAGTTCGTCCAATGAAATGGTTTTGCCTTCCTTGTCCTCATAATCCCCCGTGATCTCGTGCATTTCCAGGTTGACGTAGAGGTCCTCCAGCACGAGGATTTTGTTCATCCACGGAGCTTGCTGTGGCAGTTTCAGTTTGACATAAGCTTGTCGGTGTCGTCTCCTTATCTCGCTGAAGATGTCTGAAAAATCAACAAAATATAAACACATCAGTTCACGTATGCGCAATGCAACGAAATCTATTAAATACGCGTAAAGGCTAATTGATTAATTAACTACTCAGCAGTGACTAGTTGACGATGGAGGCGTTATACACAATTTCAATTATTATTATTTATTCAGTTTTATTTGAGTTTTTATTTCTTGCACGTATGCCTTCCGCGAGTAGCTAAAATAATTGATGCTACACTGAAGTGCCGGAGAAAGTGGTGCACGAGTCTTCCCACTTGACTGGTTCCGATGGGACTACAGGCGTACCACGAGCCTTTTATAATCGCAGATGTTGGGTTTCTATGCTCCACAGAGCATTGCAGGACATCAACATACTGGGCAGCCCATTAAATGACACCCCACACCATGAGGGAATCACCATCAGCCTGTGTAGTTCCCGTTGAAAATTGGATTCCTGAGCTTTTCAGAACTGGCTGCCCTTGTTCAAATGGCCAATGGGTGTTCGTTCGTGTAGCTCTGTTTCTTGCGTAAAGGTGGTAAAGCCTGGCTGATAAACTCTGTAGCCTCACTGTATAGTTTGTGGCCAATTGTTTCTAGGTACCCCGTGTTGTAGAATCGGAGAATTCAGACCTTGAGCATTTCTTCAACAGCCTTAAGCATATCTGGGAAGACTTTCCACCAAATTTTCATACGTGGTCGCAGGAATGACTTTCCAGACGACCATGAGAACTACAGTGAATCCGGCTGCGGAGGACGGACGATTTGGCATGGTGCGTCAAATGGTTTCGAATTTACCCCAGAGATACTGAAGAGGGTTTAGATCGGGGCTCAGTGAAATCCATTCCAGTTTTTGAATAATTATGTCCTCAAATCAAGGGTGCACACGTTTCCATATGCGGACAGAATAGTTGTATTATAGAAACAGAAATGGACCTTCTCCAAATGGCTGCCACAGAGTTGAGATTGCAGCTTGTCCAGAATGTTAAGACCCATTGCAGAATTCATTATTCCACCCTTAGGAACTAATGGATCCAGGCGAAGTACGAATGTGACAGTTGGCACAATCCAGTCGTAAATGAAGCGTTCGCCAGGCATCCAAATGCAGATGCATCCATCGGATTGCCAGATCGTGAGGCGAGATGCAATACGCCAAAGGAGGAGTTTCCACTGCTCCACAGTCCAATGGCGGTGAGCTCTCGTGTTTGTACTATTGTAACGTCACTTAGAATTGACAACAGTGGTGTTCTGCTTGTGAGCGACGACGCCCAACGCTTTTTGAAACACACGAGTGAACGCTGCTACTGTAGGGACATGCGCTATTCCTTCACAACGCCTCTTCAGGGTTCAACGCCTGCGATCAGTAAGTTTCTTCGGTCAAACAGTCCGTCCTATTGCAGTTTCACTTCCTCGGCGTTTTCATTTTACACTCACAACGTCTGTTACAGTTGATTTCGGTATCTGTAGCAAGACGTCATTTCATGAACCGATTTGTGACAACGGTGGCCTCTGATGAATATACAATATTTGCAATCAGTGAGCTATGCCGACTTAAGGCCGGTTCCCACTATCCGCCGTGAAAAGCGGAACGGTTAAAACCACCGCGGTTAATCGCAGCGATAATTCCGCCGATCAGTTCCCACTATCGCGGCACGTTACGCTATAGCTCAAGAGTCTCTTCGAAGATCGCTTTCGAGGATTCTCTTCGAGCCTTTTTCCATAAAGGACGCATAAAAAAATGAACGTAGCGTTTTAAGTCTTTGCAAATAAACAAAAATGGACGGAGATACAAACAAGGGTGTTGCTGTTTATTTGATGATGATCGCTAAGATTGCTGCACTCCTAAACGATACTATCCATTAGCGTCGCCATCTTGGAGAGATTGTCAACGTCACACAAACGCATTGATTTCAATGGCGGACGCTGCCTCGGCGGATTTTACCGTCGCGGTTAAGTTAAATCCAACTCAACTCTAGACGGTAGCGGATTTTACGCCGCGGTATGACGTCAAATCCGCGCTGCCTACGTCACGCGCGGTATTTCCGCCGCGGTTCCGCGCTAGTGGGAACCGGCCTTTACTCAGTGTCTCTCTAACGCATGTCGAACGATATGAGCTCATGTACGACGGTTATTCAAGAATTTTTGCCTCCTGGCCCGTAATTATTTTTATTTGTTAATCCATATTCAAAATTATTTTTATATCTGAAACTTACCTTTGTCCTCTATGTAATGCACTATTCACTTTTCGACATAGTCCCCATGCCTTTCCACGCATTGCGTCAACGCGTGACCATTTGGATGAATTCGTCGGAGAGAAATTCCGGGGTTGTTGTCGACACCAAAATTGAATGGCGGCTTTGACACATCTTCTACCGCACGCGTTCGCCACACGCCAGCTGCGTTGCAGCGCCTACAGTTTAAAGATGAAAAAGCTGCAGTTCAAAAATGAAAGACTTTGCACCTTGCGACTTTCACCACTTCCCAAAGAAGAAAGAGCACCTTAAGAGACATGAGCTGCGTTCTGGCGACCAGGTGAAAGATGCCATTCAATCCTCGTGTCGACAACAACAATGGAATTCCTCTCCGACCGACGAGTTCACTCGGTTAGGCTAGGGTCACACTGGCGTAAAACGCCGCGTAAATACGCCGACGTAACGACGCCAGTGATGTCACTTCCGGTAAATAGCATGGTGCCGCGCTTGGAGACGTCGTTACGTCGGCGTATTTACGTGACGTTTTACGCTAGTGTGATCCAGGCCTTAGTCACGCGTTGGCGCAATGCGTGGAAAGGAATGGGGAGTATGTCGAAAAATGAATAGTGAATTACATAGAAGACAAATGGAGGTATCAGATACAAAAAGAATTTTGAAAAGCGGTTAACAAATAAAAAAATCCCGGACCAGGAGGCAAAAATTCTTGAACAACCCTCGTACATGAGCTCATATTGTTCGATGACGAACAGCCAGATCTACTTATTCGCAAGGGTGTCCAAGTACTTTTGACCCTGTTATATTTCTGTAGACCTCCGAGAAGCCAAGATGACACTTATCACGTTCATCCCGTGTGATTTTAGGGCCACAATTTCTTCATAAGTTTAATGTTGTGTCGGAATTCTTTTCGTCGTGCAACATCTTTCAATTGATGTTACGCGGAAATCTAAACTTTGCCTCTATCCACGAAATGCTATGACACAGCTCACGAACTACAACTGTTTCACTCTTACTGCCGTATTCAAAGTCGCTTCATATGCGACCATCTGCCATTGTTACGTCGGATACACTTCTAGAAGCTTCCACACGCGTGTCTCTTGAGGGATGAAACAATAGACGTGCACAGGTGCTATGTAGGCTGCATAGATTGCTCTCTATCACTTTTTCTGGCACTTCAGTGTATTGTGAACTGTCTACTTCCTTCTTTTGAATCTTACCTTCTATCACTTGGGACTCGTGGCTCCCATCCCAGCGAGAAACTAAATTAGAAAAAATAAATGTCGTGTGATTAGTGGGATTGTTTGTTACATTGCAATTTTTCATCAAATGTTTTTACTGAATTAGTTTGCCATTTTACTGTAATAGAGACGGTTGTTAGGGATGGATCTATAGTAACAAGTTACAGAGGACCCGAAAAGGTGGAAAACCCCTTGCGCATCCAGTTGCGAAAAATAACCTTAACTGTTCCCTCGCTCGTCATGATGAATAGCTACGTGGTCATTTAGATTGGTTCAAAGAATTATCTCGCTGTCGTTTCCATCTTATTTTACTTGGCAATTGGTGAAAATGCACTCAAGAAGATGTTCTCCTAGATATATGATAGATTTGTTTGTTGTACTGCTCGTGAACAGTGAAATCAACACTTGCAGGGAATTATGGGACACATTCGAGAACTCATTTTCTGAAGATTATCTTCAAATAGAGAGATAATCTTCGTCATCGAGTGTGTTCTATCCGATAGCCATGCAACGCCGTTTCCACTGCAGGAGGCTGGAACGCACAACACCAAGTTCAATTCGTAACCACTCCTGTTGACACGCTTTCCAAAGACCCTACGCTGTCCGCGGTCATCTCTTTCCGATGGCCCATTTAGGTATCGGCGTTTCGTCCTAGTGACTAGGTCGGCAGGGGCTAACTCACACATGCATCCCAACCCAACGCGGCCCATTTAAGTAGGCCAAAAGCCACAACAATCCATAGGCGACTTGACGGGTATGGAGCTGAATGGAATGGAACGGATTCCGCTATCTTCTTACATGCGTTCCAGGAAAAGGAGAGTTGCCAATCATACCTTAATGATCTCTGTAACGTACAAACTGGGAATATCACGAGTCAATATGGGAAGTAGAACGTTAATCTGATAGTACATGGTGTTGAATTTGGCCTTTGACTCAACGCTGTGTAAAGTTAACTTGCCGTTTTAAAGATTGCATGAAGGTCTATATCGCTGTGTAACTTATTGAAAGAATAAAGGTCTGGAAATAGCGATATGGTAGCGGTTTATTAATTGTTTTACGCGTTTCGAGTAAACCTCATCATCAGGAAGTATGATCACTACAAACATTGCCGTTTTAGCTGTATCCCGCCACGATCATGAAAGCATTTGAAAACGTTAAATGGTTTTTTCAATGAAAAATGAAGGGAAAAATTCTGCGACCTGGATTCGAACCAGGAACCTCCGGGTATCATATGCCCGACGCCTCTACTAACTGGGCAATCGCAGACACCCGGCCAGCCATGCTGTCACAAGGTGTCTTGAAAGACAACAAAGTTGTCAAGGTTGAAAGCCCAATGGGAGGCGGGCACCCGGCTCAGTGATTGAGAATTTGTCCGGTCCAACCATCAGAAATTTGACCAACTCACAGAATAATAATAATAATAATAATAATAATAATAATAATAATAAATATAGAGGGTGATTCTGCAAAAGTGTGTATATAACTGTAAGCAATGACAGAATGAACATTTTCTTTAATTCCAATGTGGGTCCAAATTTGAACGCTAACTGCCGCCACACAAGAACAACAAGTTCTGCAATGCCTAAAATAATGAATTTTGGAGGAATGATAGGGCACATAAAACATGAATCCAGGTCGCAGAATTTTTTCTTTCATTTTTCATTGAAAAAATCATTACCTGATGTTTGGAGATTCAGCTCCTGTAAATATTTATTATTTATTTAAAACTGTCTTCTTGCATTTGCTGAAGTCTTTAGAACCTGTTGGGCGGTAAAAAAATGGCTCGCTCTTATTGCAGTCGCTTAAATAAACATACGCCCCATCTAGTGTGACCCCGTATTTCCACTTTCATCTTCCAGGTAACGTTCATACAGTTTGAGGCAGTGTGTCCATCCAACATCACCTCTACTCAAAGCCTGAGCGCAAAAATTTCATATACACCTAGTCATAACTTCGGACTTATTATTGGTAGAAATGCGATTAAAGACGTTTTAACAATGTATGACGCTTCCGCATTCATGCTTTCTCTTTAGGTGGTATTGGTCATCGCTCTTGAACATGGCGTGGCAACAACTTAGATCGTGGTTCTTGTATCTTCTCCAGTTGTAAATCACGGCTGATCATCGTGTTTACAGAGATGTCCCTACCTTCTGTGCAATGGCCCCTTCCGGTGATGTGAGCCCGAACTTTCCGGACGACGTGAGGATTACGGCTAGTGAATAATCTCCGAGTGGCCTACTCCACGCGATAGCTCACGAGACATGAACGTTTGCGCCACATTTAAATATTCTAGTTGTTACTATAGATCGCTAACAACCCTCTCTCTATAGCTTAATATTATGCGCACATATAGAAACAACAGTGTAGTAATTCAGAGTACACTTCATCGTTTCGTATTGGACGTTTTCATATGAAACTGAATATACGGTGCAAAAAAAAAAAAGTTCTCGGAACAACCAGCCACCTATTTGCAGTTATTATTGTGACGGGATAATGATGGTCTCCTTAGTTTTTAGCATCCATGATGTCACACGGTGATGGCGTCACTTTCAATAATAACACGGCCGTACTATATCTATCCAGAGGCGGGTTCTTTATCTTAGCCGGATTTGTCAGCCGGCTGGTAGAGACACCCAATGATGACGTCATAGTAGGAAAATCAAGAAGAACGCTAGGCTGAAACAATGATATGACGTCATCACCTGGTGTCAATGTCAGCCAGCTAAATAAGCCGCTAAGATAAAGAACCCGCCTCAGGCCTGACAACTGAATTGATGGCATCATGCTAGAGGTCGGTGAATGCTAAGTGACCGTGGCATTCTGCTTGCTATTTTGAATAGGTTACTTGGAGTATTTTTCTAAAAGATTTTTAAAACTTTTTATTTTTTATTGTTATTCTTAATTCCTTTAATATTGAAATATATTTCAATTGTGACAATATTCTTATGCTAATTTCTGCTTGTGTATCTTAGTTAATTATTAATAGAGTATGGATCAATTTTGACTATTTGAATGCATGTTAAAACATCGCTCTCAAAACGAACATTTTTTCTCTCTCTCATCTTTGCTCCGGGACTCTCTTTAACGTTGAATTTTCTCTTCATAAGGATTGTGTCTCCATTTGAAGCTGTTCTCTTTCATCCCATGTCTTTCTTTTTTTGAGAAACGCTTCATTTAAATGAGTTGTATGTTCAGAAACAAATGTTGGATAGCGTTTTAATTTTATTCTGTCGCGTTAATATATATAACGATTTCATTACTTTGCTTGTCTCGAAATATTTCTTCTTTAAGTGATCGTGAAAATGCTTGATACTAGCTCCTCAATTTTTAATAGCCAGTTCTTTCTTAAATTCTCTTCCTTTGGAAATCCAAAAACTGCGAAGAACACAGCAACCATTCCTTATGATGTTAAAATACAGTAAGATAATATTTCATTTTGAAAGTTAGCCTCGGTGTTAGATCTAACATAATGGTTATAAAAATACTACGTGTAATTGAAAATAAGTCTTATTTTAAAACATTTTTACTTGAGAAAGATTTCTAATTAGGTTCCTGATTACAAATAATTCAAGATAACAAATTCTATTGAATCAAGTTAATCAAATATGAAACTATGAAATTAACTCCAGTAATATGAAAAAAAAAATCATCTCCTCCGTGAAAATGACAAGCACACGACCTCTGGCATGACGTCAATTATCCGGCCGTGATAACAACGAAAACAATTTGTGATATCCGTATGACGATGGTTACTGCTCAGCGTGCGCGTGAATATTGTTTCAGAAATCTCCTACATGTTACTGCTAAGGGGAAAAAATCTTTTGTGGGGGTCGTCTACGTGCTGATGATTCGGTAGGACGCTCACCTAACTCGACGACACATGAAAACTAAAGCGTGCTCCATGTTCGGACGATTTTAGAACATTTGTGGCTCGTGATGTTCCTGCTTTTATTAGGCGAGTCTAAAAATGTTGTTTTAAACTTTTATTCCAGCACATTACAAGAAAAAATATGAAAATTTTTTGTAATCTACAATAGAAATACTTTAACGAAATCATCGTGAATTACTTAATAAATAATGCTACGGCTTATACCATTATCAAAGAACTATAACTAATAGCATGGTTATTAGGAGTTAGTGGTTGGTCAACTCCTTTGTTCTCGACGCTAAAAACGTAAATGGGGAAAACTGCTCCCACTAGGTGGCTTCGATGTCGTTAGTAGTCTATTGATCGCCATGCATTAAGCTTAGTTTCAATGGAGAGCTTCGTCAGTACTCATTTCTCCTGCTAATTCTCTCACCATATTTAATTATTAAAATGCCTTTTAGGTGTGTAGTATCTGGATGTAAGTCTGGCTATGATTATAGCAAAGATAAAAGGCATGTTTTCAAAGTTCCTTCCGATGAAGAAAGGCTCTTGAAATGGCAACGTGCGATTCCTCGAAAGGATTTCACCCTTTCTAAATCATCACGTGTATGTGATTTGCATTTCGACGGACGATTTTTAATAACTTCAACTCCATTTATTATTAATGGAGAAACTGAGCATCTGCCGAGATTACGTCCAGCCCTCACTGAAGATGTTTGTCCTACAATATTTATTATACATGTAATAACTTATTATTATTGATTAATGATTTTTAACTTGTATTGTGGCAGAAAGTGTAATTTATTTATTCGGTGTGGATTTGTTTCTTTTTTTTTTCCTTAATAGTTTGTATTCTTGATATACAGTGTTGCTGATGATCCATTTTTCTGGCATACATCTTGCAGTTTATATTGGGACAATTTTTGGCATCAATTTGTTTGGCTGTTGTTTTTCTATCTGTAGTTAATATAGGTTTGAGAAATTATGTTTATAATTTTGGTAATTTTTAATATGGGCCTTATTTGGGTTTTTCTTATACCTCAAATTTTATTATTCTTCATCTTATTGGTTGTAAAAGTTAATGGGTGTATATTTTCTAGGTGTTTTATTATTGTTTGTATAGAGTTACTGGTGGAATGTCATCTCAACATCTTAAGTAAATTTATATATTTTGTTTGTGTTGAGTTATTTTATTATTAGTATTCCATATGTTTTATAGAAATATTTGTGATGATAGATGATACATGATGGACTCCCATAGGTGAATCTTCTGTTTGGGTATAAATTTTGTTAGTGAAACATAATTTGATGGTTTTGTATGATTTTTAAAATTTTACTATTATGTAAATGTTTTTTTAAATTCTTTTTATGATGTCTATTCTTGGTATAATTGGAATATATAATTGGTATGTCCATTGTAAGAATGTGATCATTATATCAGTTTTGACTGTTTCTATTGTTCTTTTACTGACAATAAAATTTTTATTAGTTAATTAAAAAAAACTATGATGTATATAAAAATATCTAGAAATTTTACTAATTTGGTGATGATTCTATTGCTGTTAATTGTTTTTGCTATTCATTAACTATTTTCTTTACTTTTTTTTTTTTTTTTTTTTTTTACATTTTTTATTTTATTAAGTTAAAAATTATTATTCAACAAAGTTTTGATTGTTTCTATTATTCTTTTTACTGATAGTGAATTTTTTATGATATAATTTAAAAAAATTGTAATGTATATAAAAATATCTAGAAATTTTATTAATTTGGTGATGACTCTATTGGTGTTAATTGTTTTTGCTTTTCATTATCTATTTTGTTTACTCTTTTACATTTTTTATATGTAAAAAATATATTTATTATTAAATAAATATAAGATTTTTTATCTAAATTGTAATGACAAAAAAATGTTCGTGGACATTAAAAAATGCTTTTAAAAATTATTCTGAATTGCAAGATTGTCTTCTGTATTTTATATTCCCTAAGTTTAATTTTTTGATTATGTAAATTGAAATAAAAGTTTAAAAAATAAAAAAAAAAATTGCTTTAATTCAGCTTCTACATATATTAAAAATAGACTACTAGTGCCCTTCAATGCCACCTGGTGGTATCCTTTGGCGCTTATTAGCGTGTAGCCTTTGGCGCTTATTAGGTGGTAGCCTTTTGAGGAGGAGTTGACCAACCACTAATTTCTAATAACCATGCTAATAGTGTAACGGCGGTTTGTTAGATGGTCTTAAACTTTTTTTCCAGGATTGTATTTAGCCTGTTCTCCGGCGTAATGACCATCAAATCATTTCCACTGCTGCTAAACTACTCACTACACCTGAGTAGGGGACAAAAGGCACTCACTTTGGTTGGCTAAGTCGTTCCTTTCAATATCTTGGAGAGCGGCAACGAGTGATTACTTTATCTCCTTTCCAGCTGCAGGTGTAGGTGATCATACAGTTGGCGAATGTCATCTTGAGCAACGTCTGCCCAGGCCTGGTGAACTTGCTGTGTCAAGTCATAGAGATTGCGGGGTGATCGTAAGCGACGTCCCACACGTGCTCAATTGGCGATAGGTCTAGGGACCTCGCGGGCCATGGCAGGCAATTGACATCATGCAGAAATGCCATGCTCATGTTTGCCGTGTGCGGTCTGGCGTTATCCTGCTGAAAGACTGCGCCGGGTATGGTGTGCAGAAAGGGCAGTAATACGGGCTGCGGAATATCTGTGAGGTACCGTGCTGCTGTCAGGGTGCCTTGGATGGTGACTAAAGGTGTTCTGGTATCGTAGTCGATGGCATCCCAGACCATCATCCCGGGTGTTGGTCCACGATGGCGATACCGGATGCATTCTTCATTGGCACGTTCAAGTGGTCTGCGCCACACCCGTCCGAGTCTATCGTCGGTGTTCAAACTAAGGGCCGAATCACTAGCACAGCCCTCGAAAGAGTGACAAACGACACTTGATCAAGGGCTGAAGGTCAAGGGCTACTCGAAAAACCCAGATTCCAATCATTAACGCATTTACCGTCTTCCCTCATATGAGTGTTGCTTGATCCCTTCCTTGAAGAAACCAGTCATGGGTTTGAGGATATTTTTAACGAAAGTGACGAAATTATCGTATGGAAAGCGTCACGTTGCTAGGCAACAACAATGGAGGACATAAGTCAATGAAACAAGGAATGAAGTAGAAAAGAAAATCTTTGTTTAGTGTTGCCTAGTCAAATAAAGCTTATTTAACAAAACATTTTTGCCTTAAATAAATTATTAAATAGTTAAATATATTTTATCATTTTACATTTCTTAAATATTCATTTTAGGTTAATTAAGGGAATTAATAGTTCATAAGCTTAATAAAAAAAAACGAGAAAAATTTTTAAATACTGCTTCATATCAATTTATTTATTTAATTTATTTATTTATTTATTTAATTTAATTTATTGATTGTAATCCAATATTTTCGTATAAAATAGTAATAATTTTTAATAGCATAAATGTTAAAACGCGCATATAATTTAAAAATATATAAAATAATAAAGGCATACATAATATATTTCGCCACAGCAGTTTTTCTTCCCTCCCCCCGCCTCTATTCGTTTGAACTCCTCCTGTATGGAGCCCATTTCAAAATAAGTTTTTAATACGACGGTATCTCGCAACAAGATATAATGATAAGTGAATAATAATACCTTTCAATTAAAGGCATTCTATAACTTGTCCGTTTTTCGCGCTGAAGTAAAAACAATGCAATGGCATGACATTTTTACTACGAAGCGATGAAATGGCTGCCATGCTGTTTCACTAGATCAGCGAGGTGGAGTAGAGAATTCGCTCCTCAAGTGGCCAAAATTGGTCACTTGAAATTTGGAGTGGCAAACTCTCTGTACACTCCAGTATAACGCGTTAATGATGAGATGAGGGCAGATCTTCCCTTGAATGCGGTCGCTGGAGTAGGAAACCATACTCGACTCGACTCTTACAGCGCCTAGTGATTCGGCCCTAAAGCAGGATTCGTCGCTGAAGACCACCGGGCGCCATTTCATTCGTCAGCCCACTCGCTCATGACATCATTGCAGTCGTACCGCGCCGTGCTCAGGTGTCAAAGGAAGACAAAACAATGGACCTGTCAGACATTGTCGCGGCGTATCCTGGCTTCTCCGGCTCCCAGAGCCTGGTCTTCTGGCATGTGTGTCTTCCTCTCGCCATTGCCTCCAACATCGGCATACCGCCCGTGCGTCCCGCGACACATGGACAGCAGTCCGTCTGGTTGATGATCCTGCCTCGGAGAGGCCAATAATCCGACCTCGTTCAAAGTCCGTTAATTGCGTGAACGGTTGTTGTTGTTGTCGTCGCGGCATTGAAACTGTTGTGCGGATTACAGTACTGTACATTCACGTGGCAGTTGCTTCCTCCTTACTGCATGGAACGTCTGGCACCGGTGTCAACCTCATATGTTATATTTCCGTTGGAACTGGTATTTAGGTTGGTAAACCGTAAGAGCTGAGAATGGAAATGTTCAGATCTTGTTATTAAAATGTTCGGTTAGATGTTAAGTAATTCCTACGTTTGGTACTCGTTGGGAAATCGTAATATAATTTCACTCATGGCTCGTATAAAATGGCGAACCATTATTGGATGTTCACTAATTGACGTACGTGCGCAGTAAAAATGCGCAGAAGAGCAATGCAGCATCTAATTCAGAGAATGTTCAAATAAGCGCCTCTGATCTAATTTGACTGAAAGCGCGCCTTTATTTCTGGTTGACAATTGACTATTGAAGATTGACATCTACGCTCGCTTCCTGCTTTTTTTGTTTCTCCAAGAAAAAAAGTAAGTTATAACTTACTATTATATATGTTTCAATATAATTATTTGTATGTTGATGTAACTTTTTAACACTTATTTTGTGGGATTCTATTTTCACCTCATATTAACAATATTTATTTCTCTTTAAGAAATTGCTGTTTTCTTATTCCTACGGAATAATCATATAAGGTATGCAAACTTTTTTGATCTGAAATCCATATTACCTTGTGTTTGCTTGAGTACAAATAGAAATAATAATTTTACTTGTATTTTAACAAGTAGGATAAACTGTACTTACGTATAAGACTATTATTACTTGTCCAGAGTCATTAATAATGATCGTATTATTAGAAAACGACGTTTATTTATTTAATATTAATGGAAGTTGTTCGTTTAATGTGAGATTATTTTTTATAGCTTATTTAATTCATCGTCACCACGATGAATTGATTAAAATGGAACTATAGTTCCATTATTTCTTTGTTTTAATGTACCTAAACGTCATATAATTCATTTAATTATATTTACATCTGAGCATATGAAACTTAAAACTTTCTGTTTTATTTTTTATTCGTATATATCTTGTTGAAGCAGGGAAATTAGCTTTTTCTACAAAGTTTTAAATTCTGAGCATTAAGTGATAGTTTTTTTCATTGTGGATACCGGCTAAAAGTATTTTTTTAATCAAATAAGTAGAATTATCTTTTTTTTTCCTTTTCATAAACTTTGTATGACGTAAATCTTATATGTTTTAATTCGAGATAAAAATTTATTACCCATTTACTCTTCATAAATACTTTCTTTTTTAAAATACTCAGTTTTGGAGTATTTACCCATCCCACATCACTACTTTTGGGACACTATGAATTTTGGCCATTCTGAATTATTATTATTATTTTGCATGCTTTTGTAATTTTTAGTGTATAGTTTCAAATTATTATATATATGTATATTTTTTTTCTACAGATGCTGCTAAAATAAATTCTGGCGAGAAAGTCACGCTAAGTGTTATAGAAGCCTTTCTGAAGGATTTTCTGCGATTTTAAATGAGAACACTTTACATCTTGAGTTTTCAAATCATTATTTTATCTGTTTTTATAACATAATTTTAAAGGTATGTTTATTCAAATGCTGACAGAACTCCTAAAACAAACAAAACAAATAACGTGCAACCAGGTGTTTCACCTGTTTATGGACAGAATAGTTCAATCCAATTAATGTCCAATGAAATTTCATTGAGACGAATAATAAGATAAATTTTCTGTGGCATTGAAAACTATCAACTTTTGACGATAAGCAGGATCGAGATTGTACAATGCATACTGACTGGA
>JAHWFO010043263.1:0-12700 GCA_023313115.1 Rhysida immarginata | reverse complement strand
ATGTTGCAATTTTTTGTTCATCCCGTAACCACTCTAACCATAATTCTGCAAACGAGCATAACCAAATAATTTTCATGAATAAAGGTATTTTTATATTTTCAACAGAATTAGCTTGTCTTTACAATTGCTGATTTTGTTCATTTTCCTTAGAATAAGTTTAAATGACAGAGATTTGAATATCTAATCTATTACAAATAAAGTTGTATGTTTAGCATACCGTATTTAGCCGCTTATAGGAACCCCCCCCCCACAAAAAAAATTTGCAAGTACCCGGTAATTCCAGGAAAAAAATTTACATCAGAAAATAAACTATATGCATTTCAACAGTATTAAAATTCTACTAAAAGTTTAATAATAAACGCATTTAACTCTTACATGTAAACTAATAAAACAATTGCACTAAAAAATGAACATTACTTTTATTTCGGTAGTACAGTTATAAAATAATGCGAGGTATCCATAGTCCTCTAGCGAGTAAAGTAATGGACGAAACATAACCAAATTTGATAGGCGTACACAGTGGACCATGGGATTTCGATTTCTAATAAAAATAAAAATTAGTACCAAAAGTCACTACCCATAAAATTTTGGCGCTGTTTACTGAATAAAATGCATTAATTTGCATAAACACATTCCGTGTAGCGATCATGAGTATAAAAGGAAAGGCTGGGAGAATTCTCATTCGGAGGCCAACTGCCATAAATTACGGGACCGTCCTTTGTTAGTCAAGCTGTATTATCAGAGGAACGAGAACGCCGCTGCTGCCCTTCATGAATTTCGGCGGTGAAAAGAAGTTGCGAAAAGGACTGATGAGCATAACAAATTTACGAAATATGATTCAACGATTTGAAACTACAGGAACTCTAGCACAGCAACCAGGCCGGGGACACAAAGCGATTAATCAACAACAAGTCAAAGAGCAGTTGAATAGGAATTTTCTTTCCTATTTTCATCAATTAAGTTGAAGAAGTTGAAGCTGCTGTTGTCGAACAGGAGATAGCGAATGTGCAGGGTACCAGCAGTAGTCAGGCAGTATCCCAGCACACGTAGATTCCAAACTCAATGGTGCGGAAGAATCTGCATCAGATGTTGAAGTTTTACCCATATATAAAATCTCTTCTGTTCAAGAATTGCTCCCTGGCAATTGGGTTTTTCATCGAGATTCTTAGCACGCATGCAAGTTGAAGGTACATGGCCATTTGTAGATTTTATGGAGTGATGAAGCATACTTTCATTTGAACGGTGGTATTAATACACACAACTGTTGCATGTGGATTGCAAATAATCCGCATGCTTGTGTGCAGGAGCCTCTCCACTCACCAAAAGTCACAGAAAGGTGTGGCTTTACAGCATCTTTTATCATTGGTCCTTTCTTTTGCAAGGAAAATTGAACAACCAGACCTTGTACAACCATTACAGCAAACAGGTATACTGATATGCTACAGAACTTCATGGTTCCACAACTGCAGCAACGAGGATGTCTCGATTAGACCACATTCATGCAGGATGGTGCACCATCCCACATTGGACGTAAGGTACAGCGTGTGTTGCGACAACGTTTCTCTGACAGCAGAGTCATTAGTCGTGCATTTCCTACGGTATGGCCACCGAGGTCGCCAGATCTCAATCCTTGTGACTTTTAGTTGTGGGAATTTCTTAAAGGTGTTGTGTATCAAGGACATGTCCCTGATATCGCAACATTGAAAGATCGATTAATGTTACAGGTGAGACAAATTAATTCTGATATGTTGCGAGGCGCCGTGGAAAATGTCATGCATCGTATGAAGTTCTTGGAACATCACGATGGTGGTCATATTGAACCTCATTTGTAAGTTACAATAATTTATTGTTAATAAAATTGATGCGTTATGTCGTTTGCCATTTAATCATTCAGTATTCGCACCAATACACATTTGTACTGCCAAAATTTTATTGGTGACGACTTTTGGTACTAATTTTTTTTTTTTTAGAAATCGAAATTCCATGGTCCACTATGTACACCCATCAAATTTGGTTGTTTCGTCCGATACTTTACTCGCTAGAGGGCTCTGGATATCTCGCATTATTTTAAAACCACCCTGTATTTAAAACTGTTCAAAATAATAAAAAATGGACATCAAGGTAAAATTAATAATAATAAAATTAATAATAATTGTAACAACAATAGGAGTATCCCACCAGATAGACTAGAGGGAAAAGCCCAATGTTGCTCCCCAACAGGCCAGAGCCCAAAACGGGGTTAATGAAATTACATGTAAAATTAACAAATAATGAAACAAAATTGATTAATACCAAAAAAACATAAATCTAAAGCAAATAAAAAAAACGCGACCACAGGACAACACAAGAATTATAAAAACTCAAGAACAAGGATAATGAAACAAAATCTGATAGTAAAAACGAAAACTAGTATTAATAAGAGTATAAAAAAAAAAGAATCTAAATATGAACTGGAAACAATAAGATAAAAAAATTACTAAAGTAATAATAATAATTGTAGCAGCAAAAGGGGAATACCCTGCCAGATACTTCAGAGGGGAGAGCCCCTTGTTGCCCCCCAACAGGCTAAATGCCCAAAAAGGGGTTGATGTAAAACACATAAATAAATAAAACAAAAGCAACAACTAATAATTAACTACTAAGAACAACACAAAAATTAAGAATTAGAAACTAACAGATAAGAAGAGAAAAAAAAAAAAAACTAGGAAAATAAATTTAAATGCAGACCCTCAGCACAGGAAGGGTCTATGTCATTAAAATGTTCCACGTAATTTTTGACTAATTTAGAAACGGGATTAACCCGAGAAAGAGACAATTTCCAAATAATAGTGGGAATTAGAGTAAACCCCCTATGGGTCCTACATAAAGTGGTAAAATTAAACTCAGGATATAAAGATGAAACGCAAATTTTATGAAAAAAAAAAATACTAACTAAAAGATTAAATAAAACAATATAAATAATGCGATAAACTACTAATAACTGACAATTGGTCAAGACCAGTTTTATGTTTATATTTTCTTTTGAATAGATCAAGACTAGCGCATTTGCGTTGAATTTTGTTGAGGATTTGAAAATTACCCCGAAACCAACCCAAACACAATAAATAATCTTAGGGATAACAAAGGCCTTAAATAAAATAGAGTATTCTTGCACCCATAAAAAAAACAGATGCTCTTTTAATCAGTCCCAGGCGGCGAGATATATCTAAATACAAGGAGTTCATGTGCTTATTAAAAGAGAGATTATACAACAATATGACTCCAAGGTCCTTAACCGACTTGGCTCTAAAAAGTACCTTGTTCTGAAGGTGATAGCCATAATTAAAAGGGGCCATAGATCTATTAAACGAAACGACAATTGAATTGTCAGGATTCAGTAATAGGCCACTAGAACAAGCCCACTGATACACGGATGACAGGGCAGATTCAGGGTTGCCACTCAAATCTGGAAAAAAAATTCCCCGTGTTTTCCCTGTTTGTATACACAGTATTACTGGAAAAGCGCCAGTCGCATTAAGAATATCAATATTCCCTTAGTTTTTATCTTTGAAAAGTAAACAACAATTCAACATTACCTGAAATAGTATAGTAAATGACTAATTTATAATAACAATATCATTTTCTCTGTATTCATTACCTAGAACCTAGCAAGAGAGAAAATGCACAAGGGAGTAAAAATATTCATTACTTACCTCAGTCATGCTCTCCAATTTAAATTTACACAAAATTAAGGACTTGAGTCAAATAAAACAACATTCTTGCCATCATGGTAGAAACAATTTAATCATTAGTAAACAAAAAATATTTCAAAGTAAAATTAACAATCCTTTTTTTTTGTCAATTCATATATTTGGGCATCAATTTCTGCAACTTCTGCAGATTTTTCAGTCATCAGTTTCATTTTTTTCTTTTGCAATGCTGCTTTGCGTTTGTTGGACTCCTTTTCTTTTTCTTTTTCCTGCACTTTTTTCTGCTTTTCTAAAGCTTCATAATATCTTACACGCGCTAATTTTGTATACTGAAGTAAATCTTTTGAGATCGGAACATTTAGGACACCTCCATAAAAGTTTATGGCATCATACACAGTTCTTAGATCAATTAAAGAATCTTCTTTCAAATTTTCAACAAGCATATCCTTGTTAATACTGAATCCACTTTCCACAGCTGTATTGCCATGTGACAATACAAGAATTATTTTTATAACTTCCCCCAAATCTGAAAATTCGCTGCACTTCAAAACATCAAAATAAAAATCATCTAAGCGAACTTCTTCATTAAATGACTCAAGCTGTTCTTTGTATACGCTTTTCAGTTTTTCCAGGAAAATCTCAAATTGGATCTTTGCACGTTCTGAACATGCAGGGGAAATTTGTGCTTTGGAATAAAGAAGTTGAAGCAAATCAACCATTCGCTTTTCACATAAAACTGCATTGTTTTTCAACAAATGTGGATGCAGCTTTTAAAACGGCAAAATTCTTGGACATCCGTTCAAATATTTTTTTTGTTGTAGTCTTCACAAATAGAAAGCATTCTGCTAAAAAGGCTCTTTTTTCAGATTCGGTAGCTCCACTAGTATTCAAGTAGCTTGCAGTTACAATTCCAATGTCCGTATTTTTCCTCAGTCGCAGATTATTTGGATCATCAAGGTCTATCGAAAATTAGCTTTCTAATGATTTTGTTTCTTCAATTATATTACTTTTGACAATATTTTTCATTTATTGTTTAATAAGAATGAAGAGATTTTCATGCAAGAAAGGCACCATTGGTTTAGATGTCTGAAACTTTTTAAGAAATGGCTGAAGAATATTAGCAATATAAGAGAAGAAGCTAATTTTAGCCAGAATTAATTTGTCCTGACAAGCATTTATAATATTATCACATGTGACAGATCCAGGCAAAGTTGTTTTATTGACCTCTATGTATTTCTTTATGTTGCCAAAAATTTTCAGAGCACGTTCACACACATTGACATTTTCAACCCAACGGACAGAACAAAACTTTAACGGAAGTTCAGAAAAACCTGTAATTTCCATGAAATTTGCACGTCTAGCTGGACTATCTTTAAATATTCCATACATTGCTCTTAGCGTAACATCCACTTTCCATCCAGTAGATTTATGTCCATACTGCAATGCTCCATGGATTATGTGTAGTCCACAAGTACCTAGGTCTAAAATTTTGCAGTCATATTCAGACAAAAGTTCTTCTTTAACATATTTTAAGAATTTTAAATTTACGTTTGGTCCATCCATGCTAATTTGTAGTAGTAACTGTAAGTCCAAACTTGACATAACTTCTTTAAAATTCTCAAACAGTTCCTGAGCAGTAGTATGCCTTAAAAATACTGAATTCCAATATCTTGTGGACACTCTGTTGGTTTAATCGCACCAATATCTTACAATCAAGTCCATTTGGCATTTTTGAGAAATTCTGTTGAAAGCTTCATCGAAGCATACAACAAGTTTTTTGTTGTTTAAAGATTTTTGAAGAGATTGCTGAAAAAATGGAGCCAATCCATAACAAATCATGTATGACATTTTAGTGCGACCTAACATACACTTTTTAGCGATTTCACTATCAGTGAACATATGCGAAAATATTTCTGCTATATCACTGAATGCATTAAAGGACGAATGCGACGCAACAAGTTTTAATGCCCATAAAATTTCAGCTTTAAATGACTGTTCTTGAAGTAAAAAGTTCGAAATCGGTTTATTTTCGGACATCAAATTTGACGTTTTAGAACTTGACGTAGCGTCTTCTGTGGTACTCCTTTTAGATACAAAATCCAGTAATGAAGATGATTTTTTTGAATCGGCACTTAATTTATGCTTCTGTCTCTTCGCATGACTGGTAAGTGCCTGTTTGCCCATATTACTTAGGCTAATTACCATTCTGCAAAGCGTGCAGTACGCTGAAAACTGATTTTTCGGAACTTCTCTAACCCATTCAGCAAAGTCCGGGTTGATATTTTTATCCGTCCAATCCGGATTAAATACGGATTTTGAGCAGCTCATTACAAAAAACGTGAGAGAAAACGCCGCTGCTCAAAACGGTAGTAATGGCGCCTACACTAACAATAGAGATTAGTTCCACTTTTCGCCGCCTTCAAATTGCCCCGAAGATGGTGGCCACATAAGCGATCTACTCATTTCATATCGTTGTTTTCGGAGCTATCGAAACGATCTTTTATTCTTAGATGGTTAAAGAGTTCGGCATTTCTTAGACACAAAAAAAAAGAAGAAAGAAATTTAAAATTCCCTGTATTTTCCCGGTTTATAAGGAAAATTTCAAAATTCCCTGCATTTTCCCTGTTTTTTTAGATGATTTTTAAATTCCCTGTATTTTCCCGGTTCTCCCGGTGCCGTGGCAACCCTGAGATCGGAGCCTTGAGCAATCCCCCCACCCATTGATATCGAGAAACAACTTAACATCGCCGGCGTAAAGAAGAATTCGAACCTTGTGATCCTTAAGAGCAGAGGGCAGATCCGCGACAAAGATGTTAAACAGCAGCGGACCAAGGGGTGAGCCTTGAGGCACGCCGCTTTTGATGGAAAAAGCCATATCAAAATGCTTCGGATGACGAAGATTAAAGCTGCGACTGCTGAACATGGAACGGAACCAGTCAACAGACGTCTGGATAAACCTGCAAATTTTAATTTCTCAGCAATGAAACATTGACCTTGTCAAACGCTTTAGAAAAAGCTAAAAACAAAGCATCCACTTGGACCCGCTCATCTAGCTTGCAAGTCGAAAAATGTGTAAAAGTGGCCAAGTTGGATTGAGTACTTCTGTTGGATCTCATGCCATGCTGTTCATCGGGTAAAAGAGGTTCAACATAGCCTGAGAGTTGATCGAAAACTAGGGACTCAAGAAGCTTGGCAGGAAATGAAATGATGGTAATTGGTCTAAAAGAAGCCTGACCAGACGAGCCATTCTTTTTAGGAATAGGCAGAATGAGAACCTTGGACCAACTGGAAGGATAACGACAGGAGCTCAAAGAAGTAGAAAACAGGTGCATAAACGGAATGATCAAGCCAGGTAGGCAACCTTTGAAAATAATAGTCCGGTATGTTAGGAACAGTGCAAATCTTGGACGCAGACAAGTGTTTTGGCACGGTCCAGAATTTGTCGTTCTGACGGAGCCTGGAGAGAGAACTTCAAGTTGACCCAATACCAGTATGCTTGCATATTGGGGACATCGACAGGAAGAACGGAATCATTATTCATGGAATCAGCGAAAGAAGCGCGATTTTAACAGGGTCTTCTTCATCAGTCGAAGAGGTATTGCGTCTACTCAAACCGAGCAACTTCCTTGATATAGCCCAAAACGTTTTAGGATTAAAACAGATATGTGATTCCAATGACATAAAATACGCCCGTTTATCCGTGCCAGGAGTCTTTAAACAGGTGCCTAGCCTCTGAATATTTCAGAGTCTAAAATAATAATAATTATAATAATAATTATAATAATAATTATAATAATAATGGTTATAATAATAATGAAATTAATAAACAGAAATTAAAAAAATAGACAAAAAATCAAATTCAAATCTAGGCCAGAAAATAAGCAGAGTCAAAATAATAATAATAATAATAATAATAATAATAATAATAATAATAATAATAATAAAAACAATGCAAAAGTCGAGTTAAAAATTATTTTATAATAAAAAAATATCCAAGTGAGAATTCAGAGTGTTTGAATTATAAATTATGGAAAACTTAGTAGCGGGATCTATCCACCCAGCATTAGTTCGAGAATTAGGACAGGACAAAGTAAGACCAACGTGACTGGCTATGCGAGAACAGCGAAAACCAATACGCATCAGAAGATCAGGGGCGTTAATTTTACCGGAGATAATTCTTCTCAGAACAGAAAGAATATTATTCTCAATAATTCCCTTTAAGGATGAATCTAAATAATCTTTTATCACATAACTCCTGCCAGACAAAAACTTCAGAAATTTCGAATGAATACTCTGAAGTCTATTAAATAAATTATTATCGCCAGAATACCAAATAGGCGAACAGTATAAAATCATTGATAACACCTGAGATGTATATAAAGACTGGAATAAAAAAGGATCATGAAAAAAGTTATTAAGCCTTTTAATAATTCCCACTCTTTCAGAAACATCAGAAATCAAGGTGGCAACGTGCTTATTAAAATAGCCTTTGTCCTCATACACAATTCCGAGGTCTTTCGAGTAGTGTTTGACCTCAATCGGTACACTATCGAGCATGTAGATAAATTTTAATATGGTAGTTTTCCTAGTGAAACGAATAATAAATGATTTATCTGTATTCAAGGAAAGTCCATTCTCAAAAGTCCACTGATGGATTTCACTTATGCTTGATTGCAGCCAAGCTGTCTCAAGGTGTCTTAAAGACTACCAAGTTGTCACGGTTGATAGCCCAATGGGAGACGGGAACCTGGCCCGCAGATCGAGAAATTCTCCACTCCAAACCATCAGAAAGTTGATGAACTCACAAGTAAATAATAATAATTATTAACTGGAGAAGCGTCTCCAAGCATAGGTAATGATTTTTATTTTTGTATTTGCCCTTGGAGGGCTGAGTCCATTATCAGAAATAAAACAACCTCCCAATCGCACTCTGTTAGGGGGACGAATCCAAGATTTTGTCTTAATGCAGCTTTCTCCATGGGGTGTAGGGTATGATTACAAGCGCTGGCCCTCTAAAATTCATTGGTAGGTGAGGTGTCCTCGACGAGGCAATCATTACAAAGAATTTTTTTTTTTTGCGTCCTCGACCAGACTTTTAATCTCTTCACGACCAGTGACGAACGTGCGTTCGTCAAGCTAAACCCTCCGTTCAATACCATGATGAACATGCGTTCGTCATTTTCAGCTATTAATTCTATTAACCAAATGAAAACGTGGTTTTTCAGGTATGAAACAATAAAATCATTTGGAACAGTTTATTCTTTAATGGGTCCATTTTCCTGTCGATAGATGGAACCATTGCGTTTATTTTTGATTGCTTATTTCAACACCATTGTACATCGTATTTGCATCGTTTTCACATTGTTTTTGCTCCTTTTTTGTAAAAAAAAAAAAAAAAAAAAAATGGATGATTATGATTATACTGATGCAAGTAGTGATGCCGAAGATCCTGATTTTGAAATAAATACTGATTCTGAAACAGAAATATTCTCTCAAAATTGTACATGACGAACACACGTTCTTCATTGGTTTGGCAGATAGTACATAAAACCTGGTCCTGGGAGTATCCTTCAAAATTTAAGCTGGTCGTGAAGAGGTTAAGTGGAGACAATCATCCTAGTCTGCCAACGTCTACAATTAGAAACCGAAGGTGACCATAAACAGCAAACTATTCATTTAAGATGCGAAATTGAAAAATTACAGAGAATCCCTCAAGGTACGCCTGAAATCGAGGTTTGGAAGACCTACGATGTCGACAACTTCATAAACGGCACCCTCATAAACTACTCGCTAGGCGTAAGGCATCACTTAGTCGAGGAGATAAATCAACTACAAACGAAGGTACTGAACCAACTTCAACAACCCCGGAAGAAAACTCCCAATCAGTTAAAAGAAATCCTACGTACCCCGCCGTATGATCCCAAGGGAGATATATACTCATACTTGCTTGACTCAGACGCAAAGGCCCTAGTTAACGGTTTGAGCGATGAACAATTAAAACAAGTATTTTCCACTCTGGTCCCAGACGAGATTGGACGACAGGGAAAACATGGCTCAGAAAACAATTCGGAAGAGGTCAGAGTGATATAACAGGAAAAAAAACGAATGTTTAATCACCAACAGGCCCCGGATGAAGATTTTAACACAAACGTGTTCAACTTATAACGATGTAACAGACCACTCCTTCGATCACTCCCCAATGAGATGTTGGATCTAACCTACGGCAACATGTTAGAGGACATCCAAAGAAGAGTACGTCTTTCACAATTTTGAAACATGCAGTGTCTGGTAGAGCTGTACTATCAGGAACAAGTTAAAAGATCTTTCTTAGAGAAAAAGCAAACGACGGCTAAAGGGGATGACCATCATAACGATACGAAGAAACAGAAGAAGATACGGGAAGATTCCAAGGGAACAGTGCAATTGTCGGACCATTATGATTTCCTGAACGATAGATTCCAAGAGCCGCCAACTTATAATGTTCCCCAATGAATGGCCAAGACTTACAAAACTCGCTTTTTCTATCGACAGAGAAGAATGAATGATAGACAATACTACATTGGTGCGAATGAACACTAAGGATTCGGCTGATCGAAAAATCGCTAAAACCGATGGAGAAGACTCTAAGGAAGACCCGCCTAAGTTCAATGTGTTACAACGACGCACACAACTTATTCAAAGACAGCGGCTCAGTCAAACGGATTGTAGAGGATTCCTATAGTGTTGGGAGGAAGAACAATTGAGGTCTTAATCAATACGTTAGCTGGTGAAATCAAGGGGGTAAAAGAGTATCAATTGACCCCTAACGCCATTAATATCGCCGACGGCCGTCAAAAAGAATTATGGTCTATGATATATGTGCCGATCACCTATATCGACCAAAAAGGATGCAGTCCACTACATTGGAGATGGTAGGTGTTTCCAGCCTATCTTGCGACAGATTGGTAGGCATGGACTTACTAGGGACGTGGGAACTAAGATTGACCATCACGAGTCTAATCCCTTCAAACAACTGTCTGAGTGTCGGCGAAATTGAGCGTCCTATAGCCACAGCGCATGACTTCTTAGAAAAAAACAAATTATTAATGAGTCGGATAATGGGGAAATTTCCCGATTATCAGCATGTAATAGATACCGGGGACTCAAAGCCAGTTTGTGTATGGCCATACTACTACTAAGCCCCCGCCAAATTGAATACTATTCGCCAACTGGTTCAAGATATGGAGAAACAAGGTCGCTACCTTATTTCTTAGTCCATAAAGATAAATCCAAAGAGCCACAATTCGTGCTGATGATCTTCTCAACGACATCACTAAGCCCATGATCTACCATTGGAGCACATTCTGTACAAAGTCAGCCGGGCTAAAGTATTTTCTACTCTTGATCTGCGGCAGGCCTATTGGCAGGTTATGTTGTCCCCTGAATCACGAGAGAAGATGGCATTTATGTTCCAGAACTCAGAACATTTTGTTACCAGGTCATGCATGCTCTTTGGAATCAAAACCGCCGCTCAAGCATTTCAGGCTCTTATGGACCAAGTTCTAGACCTGTCCATAGAGCCTGAATGCTTTCACTACGTCGACGATATTATTGTTGCTACCATCGACCGAGCATCACACTACTGAGTCCTCGATTTGATATTTGTCTGTCTCCTAAGATACATTCTTAAAGTTAACTTTGACAAATCCTCCTTTTTCCGAACTGAAGTATAATTCCTTGAGTATCAGGTTGATGCCGATGGTTTGCGTCCGAGTTCAAAGAACATCGAACCTATTCTAAACTATCCACGCCCAGTAACATTGAACAAATTTGCCCGTTCATTGGGACGATACTATATTATCATTCATTCATCCCAAACGTGAGTGAGATAAACTGGCCTTTAAGACACTTCACACTTAAGGGAGTACCTTGGACATGGACGACGGAGTGTGAAGACGCCTTCACAAAAATTAAACAGCTATTAATGTTGCCCCCTATATTAGCCCAATTTAATTTCTACCTCCCCTTCGAGGTCCATATGGACGCATCAAAAAAAGCCGTCGGGGGGGGATGCTGACGCAAGTATATGAAGGACAACGGTATATTATAGCATATTGCAGCTGCACCCTGACTGAAGCAGAAAGCCATTCTCCACTCTATCGAGAATTCCGCCCTTATATCGATGGTACCCACTTTATCGTGTTCTGTGATGCGCAGTCTCTTAAATGGATGCCAAACTTTAGAGGTCATCATGGGAAAGTTGCCAGGTGGAATTTACGATTATAATTCGTTGGCTTTGAAATAATCTACCAACAAGGAAGATTGAATTGTATTCCGGATGCCCTCTCCAAATACTTCTTGACAACCGATGATCCCAATTCCTCCGATTGGTCATCTCGACAACGTGAAAATGGTTGATGTAAGATTAAACTAGCGGAAATAATGACTAACCCAAAGAAACAATGGGTCATAGAAAACGAAATACTGAAAAGAAGGACAGCGGGGAGAAATCGAATAGTTATTCCTATGAGTCTACATGCCCAGTTAATTTGGTAGTGGCACGAACGACCTGACCTCATCCACCTAGGGTGGAAATCTTTATATCTTTTATTGAAAAAAGATTTCTTTTGGCTCAACATGAGAAATGACATCTATTGACTAATTAACCTCTCCATGACCAGCATAAATTTTGAAGGAACCTCCCAGGACCAGATTTTAAGTACTATCCAGTGATGGCTATAGAATGAAAGGGCAGCATGGTGGGCTTGTAGGCAATGGTGGGCTTGGAAGGCAATGGGGAATGTCTGAAAGGGGGAGTGAATGCAGCTAAATTGTTACTTCAAAGTTAATAACAGTACATGCATTTCAGGGACCTACATTTATATTTTTACATCACATAAGAAGGAAGAGTAATGAATTATTGTATAATAAGGAAAAGAAAGGAAACACCTTGCAATTAGTACATCTTTCTTTACAAAAAACACAAACAGGGATTTGCTTCAATCTCAAGTAAGGAATTGGTATTTTACATT
>JAHWFO010043213.1:0-16690 GCA_023313115.1 Rhysida immarginata | reverse complement strand
GCTTCCTCTTAAACGATTCTACTGGCGAGGTATTAAAACCGGACCTATCCGTGACCATCCAAGAAGCAGAAAAGATCGAAGCTGAATGGCCACTTTCCTCCATACGATCGAATTTGATAGAGGATGGCCCTGCGATCGACTCCAACGGGCCAGCCAGAGTTCTTTATTTATGAAGGCGATCGCAACGGCTAGGTCCGGTTACGTTTAAAAAGCGCTATACGTCATCTAAGTGCTTATGCGAGGTCATCGGAGGAGACCAGACTTTCCTTTTCACCTTCCCGATGGCCTTCTGATACCTCGTCAGATGTGAACGGGCCTCGTTTTTGAGGCGTTTGTATAAGCCACGCAGCCCCATATGGGCTGCCCGCCACTTATTGCATGTGCGCCTGGACGCCTAGATTCTAAGATCTCACGATTAGGCGTCCGCTGAGGCAATTCCGTCAGCCTCAGCTCCAACATCAGCTCCTCAGCCTTCTCCTGAGATCGGAGATGGCTTTCCTTTGGCAATTGAACTTAATACTTTCAGTCATCGCCAATCTTATCTTCAAATCATGAACGATTGGTTCATGTTAGTTTTTGGTATCGGACCTTAACCGATTGTAACTCATCGCTATGACGTTTATCACCGATTACTGCCAAGTTTCTATCTTTTGAGTGTTCATGATAGACTAAGCGACGCTGCTACTTTAGATCGTCAATTGCTTTTCCGTTGACCGAAATACCCGTGATCATGTTCATCTAAGATAAGTCGTCTCTTGGACCTTTGAAATTGTATTCTTCTGCAGTTGTTGCAAGATCGATTATTTCGTACGTCATGGATCGTATACCTACTTTATGGATTATCCTCGCTTGATTTGACTTTATGCACATAAAATGCCATGCAGTTTTTTTTATAGCAATGTTACGTTTGCTATGTCGGATCTGACGGACCTTTTCCACTATTTCTCAAAATCTTAGTCTCGGCTTATGTGTTTTTATTTTTTTTTCCTCTTTTTTTAAATTGTATTATCTGATTGTATTTTTGATATCGATTCTTCCTAATACTTGGATATGATCCTTCTGTTTTAATCTATTATTTTTATTATTTTGTTTTCTTTTCCAGGACCTCATCCATGTTGGCGTTGCCGTCTGTCCATTTTCCGCCCTTTCGTTTTCCGTGTGAGCCTGTTTGTCCGTCCCGTCCTCCAATTTTTCCTTCTTACCATGTGTTATTGTTTCCACTGTCCGTATTTTAGTGTATATTTTGTACTTCGTCTTCAGGATCCTAGCGGAGGAGGTCCCGGGTTTGTTGTTTACCTTTTATCTTTCTTATACCACTGTAATTCAAATATTTAAATTTTTTGTGATTACAATTTTTTTTATCTCTGTTGTAAAAAGAGAAAGAAGACGAAAATGAACTTTTTTTTTATTTCCAGTTTTATTTTCCTTGAATACTTGCTGTTGATGGTCTTATTTATTTACAGTGTGGGTGGCTCTGCTTGACCTTTTGAGCTTCTAGATCTTCCAAGCTTTTCCAAGTTCCCCTCCTCCCACTCAACTGTTACGTTCTACCCTCGCCTTTTATGGTCTCTGGGTGTCGCTCCATTATGTAGACCGTCGCTACAACGACTTAGCCTTTGCAAATGTTGGATCACCCAGCTTCTCTTTTGTGACCCTTATATTTTACTTTATTCAGTTCTATCCTTGTTCGTTTGCAGCAATAAAGGAAAATATTTATTTGGATTTCGCTTTTTCTATTGTGTTTTTTTCTAGTTTGGGTTGTCTTGGGTTGCGGGTTAGTCATTTTAGTATTTAATTGGGGTTAATTTTGTAGCGAAGTTTTTCTCCTGGGTTTCTCTCATTCTACATCTTACTTGGAGGATCGCTTTTGTTCTTTCAAGTAAGCGTCTTCCTTTACCCTCGCGGTTATCTTGGGTTCGGGTAACTGTTTTTGTTGCAGTCAAGGGAAGGTTTTCTTTTGGGTTTTATTTTTTTTACGCTTCACTTTTGGAGCGTTGGCTGTGCGTGCGGGTAAACGCGGTTCGCTTTTACTAGCACGTTACATCTTATGCGGATAATACTTCATGTATACTAATTTCATCATAATTAAAAGTTCATCTGCTACAATTGATGTGTCCAAAAAATTGTTTCAACAAAACCAGAAAGAACAAATGGCAAAAGAGACCTTATACAGATTCATTGTCCTAATTTAAACCCTGACTTAAGAATTTATAGGAAGAAATGGAGGGAAAACTTGCCAATAGACGTCCAACAAACAAGAATGAATCTAAACAGACGCTACAAAATGCATGGAATTATATGTGCTTCCAAAGAATGTGAAAAAAAATTTGTTACTTGTATGCATAACACTACAGTGGTTATTAAGCAAAAGGGAAAGCTCAAAAGATACAAAAATTGTTACATGTATGCCTTATGTTCTTCCATATATTGTGAGGTTCCTGGGGATAATTATTGAAATAAGTGGTCGAATGAATAATTAATTATTTATAAAGGACTGCGCCAGTGGATTATACTTTCCACAAAGTGTTTATGATAAATTTAAAGTTTATCCCATTCACACAAACTAGTTTCTTCCCGCTTAAACAGGCCCGGCCAAGTGAGGAGAAAATCAAAGTACTCGAGGCAGTGTTTAACATATAAAATAGAATATTTATTAGGAACATTCAACAATTGTATAAAACAGAAATTGAGATAATAAGAAATAAAATTTAATCAATGATCTGTAAACCAATGTATCTCTAGAATGATTCAATTTGTAAAAAGGAAAACTTTGTATTTAATTGTAATGAACCAATAATTTGTATCTCAGAAATAAATGTTAGAATATCAGAATTGACTTATGATAATGGTAATAATGTAATTATAATTCTTAAGACAAGAATAGAATTTGGAAATTCTAACAATCAATTGTCTAAGACTAAAAATATTCTCAATCGACTTGTAAGTCTTAACTGCTTAATAATGCCAATTAAAATATAGAAATATAGAATCACTGTTCTGTGGAATTTTGTATCAAATGGGTTAACAATAAAGAAATAGGTTCTTCTGACAGAGCTTAACTTAGATAATCAATTTTCTGGCAATAATATAACTAATGGCAAGACTTTATGTAAGATAACAAAATGATCAGACTGATGCGATTGACGCTAAAGGGGATGATAGAATTAAACTGAATTGTAACTTGACTCCAACATGTAATTGTCTTTCCCACTAGAATTTTAGGAATAAGAATGTTCCGTTCCCATTTTAAATGAATAGAAATTGAAATAAAGAAAACATGAATAATATGAATAGAATGGCCATTGAGACATTAAATTGGAACTGGGCTTTACCGTGGTCTTCTCAATCTGTCCGCTCTTGGATGGCACTCGCTCTCTGGCTCCGTCGAAACGTCTGGAGGGGGGGTGGACTCCTCTTCAGAAATGGCTGGTAGGTTTCTCTGCTAGGCTCCTTCTTCCATGGTGAAATTTTTATACCGTTCTGGGCTGGCTTTTCTTTCTCAAACTAACATTAACTTTCTTAGCTATTGAATTGGTTGAGCTGGTGCGCAGCTAGGTGGAATATACTTAAAGAATCCTCGGCATCGAGCTAACTCAAGAATTACGTGGTGTGAAACGTAAGGGAAAACTAAACTTAAACAGGAGTTAATAATACTAATTTAAAATTTCCCATCTGAATTCATTTGAATTTCAGATAGAGGCCGAATTTGAAAATAATAAATATACGAGTAGGTGAACCGCACACCCGTTTCTCTTAAAATCAAAACTTCTACTACTGAAGATTCTTTCTCTGGAACTATTGACAAAACAGATCCAGTTTCCTTAACCAATCAAACGTTCGAATACACGCTAGACAATCACCAAAAGGTGATTCTTCAACCAATCAAGAACTTGGTAACATTTCTCAACTTATTTGAAATTTATCACTCACGTGACAATTAGTCACATCTGGCCATCTTCGTCGTTCAAGGTTCACTCTTGTTTGTTCTTAAAAACATGTTACACTCCTTCATCCCGTCTCGAATTCGATCCTAACCACTTTTCCAACTCTGCCAATACTCTTGGGTCCTTGAACAAAAGTCAAAACAATCCTATTCTATAAGGTGTAAACTGAATCCTTGACAATCCCCTTGCTGTTGACAGCAATTCTGGCACCGTTTAAGGGCTTCTTAAAATCAAGCAGAGAAAAAACATTTAAAATATTAATTATTATTTAATTCTTTACTATCTCTGAATCCGTTCTAAATCTTTCAAAAATGCTAAACTTACGATTCCATAAACAATCCTAACGTGAATAAATTATTAAATTTGCATAATTAACGTTAATAAATTCTAAATTCTAAAACTGGCTAAATACTCATTCTCGAAATCCTACAATATGAGCTTTTTGGTTAAAGAATGGTCATCTTATTGTAATGTCTTTCAGAACGATTCTCACGTCCTTTACCCCTTTCATGCACGTATTAAGAAAATACAAAATACACTAAAAATTTGATAAATGCTTTTTATTATTAAACATATTTAACATGTACATAAATTGGCAAATTTAAAAACAATGTATATATTAAACAATGAAACTATTGTTTCATACCGAAACCACTTTGCACGTATGCGCTCATGGACGTGTATGGAAGAGAATAAAGCAGTTTTTGGATGGAGTTAGGTATAGTCGTACGTTGCGAATAGAAAACCACCACTTTGTTCTGTGTGGCTCTTGACATGCTACAGAGAGCACAACGTCTCGACTGTCCATGAACGGGCATGTTTGGACTGGTCCAAACGCAATACTTTTGCACGTGCTGTTTGAAGGTATTGATTTCAAGGTTTTCTCTTTTTCGACCTTGACTCTTTGGAAGTACTGGCTCCTACTAACTGGCTATAACACTAATTCTGCAGTCTCTGAGAGTTATTCTATCATTAGTTTTTCCCTTGTATATTATACACTCACTCACTCACCAAAAATCATGGCACACCCCTCCAATCAGGTTCCCTGTCCATAATGAGATGCTTCCATTCTCGAAATGCAGGTGCACAGGACTCCTTGATATAACAAGCAAAATTAGCTGCAGAAATGGCAGCACGCCGAGAGCTTTCCGCATTTGAACGGGGGATGATTGTTGGTGCCAGATGGATGCGTGCCTCAATATCAGATGTAGCCAACACCCTGCAATTTTTCCCGCACAACCATTGCAAGGGTCTATCGAGAGTACACCCAACGAGAGGTTACAACCCATGTCGGACAGCGGACAGGCCGCCCACGCCTTTTTGATGCCAGAGGTGTTCGCCGGGTCACCCGGCTTGCAACTGCTAACAGAGGGCGACAGCGGGCCAAATCACCATGAGAGAGACGTCCACAGCTGTGTCCGTGACGACATTTCGGCGAACCTTGGCAGCTGCAGGCTTTAGAAGCAGGAGGCCACGATGGGTGCCACTCTTGACAGCTGCACATCATCTGCAACACCTAGCATGGGCCAATCAACATCGACACTAGACCGCTGAGGACTGGCGAAGAGTTGCCTGGTCTCCACTTGTCAGGTAGAGACCACTCAGGCAGGTGGAGGCTCCATACGGGTCTGGGGTGTTTTCTCGTGACATGCAATGGGTCCACTGGTGCATCTGACATCCATTGTGCGGCGTGCTACTTCCTATGTCGATCTGCTTGGGGACCACCTGCACCCCTTCATGAACTGTTTTTACTCCGCGAGCGACGGCATCTTCCCACATAATGCGCCTCCACACACGCCCTTTGTGACACGGCAGTGGCTGGAGGAACATGCTACCGACTTTACGACAATGATTTGGCCTCCACGTTCCCCAGATTGCAATCCCATTGAACATTTGTGGGACGTCATGGAACGATTTGTCAGGTCTTCACCAACAACTGGTAAACGCAGTATCGTTATGGAGTGCAGTGGAGGCGGCATGGCTTGTAGTGCTTGTGGATGTATTCCAGGGACTGGTCGACTCTCTTCAACGACGGGTCACCGCCGTTATCCAGGCCCAACACGTTAATAGGCAAGTGTGCCATGACTTTTGGTGAGTGAGTGTATACGAGCTTTCTTTTCTGGGACGCCAAATTGTCAAAATAGATGTGGTAGCCTTTTCCTTTAAGTCCTGAAGTCATGCCCTCCACTACCTTTTTCCCCTAGTCCAAATTCAGTTAGTGTTTTCTTTTCCAATATAAATCTGGAAATCTGCACCATAACCTTCCAGATCTGCTCGTACCTAAATCTAATTTTCTCTTGATCGGCTTTAGGGGAATATACTGTTTGAATGACACGTCCTTTATACTTGACCATACACTCATCAACTGCTTGTTCCTTTGTAGGATTGTCAAATTTGAAATTTGTTTTTTGCTTCTCTATGTATGGCCGAATTATGTACAAAAAGTTTGGCTGTCCTTTTTTGGGCATAAGCACGTTATTGTTCAAATGGATACAGCTCAACAGGAAACCAAAGTAGTTGACACTCATCAGTGAAGAAATGTATTCATCTCTCAGTTCTCTCCTTGAAGACCAGTAATCCCGATAACTTGGAAGAATTTTTATTCGTATTAGTAAATTTATAGCCAAAAAGATTTTAATTTCAATATGTTTTACTGGTTGATATGGATGTTCCTTTTTGTGTTGCATAAAAAGTTTGTTTGAAATATGATTTCATTGACGAGTTCTTCATCAAAAAGGCACATAAAAAACTGCACTGGAGTTTCAATACTAACTAATCTGGTTTCAAACGGGTTCTACAAAGTCTTTCAACACAGGAAGAGTTGATCCTTTTTTCCAGCTTATAAAGTCAATTAGTGGCAGGTTGTCTTCAGAGTCACTGCCTGACTCTATACCCATAACAGTCCCTTCGACTGCAGGTTGAAATTCCTACATCATCGGAGAGATAATTTTCAATGATTTCGATATTTTCAGAATATATCTTCATCAATATTTGCATCTATTTCTGATTCACCATCTGAAGGAATAATTTAAAGTAAATTCTGAATTTCATCAAAAGTGTAACTTGTAATATCAAGACGCTTAGCCATCCTACATGTGAAGAAAGTAAGACAACGACTTTGAAGCATAGTGGTGAAACCACCTTAATTAGAAAGGGTTAAAACAGTGGTTAATGTTTGGCACACTAAAAACATCCGTTTCTGGAGTCAATGTGGACAATACTTTGAAGAACAGACATTTAATTATACGTAATAACCTTCTTGGTTCTTGTCCGAATATAGAAATCAAACAACCGATATAGAGCCCACCAAATAGCATAAAGTCTGCCCGGAAAGCAGCTCTTAACGATCAAACCATTCTTCACACCGAAATCCATTTCTCTTCAAAGCTTCTGTCTATTCGCAAACCAAATTGTTTATCACTTACGATTAATTTCTCTTCCAATTCTGTCAACACCCATCTGGAAACAAATTCATCAAAAAGCTATCTGGAGATGGGCATCAAACAAGAAAAGGAAATCGCCCATCAGTTATTGAGTTAAAACAAACTTAACACAGTTGGAAAGCAATCCCATTCATTAATTCAGAGAACAAAGAATCTACAACTGAATTAAGCAAAAAGCTCCAAAGCCATCATAGGAATAACATCAATGCAGAGACAATCGACAAATTTCGAGCCCCAAAGAAAGTCAGTCAAAACATCAAATTTCTTGCCAACGAGGGCAAGATAAGAAACTTAAGCAGGCAGGCAGGCAGACATTGTAAAACCAATAAATAGCTTCATTCTGCTGCTACTTAATATAGACGAGTGGCTTGAACAAGAACAGGATGAAATGGAATTATTTTCAGTTTTTTTTAAATAACATTTTTATAAAATTAACGTTTTCTTTTTCATTAATTTCTGTTCTGAAGTGGGGGGGGGTCAACTTGCAGATATAATCAATAGCGGAGGGGGATGAAATAAATTACGTCGGGGGGGGGGGTAAAAAAAATTCTGAAATTTTGATGACGTATTACATGGATGTTCCCTATTAGCGAGACTCATCCACACAGGCATACGTGAGGGTGCTCATCTCACTCTTTAACAAGTACCCATGGGTCAGACAGCTGTGACCAATCCGAAGTAGATTCAACTTCCTCTCGTCTGTTGGAGTAATCACTTAAAGGCAAACTAACTTAGATACAAGGTCTAATTTGCACCCTTAAATACTCCAGTATAATCGATTTTGGAAATTTACAACTTTCAAAAGTATCTATGAAGCAATTGATGTATTATCAGAGAAACCTATGCATTATATGAAGGTAATACATGTGAATACTCCCCCTTGCAGAAGTTAAGGACGGGGTGAAGGAAAATCTTGACCACTTTCGAAATTGACCATTCTAGCCAAGAATCTACTTCCTTCACCTTCTTAAGAGCCTATTTAGCGGCTTTATCAACGTCAAACGATTAATAATAACGCAAAAGATCCTCCAAATCCAAAATCTAATACAATTTAGATTTGTACATTCCAAGATCTTTTGTCTCCACTTTCTTCACCACATTACTTTGATAGTTATCGTCATCAATATTTTCCATGTAAATACTTATTTTCAGCCCTCATCGCTCCCCATACATTACCAAACCCAATAAGGGTATGCACATTGGCAAATGGGATATGGGAAGAAATACACTAACCATTCAACCGATTCCGAGAAAGACACCAGATGATCCACCAGAACCGGCTAGTTTCAGCGTGCTGGTGAAATGAGTTCAACTTATTTACTCCATGATGCCAGAAATGTGCGAAGAATGATACCATTTAACTCGAACTCTATCGTACCAATTGTATAAAAAGACATTAATGTACATGAAGAGCAGTATCATGAGAACAATTCTTGAATTCTCCATAGAAAACTGATCCTAAAAAACGAAAGAAAATGGTTCCCACAAAACTCAAGAAACGTCTTAAGACTATTCCTCATATTCATCCAATTCCCTATATGCAGTATTTACTCTTATGAGGATAATATTTCATACATCTTTTATCTTAAGTTCATCTGTTACAAAATTAGGAATCCAACTAATTGTTTCATCAAGGAACAATTGTTATTAAGTTATTTCAAATCCGTTATACAGGATTAGTGTACTCGTCCCGATTTAAACCCCAACTTAAGCATTCATGGAAGAAATGGAGAGAAAACTTGCCAACAGAAGTCCAAGAAACAAGAATGAATCTAAGCAGATGCTACAAAATGCATGTTATTATATGTGCTTCCAAAGAATGAAAAAATTATTATATGTATGCCACAACACTGCAGTGGTTATTAAGCAAAAGGGAAACCTCACAAGATACAAAGACCAAACCACAACCAATTTTTTTTTTTTTTTTTGGTTAAAGAATGGTAACCTTATTGTAATATCTCTCAGAATGATTCTCACATCCTTTAAACAAGTGGCCAATATTTGCCACACTAAAAACGATCCGTTTCTGGAGTCAATGTGGACATTTCTTTGAAGGGCAGACACTGAATAAGATAACCTTCTTGGTTCTTTTCCGAATATAGAAATTAAACCAATAATTATAGAGCCCACCAAATAGTATAAAGTCCACCCAGAAGGCAGCTCTTTTAACTATCAAACCATTCTTCACCCTGAAATCCATTTCGCTTCAAAGCAACTTAGTAATCGTAAACCAAATTCTTTATCACTAAGATTAATTTCTCTTCCAATTCTATCAACACCTATCTGGAAACAAGTTCATCAAAAAGCTCTCTGGAGATGGGCATCAAACAAGAGAAGGATATCTCCCATCAGTTTTTGGAATGAAACAAACTTTTCCCACTTTCTTCTAAGCAGTTGGAAAGCAATCCCACTCATGAATTCAGAGAACAAAGAATCTACAACCGAATTAGGCCAAAAGCTTCAAAACCATCACTGCACAAAACAAGTGACAAATTTCAAGTCCAAAGAAAAGTCAGACAAAACACCAAATTTCCTGATAAAGTGAAAACGAGGGCAAGACAAAGAAACTAGATTGGCAATATAATGGTTGCATTTAAATTTTCAGAAGGATATTAACACAAAACCAAAGATTTCCAAAGTTTGATATTGCATCCAACTATGAAGTAGTCTTATGGAACAATAACATGTATCTAAAAGAAATACTGAAGAAAAAAATGAACGTGACAATGAAACTGGGGGGGGGGGGGGGGGGGGGAGGAAATTGCGAAACAGCACATTTAAAAGTGGGCAACTTTGATGTTAAATAAATGACCAAGATATTACATTTTATGATTTAGCTCCTGCTGTTTGGTTTAAGGAATTTTTCACACAAAACAGCTTTTGGCTATATTGACCAGTCACCAAGAGTTCCACAGTCAATTTCGAGGACAATTCCTTTGGTGCAGTTAAAATATCCATCCAGTATATCCACGTTTGTTGGTACGAAGTTAAAACGGGAATTAAAGCAGAGAATCGTGAGAGCCTTAAGTTATATTATTAGACGTAGATGACCAGGGCAATTTGCTATCTTACAATTCATTTTTTCACAAATTACCAGTGGGATTTCATTCCATTTTTATTCAATATTAAGAGAATATTCATCATCAACATATAGAACATCATTATGTATGATTATTATGAATTTTTCGAGATGCAGAACAATGCCTCACCATCTGTCGACGCCACCCCATCACAAATCAACTACCTCATACCATCACCAATCAACTACCTCATCCTATTTCTTCAAGTCAACATCTCTACGACCAATCAATGCCTTCCAAGAACTATCAACACTTATGCACTGCAAGCCTTTAACTGAAATGAACTTTCACTATTCATCTTATATATTATTAATTTATTATATTTAATTATAAAGAATTTACAATCATAAATTAATAGAAAATTTCTTTGTTTATGCGTCCAAGCCAGATCTGAGGTTGGCAGTTTGAATTTAAACGCAGATTTACGTAAATTTTCCCCCTTAAGATTTATTTAGTTATTATCAACACCCGATATCTTATATATATTTTTCTTCCATTTAAGTCTTGCTTTAAGAGACCTTTTTTCTTCTTCTTCAAATAGAAGGGTCTGATTGGTTCATTTATTTTCAAGTGTGCATAAACTGCTAATTTCTCACCCTTCTACCACTTTGGTGCTTCTGAGCCTTTTTACTTGGGGGTATGTAGGACACTTAGTATAACTAGATGTATGCAGACCATCACATCAGATACAATTTGGGGAGGGGGGGGGGGGGATTACCCTTAAAGTTGGTACAATCCTTCAACTAATGGTGGCCAGCACAGTTGTTAAATCAAGGCGACCTTGGGAGACGTGACCAAAATTTAAGCAGTTGTAACATTGCAAGGGCCTTTTGTTACCTCTAAATAATTTAACAATAACAGCTAGAGGACCTACAAGTTTCAAACTGAAAAAGAACTTATGTTCAGTATTTTGAAGTAGAACCAAAATCATAGGAATTTCGACTGAATCGTTAGCCTTTCTGAGGTCTTAGCAAAAGTCATTGAGGTCGTAAGTTTATCAACATCTTCAATAAAATTTCCAGTAGTGGGATTACTTTATTATTATTTTTTTTTTTTTTTACTGATCGCATTTGGGTAGAGAATCTGAACAAATTTTGCCATGTGACCAGTGAACACGAATAAAAACTTGATCTATAACAGTTACTAAACAGGATGAATTCTCATCAGAAGAAAAAAATATTTAAGCTGTTCTAAAATCTTCAATGAATATCTACTTAACAAGTAGTTCTTTCTTCCTTTGGATACTCATTTTGCATAATAGACAAAGATTGGAGTTTCTCTGGCTAACTGTTTCAAATAAACATTTCTTCCAATCCAGCACTCAACCAGCGAGAATGTTCAGCATCTCCCTGAACATCTTGTCATCTGACTGTCCCATCATTTAGAAGAGCATACACATGTTTAACTGAAAGTGAACTTGCTCCATAGCAGACACACCAACAGATGAACTTTTAGTCTGTCACAGCCACCAGGGATCACTTCACATGCATTTCTGTCTCAAAAGTGTAACCAAATCCACTGCCATAGTTTTCATTTCACCTCATTTTACGCATCTTTGCTGGAGCATCTCTGGTTTTCAGAATTTAGTCATATATCCATTTGATTCTCCAAAAAGAAAAGGGTTGCCATTTCTAGAAAAAAAAACAAAGGGAAAAAAAAAAACCATTTACTCCATTTGTTCTAGATAGTATATTTTCTTAAGTTATATTTACATTAAACAATTATAAAATAGATTTATAATAAATAAACTGGAAAATAAAGGTGTCCAAGCAATGCAGGTATATCAGCTCGTAAGCACAAACTTTTTAAATATTGGGTTGGTGCGAATTAAAACTAGCAACTCCGTGGATGCATATAACTGAAAATTATGACATCTTGCTTAATCTAAATAATCTCCCTGTGAATCAACATTACCATCTGTCCAGCAAGTTCATGATCCCCGAAAGAAAAATCTTTAACCAGCAAATATGAAGAGTTCATCAATAGAAGAATTCGACAATATGTGCCTGCCATCTGTTGTGAGTTTAAAAGTTGCTGTAGGTGGAAACAAAACACACTGGCTATATGGCTTCCCTATCTCTACTATTATACTAGGGTCCAGCTACTAAACTTAGTAAAAGTTTGATTTGTGATAACAAGGAATAGGGAGTGCAAGTGACTACGTCACAGCTGATGTCATTTGCGCGATGAACGGGCCGAGAGCCTAGGAAATGGGATCGCTGGTTCCAAACATTGGAACCACGCAATATACGTACTAGTAACGTTGAAACGGGCGGCCAGTAAAAATGACATCTCTTAAATTATTATGTTAATTTGTGTCATTGATACTATTATTAAGACATTTAATCCCATTATATAATTTATACATTTATATTAGAACGCTTTTTAATCACTTTTAATCACTTAGCAAAAGAATGCCATCGTTCGCGGATCTTTCTTTCTTTGGGAAAACGATAGATGTCTAAATCGCTGTTTTGGCTCCTTCTTGAGCAGTGAGGAACTAAACGATTTCACATCTTAAATGTGTTATAAACACTGGGCTTATACAAAGCTATTTTATTCCATCCCTACGTTGGAACCATGTTAAATCCCGAAGCGAGAAGACTTGTTTGGAACCAAATCAAGTCACGTGACTGAAGAATTCCAAGGACTGACGTCACACTTGCACTCCCTATACCTTTGAGAGTTCTGCTCATTTCTGTGAGGGCGACGTCAAACCATTACTTCACTTGTACTTAAAGAAAAACGGCTGTTCCTTCAGTGTTTAAATGGATTCCAGAAAAATAGCAGTAAATTTACTTTATTTAAGCCTGCTCTCTGGCTTGGAAGCAGTTTTTCCCTGTAGGACCCAGCACTGCATTATGCATCACAACCCTTAAATCTTTTATACACGGTGAGGGATTTATCTTGAGACAACTGAATATCTTGCATAGACTCTGTCTCCAAGGACTGCTGCCCCCAAAGTTTACTTGTGCACTAAAAAATTTTGAATTTTTGAACTTCTGACTTCTGATTCTTAAAGACTATTAAAAAGTAGAATAAGAATGCCTGTAAGACCCACTCTCTATCTCTTTGTCTTCATTGATAAAATTGGGTTCAAAACTTAAAAAGCTCCACACTTTCAGAGCCTCTATCTCCTAAACGGTTGGCTCATTTGAAAAAACACCAAGAATAAAACATTTCTCGAATATTGTGTACAGTCTGAATATACCATTAAAAATAGGGGTTCATATTTAAGATTTCAAAGATGCCCCCTCCCCCACAAAGGGGGGGGGGGTAATTTTTTAACTAATGAATTTCCCCCGCGATATAATTCCCTTTAGATTTTGGACATTTTTTCGTACAATGCTTAGTTTCAGAGATATTCAGTAGTCTCAAGATAAATGCCTCCCCCGGTATAGCAATCCAAGTATTTATATACGAGGGCAAGTCAGTAAATCACAAATGGATATAGCAATGAACAAATAAGAGCACAGTCTTAAAAACTTTTATTTCTCCACAATCTCCCTGTACAACTAATCACTTGTCCCATCATTTCACCAGCCCCTCAAAATCACAAGCATAAATATTTTGGGCTGCTGTCTGAACCAGGCAGTGGAAGTCAGTTGGAGCAAGGTTAAGAGCAACACTGAGAATGCTCTAGAACTTATCATTGAATTTTCACAGCATCTCAGTTGTTTGGTTGGCAATATGAGGATGCGCATTATCATGCAAAATCAACACACCTTTGATGAGCTGTGGTCGCTTGCGTCAAATGACATTACAAAGTTTCATGAAGATGTTACAGTTGGAGTCGGCATTTACAGTTTATTGTCGCTGACAGAATGTCGTAAACATATTCCCTAGTGATCCTAGAAGACAGATTCACTTCCCTGGCGATGAAGCTTTACAAAGGCAGGGTTCGTGCTTACTCGCAATTTACGCGTCAAATGGGTATTTTTGCTAAACATTGACTCGTGATTTTTTGATCAGCGAGTCAAAATTGACTTGTTAAATTTGATTTGAATATCATCGGCCCATTTCTTTCTCATCACATTTTAACCTCACTTTATTTTGTCACGTGGTCTTATTTACATTTCTAATTAAATATGGCAGCAACTATAGAGATTGTGGATGCATGTAAAATTATGGAAGTTAGAAAAAATCTAAATTTTGACTCGCATCTTCTGAAATTTGACTCGCAGTTTTCAAGATTAGGAGTCAAATTGACTCTTAGGTATTTTGTCCTAGCGCGAACCCTGCAAAGGGAATTCACTGCCTGGTTCAAACAGCAGCCCAAAAAATGTTATGCTTCTAATCTTGAGGGGCTGATGAAACTATGGGACAAGTGATTAGTTGTACAGGGAGATTATGTGGAGAAATAAAAGTAGTTTTCAAGACAGTACTCTTATTTGTTTCACTGCTATATCCATTTGTGTCTTACTTATTGACTTCCCCTCGTATTTGTTGGAATGGGTGTTTCAATACCGGTGGATTACCTTTTTCAAAGTGGATGGTGTTTCTAGTAAACTTTATGCCATTCCATATCAACTAACAAGGCTGGTTTAATAGCCATGGTGCGTTTTTTCCACATAATGCAACTGCTCAATACTATCAACAGCTGACACTGAGGGCCTGCACATATACAGAAAATATTGCCGAAATCTATTGCAAGGTAAACCTCTTTGTCCGTCATGAACCAGGCAATGAAACAAATGATAGTTTTTAGGAGTCCGGGGAACAGGCAGTATAAAGAAAGCCTTGCTGCATAGCTCAAAGTATTAATGTCACATCATTCAGTGTGCAACATTAGGACTGGTGTTACCCAGGAACAGAAGAACACCCAATCCGTTGATCAAAGCCAGTGTGTTTCTATGGCAAAGTCTGGTACATCTGTACCTCTTGCCAAGACACTCCAATGAATTATCCCTGCTGTGAACCATGCTATCTTCTTGGGGTATAGGGCTGGCTTAGGATGTAGTCCAGAATGCTGTGTCTTGCTTAACCATTGTCCAGATCATTTACAATTAACATATAGGACCTATTATCTCAGTGTTCTTGAATCACTTTGCAGATCAAAAACATAAAATAAAGCATTAAGACTTGGGCAGAAGCAAAGCAAACAAAATGACTCCACAATCTGCTTTATGATAGCAAATACTAATTCAGCTGTAGTTTAACTGAATTTTAAATTTAAAATAAAATGGACATTGCAGGGGATAGAACAAAAACTAGAGAATTTTATGTTTTTGGTCTACAGGTTCAGGCTGAGTGTTCATGTGTCAAGTCGGGACTTTTATATATATACATATACAGAACAAACTAAAACTAGGTTTAAACCTCAGGGGATGATTCCCTCACAAGTAACAAGAGAGTTCATATCAACGTATGTCTAGAAATGCAGAGTTTCGACGGATATGGCAATAATTGTATGCATGACTGTGTTTATTTCTATTACACAGTTACTTTTGATTGATCCTTATGCAGCAGAGGTACAATGGTCCAGTATTCATGTCAGAACAAGCAGACAGGTTTTCACATATGAAGAAGCACATGGGAATGGGCAAGAGGCTGCACAAATGTACCAAGTACCTTGACAGATAGCATCTCTTAAATCCCAAAACATTTTCAACCACCTTTCAGAGTTTGTCTTTTGATAGAAGAGGCGAACAATGGAGAGCAGCTGCAGCATGTTTGTACAGAAGACCTGGAGGAACATGTGCTACAAGATATTGAGCAGTCCTTTTATAGGTCTAGGCAACTGGATTTATGGTAGGTGTAACCAATTATGTGAATAAAAACTGGATTGCACGCGAGCGAGAATCGAGCAAACGGACACCCTGTATAACAAACGGGCTAATTAGTAGGTACTATATGAATATTAAACCTAATTACCAAAAATGTTAGGTTTACACTTATTCAATATTTCCCAATGAAAGGTCTGTCATATCTGTTGTCAAATAAAAATATTAAAAAAAAATAATAATGGTTTATGATAAAATATTTCATAAGCCATTATTAAAATGAAGTTTAAAGAAGGCATGATTTTACGGTTTTCCCTTCACCGGAAGCCAGACACGTCTGAGCGATTATCTGTATGATGTACGGTGACGCCATCTGTAGAGAAGATTCTAAAAGTGGGCGACTTGTTTTGAAGGGGATTGAGAAAAACAGGGGCTTGATTTTTTTTTGGGGAGGGGGGGGTTCATTCTTATGTTGGTTAGGCTAACTGAGGTTGGGTTAA
>JAHWFO010043209.1:12695-28372 GCA_023313115.1 Rhysida immarginata | reverse complement strand
TATTGATGTGATAAAAGCAGAAATAAACGTACTTTTTGATTATCAACAGCAGAACATTCCACTTAGTTTTGTTTATTTTCCAGACCCCTAGCAAAAGGTTATGCACAACTTGTACAAACCAACTTTAGTAACAACAATAAACAATGTTTTATTTTCAATGTTTTTCAATATGACCACCAGTGTGCTGTTCCAATAGCTGCATGCGGTACACGACATTTTCTACGGCTGTGGGACTTCAACAAGCAGTTGGTTCACTGACGATTTAGGCGAACAAGCTGGAACATCTTCCATCGATGTGGTTTCTGATGGAGGTGTAACCACTAGCGTGTCCTCAGTATCAGATAGGTCCTGCATTCTTGTACCGTCTAATGTTAAAGTGGGTGAGATTGGCGGGATGCTCTGAATGACATGTGGTTCATCAGGCTGTGGTGCTTCAAAAACTGGGGTTTCCATGTGAATTGGAAATACCAGAGGAACATATAATGATGAATCTGATTTTCCTGTGAATTCTGGAAATACCTTAGGAAAGAAACAAACTGTGCGTGCTCGTAAAAACTTGCTCTCATCGAGTGCATAAATAAGGTACCCAGGAGAAGAAGCGGAGTATCCCATAAAAACACCACTTTTGGCGCGAGCGTCAAACGTTGATCGGTACGACTTGGGTATATAATAGTATACCAGGCAACCGAAAGGAGCTCTATATTTGATGGTCGGTTTCTTTTTGGACCATTTCCTCCTCAGGAGACTTAGTCTGGCCTTGTTTGGGTAGAGAATTTAAATTAAATGTTGCTATAGTCGCAGCATGGTCCCAGAATCAGTGCGTAACTTTTGACGATGTGAGAAGAACTCGAATTCCATCGCAAATGGAGTGGACGGTCCTCTCGGCAACACCATTTGACTGGGAACGGTGAATTGCTGATATATGCCTTGCTTCATACAGAACTCACGTAGCTCCGCATTTGTGAATTCTGTTCCATTATCGAAACGTATATACGCCAGATTTTGTCTTGTAGAGCATTGTAGCTTTAGTATCAAGTCCATTAACATTTTTGGCACTTCACTTTTTGTCAGTGTAGCACAAAGGAAAGTTTTTCTTGAGAAATCATCGACGGCTACTAACAGGAATTTGTTTCCATGGATAGAAGTGGTAGGCATTGGTCCCACTGTATCCATGTGAAGTAGCTGTAAAGGGCGTGTTGACCGTTGATCTTGTACAATGTTGTGAAGGGCGTTGCACAATCATGCCTGAAGGCATGCAACACGTGGTTGGTCACCATTTAATGGCGGCAAAACTGTAAGATCGCATGCTATGGTATTTCACCTCTGCGGTGAGTTTTTATGATGACGGATGGCCCAATGCATTGTGAATGTCACTATAAGTGATGGCCATTGAAAGTAATGAGGGGGTCCGTTCGGGAAACTGAATGGATATTTGAGACCACGGGAAGGAACAGGAGGTCCTCCACGCCCTCCTGCGCAGCGATGGTCGTGCCCTTAGATGAAGTAATGGAGTAACCAGTTGGACCGAAAAGAAGACTGTAACCCTGCTTTGATAATTGACTCATGGAGACTAGATTGAGATGCGTGCTTGGGGCATAAAGCGCGTCATGGAGTTTTAAAACTGCTCCTGAATCTAATAACACACTTGCCGCACCAGTACCGATGGTAGTAATAGTATTCTTAGGGGCTGTAGTGTGTATCCACTTTTGACAGCTTTGAAAAGAATCAAAGAATTTTTTTTTAATTACATTAAATGAGCTACCCGTGTCCACTATCCAATCCTTGTTTGGGACACCAATACAGTTGGCTGCAGGTTTCTTGCTTTGCCCTTTTGTGCCTGATTTACGAGGCTTAAGCTTAGGACGTGAAGCTGATGTACGAGGCATAGGGGAGAGTGGGGCAAAACCGACCCCTTTTTACTTTACTATTTTTAATAAAATCGCTAATTCATATCTGTGAAATGTAAAAATTTTATTAGAATCTATAGGCTTTTCGGCATGTTGTAAAAAATTTTCATACTCATTAGAGAAGTTTAAAGACATTTATTATTCAAAAACATAAGTATAGCAAATTTCCGATCTTGCCCCCACTGGTGGGACAAGTCCGAATACAGACAGGGGCACGACTGAATACACATGGGATACGAACAAAATTGTGAATATCAAATTTTAACATTACAAGTTTGGCAAATAAAGTAAAGTTCATTTTCATCCAGAACTGCACAGCTCTCATGTGCCCATTTTTGGTACCCTTGAAGATCTCTGGGTTTTTCTTTTGTAATTGCGTCCATTATTCTACAAAATCTAAAAAGAAACATTTTGTCGACAATGGTCTCTGGGTTTTTAATTTGTGGATCACCATTATTATGGAATATATGAAGCAAAATTTTGATTTTGTGAGTGGGGCAAGAGCGAAATTGGGAATCGTTCTTGCCCCACCAGTCAGATTCGCGATTTATGTGGAATAGGCTCCCATTGAGAGAAAATGGAACTAAAACAACGACGAGTTCGTGAACGTTACATACGACACTACAGAACACCACCTTAGTTTGAAAAAGTGAGGACAAATTATGGAAAGAATATCGATTACAAAGTTACAGTGACATAAATGTTAGAACCCTAATTTCAGAAAACATTCTGTAATGTTATGAAATCATTAAATACGAACCTTTCTTTTGTCCAACCGGTCGCTTGCCTCGTTAGCCATTAACAGTAAAAGCCACTGCGGTTTTAATAAAACCAGAAATGAGAAGAACGAAAATTTGCTTTTGTCCAGGGGGTCGGTTTTGCCCCACTCTCCCGTACGCTTTGTTGATGCAGGATCCTGTGAACAGGGGTGGGGGGTGCGGTGAGTGAAGTAGCTGGACCTATAGTAGTAGGATAAATTTTGGATAGACAAACCATTTTTATGTGTCCTCGGCCTCCACAATTATAGCATGTTATGTTATTTGTTTGACGGGCATTTGGATGTGGACGCGGGGGAGAAACAGAGGTGGCACACGAGGCTACACCTATTGATGAATTTATGGTGGTGTGGTCCATAAAGACCACATTTAGTTGACTTAGGAAGGTTTTAATTGACATTGATGGGTTTGACCGGACTGTGAGTCTCAACAGGGTATAGGTAGAGGGTAGACCTGCGACCATATGGTCAATCAAACTTTTATCATCCAGAACCAGGGACACGGCTCCAGCCTGAGCACAGATTTGTAGCGCTCTTGCTACATAGGCATTTGGATCATCAGCGTCTAAGAAACGCAATGCTTAGAGATGCCGCATTATTACAGCTTGTGTCACTGAATCCGGCCTTCCATATCGACGTTTAATTGTTTTCCATAATGTGAAGGGATTGCCATCTTGAAGCATGACGACAATATCATCACTCACCATACATAGGAGGTAATGCCTTACTCGTGTCCAGTCCAGGTGCATGGATGAGCTGGCTGATGCTTCTGTAGGGAGTGAGATCTTTTCTTGGACGTAGCTGGCTAGCCCTTCGGTTTCAAAAAAGGTTAAAACTCGGTACGTCCATTGAATATAATTGGCACTCGTTGGCCTAGGAAGGGAACAACCCTCTTCAAAGTACGATTCCTCCAGATTGTATTAAAGACTAAACCAAAAAATAAAAAATAAATTCAACCACGCTCTGCTACCATACTGTTCAGAGGGAGAAGCAATAAATAGAACAGAATTTAAGAAGTGACACTTAAATGAACCTCAAACATAAGAATAGACGTGGCTCGTTTAAAAAAGTTTTATTTTTGGTTTAAGAAAAAGATATTTCGGTGGAAGGATGGATCATAATACTGTTCCTATTAACTAAACAGGTGGATATCAAAGATTCCTTGACAAAGCCGGGAATAAATGGCGAAACTAGTTGGAACTCCTGATGTCCCTCTGTTATACTGTAAGGCCACCACCTGTTTAGTTAAAAAGATATTTATTTATGAAATACAAAAATTCTGTACAAAAAGAATATTCTATACAATATGTGAAATTGAGAAATTGGCATTGTGATCTCAATTACAAAATTTGAGTGACCGAAGGTATACTTTATTTAACCATAATTTAGATTCGGCGAGTTTGGTTTCCAACCAAGGCCTCCCTCAAGGATCATCTCTTTCGCCAATTTTATTCTCTGTGTTTATTAATGATTTTTGTAAGGTCATTTCGTGTAAAAGTTTTTTATATGCTGATGATATAGCTATTTTTATAGATGATATTTCTACCTTAGATTTATTGGAGAAAATGAGACTTGTTCTCCAACAGGTTGCGTCTTGGTCACAAATAAATGGAATTAAGTTGAATATAGAAAAATCTAAATGGCTTCAATTTATACAGAGGAATAGAATTGGCATTTTAGATCCGTTTGCAGCGAAATATGGCGATGTCTCTTTGGAAAAAGTGGAATATTTTAAATATTTGGGGTTGTGGATCTCAGCGAATCTGGGATGGTCGAAACATATCCAGGAACTGGCTAAATGTTTGTCTCAACGAATTGGGATTCTATATCTAGTAAGATTTTTCCCCAGAGATATTCTGGTTTTGTTGTATTTTGCTTTAATACACTCTATGTTGTGCTTTGGAATTATCTTTTGGGGACGAGGTAATATCACAGATTTGAATTTATTGCAGAAGTTGCAACGTAGAGCACTGAAAACATATTTTCCATCTTTCCAGTTCATCCGTTTATTTGGACATGATGATGAAGAATTACAAGATTCTCCCAATTATGGGAATTGTTATTAAACAAATTGCCCTGTATTTTTTTTAAATCTAAACATAAACTGACTGTATCCACTTGCTTTGCTGATTTCATACATTTTTCTTCTTCTTATCTCACACGCAATAAACACTTACCTGTAATACCTTTAATTACAAAAAACTATGCGAGAACGCAAGTCAGATATACGGGACCAAAAGTTTGGTCATTTATTCCTCCGGAAATTTTGAATACTACTTCTGTTTTCTCGTTTAAAAAACGTTTAGGAATGTGGCTTATCTCGTTTACCCCTAGCGACCTCTCTTCTTGTTTTCTTTAATTTGTTTTTGTTTGTTTTTTGTTTGTTTTTTTATTTAATTTCCTTATTTTATGTTATAATTTTTGTGGGTAATTTTTTTTATTTTTTATGTTATAATATTTGTTATGGTGGGGGGCGGCTACCTGACAGGTTTTCACCTTTAGGCCACCCCTCATTTGTTTATATTTGGTATTTTAGTTTATGATGAGCAATGTTGCCTTTTTTATTTTACAACTAGCTCTGAAACTTTAAAAAAATAATAATAATAAAAAAATAAAAATAAAAATAAAAATAAAAATAAAAATAAAAAAAAAAAAGAAAATATTTCTCAAAATAAATAATAAAAAAAATATTTAAAAGTACGTTGATACAGCAAAATACTGTAATGAGAAATATCAATCGCTACATTGTGCGAATTAAGTTTAAATATCCAAATATTCATTGAGACAGACTAATTCTTTAAAAGGAATAAGAAAGAAATTTTAAATTCCATTTATGTTTAAAGGAAGACTATGAAATAATAATTAAATATTAACAGAAAAAACTGAAACGTGCAGCATGGCGTTCCTTATATGTGTTATTGTTGAAATAGTATCAAAAGAAGTTTCATTATTACCTTACCAGTAAACCTGCAAAAAATGCTGCTCGATAGAGAATCATGGATGCCGCGAGAAAGTGAGAATTTCACCTGTCTAAGTTAATAGTATGGAACTAAACATCATGCGGCAGGGTAGAAGCAGTTTACAAGGCATTGGAACCATTCACCAGTTATCGACTGGACCAAAAAAAACGGTTATTTCCCATGTTTAAAGAAACAACTGAAGGCTTATGGAATGAAATGAAAAAGTTGAACGGCATGGCTGTGCTGGTAAAGACGTGGAGGACCAAGAGGGCGTAGGACTGGTCAAGTCCGAAGCTGGAAGTAGTCTGTCTGAATGGAAAAAAAACAGTAATTATGAAAAGAACACTAACAATAGTGCAGCACAACATCTTCGTGGTCACGAAAATTATTCGTGAGGGACAACTACAGCAGACAGCGATTATCACGTGGTGATTTTTATTAACATTTATTTAAACAATACAAACTCAACAATCACTGTCTGCAAAATAAAAAAACTTAAATAAAAAAATAGAATAATTATTTATAAATAAATATCATTATATCTATTTTATAACAAAAAATTTGAGTTTTTTTGCCGAACATGAACTGCACGAATACAAATACTTCAGCGTGTTCGATCTCAACTCAGGTTATTACCACTACCTATTGCCCCACACCTCTGCCAGTGCTTTGCCTTTCAGACACCATGGGGCAAGTTTCAGTTGACGCGTATGCAACAGGGTGCTAAAAATTCGTCCCATACGTTTCAATCTTACATGACGGATCTTCTCTATGAACGATTATACAAAAACCTGCATGTGTTCCAAGTTGATATTCTAATTTATACCAAGACTGAAGACGAACACCTAGAAATACTTGAGTGGATATTTGGGATCTTCAAAAAGAATAACCTAAAATTGAAACCATCAAAATGCAGACTCATGATGGATAAGGTACTATACCTAGGGCACGTCATATCCTGTGAGGGCTTGATCCCTGATTCAGCTAATGTGACAGGCATCGCTGATCTTGAAGCTCCTCGAACAGTTAAGCAGGTACTCTCCTTCATTGGGGCTGTCAACTTCTACCGCCCATTTATACAGAACATGTCTAAGATCATAAATCCTTTAACTGCCCTAACCAGAAAAGATGTAAAATTCCATTGGTCGCGGGAGTGTCAGAGGGCATTCGATTCACTTAAGGCTGCGATTATGCAACCCCCTCTTCTATCCCCCCCCCCCCACCCCAGATTACAGCAGGCCATTTTTGCTTTGCACCGATGCCTCTGCCGAGGCTTTGGGGACTGTGCTAGCAGGAAACAGAGCTAGGTGTTAGAACCATAGCGTTTTTTTAAAAATCTTTAAAAATGGCAGTAATGGAGAGTTAGCAGACTATCGAGAAAGAGTGGAAAGACGACAGAGGAAACACTCCTTATTAAGTGCTGTATTGAGCAAATGATTAGCAAGTAAATAGAAGAATAGGTGACCGCTAGACTACACAAAGTGATGAATGGCCAAGTTTTTCTTCAAGACATCGTGTGGGAATTGCAACAACATCAAGTGTACATCAAAAGTAAGATTACGTGAGTAAGAAATTATTTAGACTAGCAGTGGCATCCTTGGAGAGGTCCATCTATTGTGAGCCTATAAATAAAATTTTCCGACTTTTCATTAAGAATTTATAGTGTATTAATTCTAAGTGTTTTCATGTGTTTATTTTTAAGATATTGCAAAATTTTATCAAAAAAAAAAAGTTCGAGCCACACTGGGGTTATCATTTAGCTTATTTCGTAGCACATCAGATCCAAACATTTCATAAAAATACATTTTGACTATATTCTGTGGGAATGTGTATATTTTGGAAACTGACATGCTGATAATGTGATGATTGAACGTTCTTTTCCAAGAATTATTAATAATGAGCATAAAATGATGATGCAGTGAAAGAACATTAATAAGGCAGCATCTATTGATAAGGCAAAGGAGTCACGCGTGTCTCCCTTGTGCTCCCTATCAAACGTCCAGATGACTAACAAAAATTTATATGTCTGGAAAGGAAAGAGAAAAACGAGTATTCGTCAGAGAAACTCTGCAACTAAATCAGAAAAAGCTATACGGGCATTTGTAAGATCTGAACAAAGGGAGTTTCGAATAGAGCAAGAGCTTCTACGTCAAGGGCAACAAAAACTTGTGTCTGGTGATGCTCCGCAGTGGTGAGACAAGTCAAGAAGAGTTTAGATTAAGTCCCGGTATATCATCTAGCATTCTTATTTTTCGTATTTTTCGCAGAATGGATAGTCCTTTTGCTCTGTGTTTTATCGATTGAGTTATTATTTAACCAATTGGGAGTTATAATTTAATTTCTTGAGATTGTTCTGTTTACCTACAAGTATAATTATCCCGGGCAATGCCGGGTACCTTTGCTAGTCTTTAAATATTATAGACGTATTTTATTGAAGTTGGTTCAGGAATAACAAATTCAACAAGCCACACAAAAATCATCATCTTCAATACCAGATCTGTAAATATGAAATCGGAATTTGCTTATAAGTGGCCCTAGCTGTCAATGTGGTTACCGTCAAACCGCGTCATTGGCGCCATTTTTTTTACTCTGAAATCTGGCAAAGATTTTCAACTCACTACAATACATTTATCATACAACAGCATAGTCTGTAATAGCGTTGAACATGTCGAGTTTTGTGTTTGGAAACTGCGATTTGCGGAGCATTGATTTTCTGTTACCATTTGAAGAAAACTGCTGCAAAATCGCATCGAATGCTTGTCGAAACTTACGCTGAGCATGCTCTTGGTAAATCACAGTACTTTGAGTGGTTTAAAAAATTCAAAAGTGGCGATTTTGACTTGAGAAACGAAGAACGTGGAAGACACAAAGTGATCTATTATGAGTTGCTGAAACTTGACAAAAGCGTTAATACTGAATGCTACCGACAACAAATGTTCGACTTGAATCAAGCTTTGCGTGAAAAGCGACCAGAATATCAAAAAAGGCAACACAGTGATTTTGCTTCATGATAATGCACCATCACACACAGCAAAACTTGGTCAAGGAATTGATTAAGGCGTTTAGTTGGGAAATACTTTCGCATGCGGCTTACTCACCAGACTTGGCTCCGTCCGATTACTACTTATTTGCATCAATGGGACACGTACTTGCTGAGCAGCGCTTCACTTAATACGAAAATGGCTTAATGACTGGTATGCCTCAAAAGAGGTGAGGAACAGTTTTGAGGAACAGTTTTTCTGGCGTGGCATCCACAAATTGTCAAACAGGTGGCAAAATGTATAGCCAGCGATGAGCATTATTGGAATAAAATATTTTTTATCATTTTCATACAATAAACATGTATTTTCCTACAAAAATTCCGGTTTCATATTTATATACCTGGTTGATGAGTGCAAGTCTATCTCTCTTTGTTTGCAGATAATATTATCTACGACTGCAAGTATTGTAGTAGGAGCATTCAAATTAGACGTTATGCCATGAACTGCTTTGTGCAATTTTATGCTCTTGACAGAAAAGAAATAAAGACCACAAATTAGGCAAACACGTTTGTGCAAGTTTTCCTGCACACTTTGACGATATGCATCATATGGGAGTATTCTATGCTTTTTACATGCAGTTGAGATAATTTTATGTGAAGTGCAAGTGTTACCAACAAATTCAGAAACCGGTCACTGAGATGAATGGGATTTGCATGTGGAAGTGCTTTAAGTAAACTGGTTTGTTCGTTATTCCAAATAATTGTTAGATGTCTGCTTTCCCCCCTGGTTTGTCACTTAATACTTAAGAATATTGTTTAGTGGTGAGTTAAGAGTTTTATTTCTCATCTTATGCTTTTATTCGTATACGTTTATACAGGGTCGAGTCACATTATTATCACCACCCCCTAATTACAGATCAAGTACACCCATACATGCTCACTGTCTTCCCAGAGGGGGATGGCACGTTCCAGCAAGACAATGCTACGTGTCATATGGCTGCAATTGTTCCGGGGTGGTTTCAGGAACATGACCAAGAGTTCCAAGTACTACCCTGTCACCCTAATTCCCCAGACCTCAACCCAATCGAGAACCTTTGGGATCATCTTCATCGTCATGTGCGTGCTATGGAACAATCACAGCGTACCCTTCAGCAGCTATCGGTTGCTTTACAGTCTGCATGACAACAGCTACCAGTAGAAACCTACCAGAATCTTATTGACTACTCCCACGCCGTCTAGCTGCTGTCCGTGCTGCTAAAGGCGGTTATTGGGGACATTAGCTGGTGGTCATAATAATTTAACTCGACTCTGTATTTATCCAACGATAAAAAAATGAGGGTATATAAAAAAAAAGTTTCTCATTTTATATCTTTATATTTATCCCAAACTGGGTACAGTTATATAAATATAAGGGGTATATATATTAAATAATCACTTACCTATTGGTTTGTTAACATGGCTTATTATTGATTGATTAACAATTTGTTATTTAAGGGCATTAGTTAATCAGTTTATTTATTAATTATCTGTTTATAACATTCACTTATATATTTGTTCAAAAATTTCTCCATTTACTTAGTTGTTAGAAATTCACTCCCCACTCAAGTCAATTTCTCCCAAGATTGACTGGGGATGGAAGAGTGCCCATATGGACGCAATTAGCATTATATGTTAATTAGCATGTTAATAAAAAATTGCTCACAATTTAAATCTTGAAACGCGTATTAAAAATAAAAATTAAGTTTGTTGGAAATCTGAACCTGGATATCACTTTCAACTGTAGTAAAATCGTATTAATTCCCTGCATTTCCCCTGCGTCTCAAAATTTTCCTCAAGTCAATTATAAATTTACATTTATTTAAGTATTTAAATTAGTTTAAATTGATTAGCGATTACTGTCAGTTTGGGCAGAACCCCCAACCCTCCCCTTGTCATTCTCCGTCAGCATTCCGCGATTCCCCCTCCCCCCTTGGATGGATGACGTAATTTGTGGACGACCCCAAACTTCCAAGTCCACGCGCATGCGCACTTAGTCACTTAGTCACTTGATGGGGAGCAGGGCGATTTATCCCCTCATCCATCAGTGGACGACAATGATGTTCCTCGATGGTGAAGATGGATATCATTTTAATCTGAGGCAATTCGGCAAGAGGTTAAATAAAGTCCTGGTATATCACCTATATACACTACTGTTTATAAAAATCGCAACACCCTGATGGAATAGCCCAATCTGCATTAAATTTGGAGCATTTGCATATCATGGGTCAGAAAAGAAACCATTAGATTTTCAGGTCAATACAATGCGTTTTATTGTCACATTAGTATCGGGTGAAACCACCGTGGGATGCAATTACAGCCTCTAAACGTCGTGGCATTGAGTCAAACAAGTTCTGAGTAAGGGCCTGGGGAATGTCCTGCCATGCTCTGTCTACACGGGTATACAGTTCATCCACAGTTGCTGCTGCAGGAGTCTGACGAGCCAATCGATGAGCAACCCTGTCCCACACATGTTCGATTGGGAACATGTCTGGTGAACGAGCAGGCCAGGGGAACAAGGGCGTCTGATGTGCTTGGAAAAAGGCGAGGACATTTCTGGCCACATGCGGTCGGGCATTGTCCTTTTGGAATACAGCGCCTGGAAGGTTCTGTAGGAAGGGGATGACCTCGGGTTGCACAACTTCCCTGATGTACCGGTCACTGTTCAGATTGCCATGGATTCTGATCAGACGGGAACGGCCATGGTAACTGATTGCACCCCACACCATCACCCCTGGCGTTTGTCCTGAATGACGCTGCAGGATGCGTTCTGGAAGGTCGCGCTCGCCACGATGTCTTCTGACTCGTATCCTGCCGTCATGGTGCTGCAAGTTAAACCTTGACTCATCCGAAAACACAACTTGTTGCCATTCAGCTTGCCACTGTTGGTGTTGATGGGCCCATTGCAACCTGAGGCGCCGGTGGTTTTGAGTCAAAGGAATCCGCAACAATGGTACTCGTGCCATCAATCCTCTGGAAATCAAACGGCGTCGTACAGTGCTAGCAGACATTGTCCTGCCTACTGTAGCACCCCACTGTTGTGCTAACACTGTGGAAGTGGCTGTACGATCTGCTACACACATGCGATAGAGGTGTCTGTCATCTCGCGGTGTCGTCGTGCTGGGTCTTCCTGAGCCTGGTCTTCGGTGTGCCCTGTTCTCTTCGCTCCACTGCCTCCATGCACGCATAATTGTCGTTGCATTACGTCCTACACGAGCAGCAATGTCACGATACGACCATCCCGCTTCCTGCAGACCAATTATGCGTCCTCTTTCAAGTCTGTCAGCTGTTGATATGGTACCCTTCGTCGTCGTCGAGGCATGGTGTTCTTTCAAGCAATTACTCTGAAAATCTAATCATTTATACTCTGACCCATTGTATGCAAATATTGCAAATTGCATATGGATTAGACCATTCCATCAGGGTGTTGCGATTTTTATAAACAGTAGTGTAATTCCTGGTTTTCGGATTTTTCTTAGAATGGATAATCCCTTCGCTCTGTGTTGTTTTGTTTGAGTTATTATTTAACCACTTTGGAGTTATAATTTTACTTCTTGAGATTGTTCTGCTTACCTACAAGTGACTAAATAATGTTAGGCCTACAGTTAAAAATGACTAAATAATGTTAGGCCTATTATTAAAAATGGCTAATTAAAGTTAGGTCTATATTTAAAATGATGTGAGTGTGGATAGAATCAAAGGTATTTTCATTGTTTATTTAAACCAACTGCATGTAAAGGTGAAATATTCAAATTTAAAATTACATCTGCTTCACAGCTAAAGCTCCTTGGAATGCTTACAAGATTTTCCCGACAATGCTTTGCAACAATGATTTTTCTCTCCTGATGTTTATGGCAACTTTACTGGATTAAGAAGGGATGAATGGCTTTAGCAGTGGAAAGAACGTAGGCGCCGTAGTTTAGAACATTTAGGGCGTATCTGAAAAGTAACCTTGTGGCGATCATTCGCGACCACTCGTGCCGAACCCGTCTCAAAAGTCTCCGCGAGGCGCGCATGATCGAAATGAAAGCGTCTCAAAAATGCCCCGCTCTCGACCAAGAGTGCCCACGGGCGACCGCATGAGACCCCGGTTTGGAGCTGGGCAAGGCCTCCTATGTTATACAACTGAGGGGATTCTTTTTAAATGCTCAGCAAAAAGAATGTAAAAATGCACAATATGATTTTTTTTATTCATAATATTCTTCACATTAAAATATTACTATAATATAGTTTAGATTTATTAAGTTAATATGATTTTTTGAAGAAGAATTATTTTGTATTACTGGAATTTAAATAATTAGATGGTGATTTTAGTAATACTAATATTGAAGCAACTGGAAAATTTTGAGAAAATTCACCAATTGAGTTAATATTAAATATAGTATTACTAAAACCATTGTCTAATTATTTAATTACACTGATTTTGTGGGATCAAGAGGGATGTTCATATGAAACCCGTTCGAGTCAAATAGGTGTTGTAAGAAGAAGACAGGGAACAGGAATCACAAGCAAATAGAAGAAAGAGTAGTATTTAATGACCAATATTATACACAAATTTCTCAAAAAAAGTCACCTATAGCATTCAGGCACACATTTCACTGTTTGGGGAAACGAGAAATTCCGTTCGCGAAAACAGATGGTTATCAAAAACAAACCAACCGGCAAGCTGTGTTCAGGAGTGATCATTTTCCACATCAATGGACGCTCATATGTCACAACAGTTGTTGTGGATTCACAAGCCAAGAAGAAATGAGTGGCTCTTGAACATCCTCCTTATAGCCCGAATTTGTCCCCTTGTGACTTTTCATCTCTTTGAATAGGGCCTACACTCTTCAAGTGACAACGATTAATCACTGCTGTGGACTGGTTCAAACAGCAACTCACATCAATTTCCGTCTCCCCAAAGAGTGGGATGCGTGCCTAAACTCCATAGGTGACTTCTTTTGAGAATCGTGTGTACAATATTGTTCATTACACACTACCACAGCCTACAAAGGATTATTCTTGTAGGGTTTGATACTACCTTTTCTATTTGCTTACGATTCCTCTTCCCTGCCTTCTTACAAAACCTATTTGACTCGAACGGATTTCATATGAACACGCCTTTTGATCCCACAAAGTCAGTTTAATTAAATAATTAGTCAATGGTTTTAGTAATACTATATTTAATATTAACTCAATTGGAGAACTTTCTCAAAATTTTCCAGTTGATTCAATACTAAATATAGTATTACTAAAATCAGCATCTAATTATTTAAATTCTTGTAATAAAAAATAATTCTTCTTCAAAAAGTCATATTAACTTAAAGGTAAACTCCACGGAAAAAATCGACTTTATTCTTTTTGTATCATAACATTAGTCCAGGTTAATAGAGTATATATCATTAAAAAGTTTTCGATTTTTCCTAATATTTTATTAAGAAAAATGCCTCGGAAAATTGAAAATTTGCGTGGGATCTTCCACTCCCGCTCCACAGAACACAGCGGAACAAGCTGTCATTTCCTGCCGCGAGAACCTCAGGGAATTTCAGTCACTTAGAACGATTCTACATATCGTACGATTTTGCTAACCTGTTTTATGTGGGAATGCCTTCAATTTGTTCTCTGTTTGGATATGTAACTAGACAGTCGGATAGAAATTTCACGTTTCATAGATTTCCACAATCAGAATCGATTTAAAAACAGTGGAGTAGTAGTTTTTGACAGCGAGGGAACTGGTATCCAACTCCAAGCAGCATCGTGTGCTCATTTCGAAGCGTCTTGCTTTCTCTACGCATCCGCCGTCGTAAATTCAGTATCAATTCAAACAAGAAATTCACTGAAACCAGATCACGTATAAGGTGAAACTAGATGCTCTTCCAACTCTAAACAACCGCAATAGCACTCGTTAAACGCCGAAGGAATGAGGAAGTAGGCCTATCTACTGTGTAGGGCACACGCCGCCGTAATGTGCACACACCGATGCGGCAAGCAGAAGATCCCGTATCACGGTTTAATACATAGGGCTATATATCGCAGAAGTTTCAGTAGCATTTAATTCTGCTAACGGCCCTTGTACAACGCTGTCACTGTCGGTCTAGTTTTCATATTCGTAGTCCATTATAGGGTAATTATGTAGATGACGGCCTCCACCCCAACTTGCGTTTTTTCCTACCTTGCGTTGTTTTTTAACATGCATCTTGGGTTGCTTAGTGTTTTTGGGGGGGTGGACGAAAAGTTTAGTTTTTATTTTTGGTGGGAACGTGGTTTTCTTTCACTCGAAAGCGGTCTCCTTTAGGTTTAATGGCGCCGACTTCCTTCTTCCAGATACTAGATACGCAACGCCATCTGGTGGTAGCGGTTGAAGTCAGGCACGGAAACGCAGACGATGGTGAAACTGGTCAATAGAAAAATACTAACCATTGGCCTTCTGTAACCGGCCGGGGGGAAACCAACTGCCCCCTATGACCAAACAGGTTGGAGTATATATCATTAACTTACCCCCGGAGGGGGACGTCGTAGACAGAACGCCGGAGGCGTTCGAGTAACGGAAAACAGTGACCAATGGGCATTATTGAACGAGGCCCGCAGGGCCGATGTGAGGCGCGGAGCGCCGAGAGTGGTACAACTTTGCTGAAATTTAAAGCTAGTTTGCACCATAAATAAAAACTAAATCTTTCGTCCACCCCCCCAAAAACACTAAGCAACCCAAGATGTATGTTAAAAAACAACGCAAGGTAGGAAAAAACGCAAGTTGGGGTGGAGGCCGTCATCTACATAATTACCCATTATAGGCCTAATTCATTGCGATGCCCTGACCAGGGAAGCGGGAGAACTGATAGTGGTGCCTGCACTGCCCTGACAATTTACTGATAGCGGCGCCTGCGATAGCGTCCATGCATGACGACACGATTTCGAAACTCCTTCGCACCTCTCGGCAACTTCTGACGTCACAGGTCCCAAAACGTGGCATCAGTGTCGATCGAGGGGGTGGGAAAAAATGAAAGTTTTTAAATATATTTTATCAATTTTGAGTTCGA
>JAHWFO010043190.1:114479-126783 GCA_023313115.1 Rhysida immarginata | reverse complement strand
GTAACTGGAGATAGTGGAGAGTTAGCAGACTATTGAGAAAGAGTGGAGCACTCCTTTAGCTCCGTGCGGTATTGAGCAAATCGTAAGCAAGTAAATAGGAGAATCGGCGACCGCTAGACTACACAAAGTGATGAATGGCCAAGTTTTGCCATCCTTGGAGAGATCCATCCATTGTGAGCCTTTATAAAAAATTTTTTCGAATTTTCATTAAGAATTTTTACTATGTTAATTCTAAACTTTTTCATGTGTCTACTTTTAAGATACTGCAAAAGTTAATCAAAAAAAAAAAAAGTTCTGAGCCAAGCCAGGGTTATCACCTAGCTTATTCAGTAGCACATCAGATCCAAACATTTCATAAAAATACACTTTGACTATATTCTGGACAATATTCTGTTATTGATAATGTACTGATTGAACGTTCGTTTCCAAGAATTATTAATAATGAGCGTAAAATAATGATGCAGTGACAAAACATTAATAAGGCAGCGTCTACTGATGAGGCAAAGGAGTCAAGCGTGTCTCCCTTGAGCTCCCTATCAAACGTCCAGACGATTGACAAAATTTTGTGTGTCTGGAAAGGAAAGAGAAAAAACGAGTATTGGTCAGAGAAACTGCAGCTAAAACAGAAAAATCCATACGGGTATTGGAAACATCTGCACGGGAGTTTCGAACAGAGCAAGAGGGTATAAGAGCTTCTACGTTAAATGCAAGAAAAATTTGAGTCCAAAGTATCTGGTGATGCTCCGCAGTGGCGAGGCAAGTCAAGAAGAGTTTAGACAAAGTCCTAGTATATCACCTAGAATTCATGCTTTTCGTATTTTTCGTAAAATGCATAGTCCCATTGCTCTGTGTTATATTGATTGAGTTATTATTTAACCTGCATGTGTAACCTGTATATGTAACCTGTTTACCTGCATGTGTAATTATCCTGGTCAAAGCCGGATACCTCTCTAGTTAGATATAAAATGCCTTATTGTTGCGGTTTTGGATGTTATACGAAGCCAGAGAAAGCTGTGAAATTTTTTCTTCTTTAGTCTGGAAAAGCGAAGAATATGGGAGAAAGAACTGGGTTCCAAACCCCAATTCTCGGCCACTTACTGATGTAAGTACATGTATTTTTAATATACTAGTTCTGTAATAAATTTCTTTTACATAATTAGGCAGTTCAATAGCGAGTTAAAGTTAGAATAAGTATGCACGTAATGTAATGCAATCGCTCGGACAAAATGCAACCCCACGAAGAGCCACAAAGTCTCAGGGTCTTGTATTTTAAAATAAAATAAATATGAATGAGACGAGTCTACATTTTAACAATAATTTTATTTTATGGATGGTGAAAATTGGAGCATGTATAAACACTTTTTTATACAGAAACTTTGGTAGAATCACAGAATTTTTGAAGCATTTGGATAAGATTATTTCACTTTCTCAGTGTATAAGAATATTGATGAAAGACATGACTTAGTATCACGAGTATAATGGGAAAATAAATACAAAAGGTCTAAAGTGATACTGGAAACAAAGTTTTTCTTGCCGAACGCGTTTCGACATAACGTCTTCATCGGAGGCGAACAATGTTACGAAGTTACCTTCTTGCATAGCGATCGGATTTCTTCATTGTTCGCCTCTGATGATGACGTTATGAAACGCGTTAGGCAATAAAAACTTTGTTTCCAGTATAACTTTAGACCTTTGTTTTAATTTTCCCATTATAAGAATAAGTTATTCGAAAATACAGAAATGTGTTATATCAGAAAATATAACTCTTTCCTCCTTTTTAATAAGTAGTTAACGGTTAGCCATGGTATTTGTATATTTTTTATGCAGAAATATTCAGGTTTAGATCGCTATTATAAAAAAGAAAAACCAAAGATAATGTCAATCTTTCACATTAGTGTTTTTAATTGTATATTTTCCACCTTAAATCCAAGCCTTCATTATAGTATTTAATAAAATCCATAATAACTTTAATATAAGATTATAATATAATAATCTATAACAATAAAGATTGAAATGATTGCTCATTAAAAAAACATTACAAAAATTCAGAACACAAATGAATCTTCGTTAAAAACGTAGAACTGCTTCATTCATATTCATTGATTTTATTTTATAATACAAGATCCTGAGACTTCTTGGCTTTTCATCCGAGCGATTACATTTTCCCTGAGAAATTATGTCCGACATCCGAGTAACCTAATGGCTTAATCGGGAGAGGGTTCATAGCAATAGTAAAAATTACAATTTAATAATTTTTAAATAGATTCTCTGCGAGAAAGAATTCTCAGTAAAAACATAAAAGATATACACAATTTTCTTTTTTGCAATAGCATACATAGTATATGTTAATCCAAGGATTTTCAGCTTGCAAATTGTATTAAGGTGCGTCTCAAAAGTTTAAAGAAACATGTTTTTGTTCAAAAGAAAAAAAGACTATTGAAGCTACATACAAATGCTTTAATTACTAGCTTTACAAAGCACTTAAAAGAAACTCCTGAAAATATTACTCACTAAAACATAATAGAAATAAAAATATTCAACAAAATGAAATTTTGCGTGTCTCAAAAGTTTAAAGAACCACCCACAAATGATAAATGGAAACGTCCAGTCTGTAAATTTGAGAGTGACAAATTAATCTGTTGCAGAGTTAGTCATTTTTTTCAAAGAAAGCTTTTCTTCCACTCACAATTGACCTACGACAATGCCTCGCCAATGTCAATTCACAATCGATGAAGTCGCTGAAATCTGACGATTGAAAGCCAACGGACTATCTGTAGCTGATATTGTCACAATTACTGGAAGATCCACAGTAGGGGTTTATAATGTTTTGAAGAGGAGTTCATCGTTCCACCAAAAACCACGATCTGGTCGTCCCAAAGTTACCTCAACTCGCGATGACAGACGATTTATACAACTGGCAGCCACACAAAAATCTTTCTATTCGCCAGATATAAGACATGACTGGGTTAAACATATCGAAAGACGCTGTATACCAGCTAATAATTGCGAGTGGACATGTTGTCTCTAAATAAGATGAAAAAAACCGCCTCTGACTGCCAAACACATTCAAGAAAGGTTAAGTTGGGCACAAGAACGCGTGGCCTGGAAAGTCGAATGGATGTCGGTATTGTTCAGTGTTGAAAAGAAGTGGAACTTGGATGGTCCTGATGGGTGGGCATCATACAGGCACGACGTACGACAGGAACCGATAACCTTTTACTCCAGACAACAAGGAGGTGAATCCGTAATGGTTTGGGGCGACTTGGCATTCAATGGTACCACCAATTTGGCTTTCATCACTGGAAGAGATAATTCGCTGACATACCAGAAACCCTTACACAGTATCTGTTACCCGTCTGTGATCATTAGGGTGGCCTAGAATTCGTGTTCCAGCAGGATAACGCCAGCATCCATACTTCACGATCAACTATGGAGTGGTTCAGAAAACAAAATATTTACGTTATGACGTGGCCCCAAGAAGCCCAGACTTGAACCCTATAGAGAATCTATGGGGAATCATGTCTCGTGCAGTTATGCCGGCGGACGTCAATTTTCTTCGACTGATGAACTGAAAAGAGCAATTGAAGATGCATGGTACAATGTAAGACCAGAAACATTGTTCAACCTCATAAACTCAATGCCGAACAGAGTATTTGAAACAATCAAGTCAAATGGTGGTTCAATTTAAGCGGTTGTATAATTCATGCAATGTTTTTCCAGTCGTTCTTTAAACTTTTGAGACACGCAAAATTCCATTTTGTTGAATATTTTTATTTCTATTATGTTTTCATGAATAATTTTTTCAGGAGTTTCTTTAAGTGCTTTGTACAACCAGTAATTAAAGCATTTGTATGTACCTTCAATAGTCTTTTTTCTTTTGAACAAAGACATGTTTCTTTAAACTTTTGAGACGCACCTTATTCTTTTATTATACTCTTTTAAAAATAGTTATTTTTAAACAATAATAAGAAACGAAAAATATTTTTTGCTTTTTCTGCGGTTTTTGGTCTCAGGACAATTAAAAACCGATTTTTCCCATCCCAACTTAGAAATCATTTTTCCAGTAAAAAAAAACCAAAACAAAACAAAACAAAAAAAAACGATACAGTAATGCACACTGAACAGTACAGTTTAATTAATCTGCAACTCGCGCAATAGCTGTCACATTGGGATTCAAATGTCACTGGTAGCCAAACCCATTCATGTTATGACGAGTAAAGCACCATCTATTGCTAAAATTTTAAACTCATGGATTTGAATTTTAAAAGAAATTTTTAATGCCATACCATTTCCCCCTTCTCATGTATTCAGGTCAAATTTCAGGTCATTCTGACTAGTGCTTCTTTTTTTACAGCTTTCTGAAAGTTGAATTTTAATTACAGTCACCCTGTATACTTATTTACATGCAGGTTATAATACCCTAATTTTAGCATTTTTTTGGGTGAAGAGACTGCTCTGTAATAATGTCACATTGGAAAAATTATGGTTTAAATTAAACATCTGGTAAAATTTTTATCTACTTTTAATTATACAGATGTGTCTAAAAAGTTTGGGAAATGGTATGAGAGAACAAAGAAAACAGAAGATACAAATGTACTTTCTTTGCTGACCTTCAACGTAATCGCCATTGGCCTTAATACACTTTTGACAACATTAGTAAATTGCTGAAAACTCTTAGTTAAGCCTTCTTTAGGAATCACTTGAAGCGCTGATGTCTCACATCCTTGGATATCTAGTAGGTCTGCAAAATGTGTGACTTTCACGACTCCCTTGAGGCAGGGAAACAAAAAAAAAATGAGAAGGTGCCAGATCCGTGGAGTATGGTGGACTTTCTTTAGCCGGGAAGTTGCAAATACGGGTCGCACTATGCGGCCGGGCATTGTCATGTAACAAAGCCTACTGTCCAATCTGTATGGCTTCTGTTCTGTATACTTGCACCATATTCCACAATATTCTATGAATCTCAATCATAGCTTACCCCAATTTGTAAAAAAACTTGATGGTCATGCCTTGTTGCATTGCACCATGTCACGAGTCTTTACACTGACTACGTTCTATGGCCATAGCAGGCAAATCTGCTTCAATTAACTGTGTTCGATGCTAGATGGTGCTTTTCGAAATGCCACTCAGTGCTGTTTAGATATCGGTACATTCATCGCACTTCCTAGACATACCTTGTATCCAAAACAAAGTGCTTAGAAACATTTATATGACTATACAGTTGAACGCTGTTATTATGAAATTCAAGGGACTAAAAAGTGTCTGTTCGTATTATCTGGTTTTCGCACTGTCGAGTTTCGCATGATTCAATCTAAAAATTTTCATCTATCGTTTATTTCAAAAAAATGCATGTAATTGGTTATTGAAGTTTGTTTACATGAATGAATATCATTCTTGTAATAATAATGTTCATGGAACTATAAAAATTGAAAAGATTTGATGGGACATCATTACGATACAGGATGTTTAAATTCGGCCTATTTATTCCCTGCCTTCCTAAAGCAGTTTGCGATGACGCTTGTTGGGAGCATGCGCCATGTTTCGGCGACATTTACTACAGCAGCTAAGACGCTCCATTTTGTCTACTTTTGATCGGCATCCATCTTGCGAATAATGTCTCACACCATGTTTTTTTGGAACAGCTGCTTAAGATAATTGATAATCCCTTGATCCAATTGTAAATGTGATGTAGCTAGCAGCAATTTTACCTCCAAATTCTTGAGAGATATGTTCTTCAGCAATATGTGGGATGGACAATTGTAAATAATTAAAATTGCTCTTATATTTGTTCAGACCATTGTCATTCATGCATAGATTTCCTAATAACAAAAATTTGACCTGCTTCGTTGTTCAAGAACCAATCAGAATTTGTGGCTACCTAATTCGACATGATTCGGTGTTCATTGACACAAAGCAATAATCTGAATTCGCAGCTTAAGAACGAAAATAACTTTTTCTTTCATCTTTTATTACTCTTTTTTTCAATAAAAATCTTATATAATGTTATTTTCTTGAAGTGAATTTCTTCATTTTATTTGTATTATCTGGACTTTCGTATTAAAGGACCAATTTAATATAGGAATACTGTACACAAGACCAGGACAAGAGTAAATTTCTTATTAACAAGTTTCGTAATAACGGTGTTCAACTGTATTTAATAAGGAAAACAAAACATTGAGCACATTCTTTTTCTATAGAATGAAAATACTCTTTCTATTGTAGTAACAAGATTTTATAGCTATGTTCCAGAAGGGCAATGGCAACAGATCTACTTCGACCTTAAATAGTGCTTTAAAGAATTCAGTGGTGTAACTATCAATATTCTACGTAAGAAATACTTTCATGCAGACAAAAGAAAAAAAATTTCAAATCATTCAATAATAAACATTATAAGATTAAGAGAATTTTTAAGAAGTTATTTTTGATGTCAGTTGACCTTTAACACAGAGGTTTTGTTTACTTACAGCAAGCGTGTCAAGGCTATCGACTAAAGTTAAGCAGTAATCTCCAAGAACATCATTTATGTTAATGTTTGAGCTGAAAAAAAAAAATAATAAATTCTATATTGTACCTATTAATTTGTTCATTATATTAATATTAAAATGAGAATGTTTGTCAGCTTCACTGCACATATCCCTATAATGGATATACATTGTAACATCAAATTACTCTGTTAAACATAAGGGTTGTTACAAATGGGTTAAATTACAAGCTTTAAAAAATAATGAAAAAGCCAACAAGTCACATTAAATGAAAGATAATGCAAGTATTAAAATGATTTACTGTATTTTCCATTAAACAGGCTGCAGCCTAACTATTAAAAAAATGAATATGCTTTCATGTGCGGTCTAATTAAAGCTGCGGCGAATTTATTAAATTATTCTTCCGAATAAACTTTTCACCGTTGTGATCAAGAAATGAACTAGTTTCCGCTTCCACCAACACAGGGCAATTCTTCCTGACCAATCAGGATACACAATGCCCTTTAGTGCAGCATCGCAGTGTGTCCACTTTCACTTAGCAGAGAGAATTATTTCAATTTCGATTCTCGATATACATCATTACGACCATTCAACCAGGACTCCAACTGCTAAGGCGATTATGTAAGTACCCCATTTCGTATTTCCTTAACTACCATTGCAGCTGCATAATCTTAAATAATATACTTCTATTCAAATATCAACACATGACGAGTATAAATTTGCAACATCTTATTAATACAGTGTCGAGAAATTTTATTTCTTTACTTTTCTATTTCTTTAAGGAACACTATGCAGAAACTACGGGCAAGCTATCCACCAAGTTTTAAGCTTTCCGCCATTGCATGAGCGAAAGAAATAGGAAGCCGAGCAGCTGCAAGGAAATAGGAATGGACAAAAAATGTATTTGTCGATAGCGAAAGGATGAAGAAAGTATAGCACTTTTGCACAAAACGAAGCGTGCAAGGAGATACTGTAAAGCCCTTTGGCCAAAATTAGAACGGGAACTAAATAACTAAGTTTTGGCTCAGTGCGAAGGTGGCTGCTCGGTTTCGACGGTTGCAATTCGAATGAAAGCAAAAGAATCTGATTCACAAATGAAGCTAAACAGCTTTGGCAGCAATCGATGTGGTGCTTCATGTCGCTAGTAAGGATGACAGTTGGACAACGCTTACCCGATAATTGGGAAGAAAAGGTTGCAAATTTTCGAGAGAACGTATCATCATTAAATCTTAAAACACAAATTAAAACAAGCGAACTTATCAATATGGACGAAGGGCCCATGTGGTTTGATTGCCCACCCAACAGAACAGTCGAAACAGTAGGTGAAAAAAACAGCTGCCATAACGACCATTGGAAATGAAAGAAGTTCCTTCACTGTTGTTTTGGCCTGCATGGCAAGCAGCCACAAGCTGAAGCCACTTATAATTTGCCAGTGTAAAACGATGTCTAAGGAAGATTTTCCTTCTAGAGTAATTATAACTGAATGAAAAAGGTTGTATGGCCGAATCAATAACGCTGAAATGGTTTGACGAAGTTTTAAGAAAAAGATCAACACAATCCATTTTTAACCCCGACAATATTTTAATCATGGATTCCATGAGAGTACATTTGTCCGAGACATAAGTGCACTTCAAATGGAAAAAAGCAATTTGGATATTATTCCAGGAGGATTAACGAAGAAACCCCAGCCATTGGATGTTCCTGTTAATAACCTTTTAAAGCGAGTGTGCGTTTGAATTGAAAATAATGGATAAAGCTGAAGGTATTCTTGAGTATATAAAAAGGTGGCCATCGAAAACTATGCCTACGAAAGATTCTCCTTCCAGTTTGATTATGTGTGCGAATGAAAAAGGTTGGACGACCGAATCGATAATGCTGAAATGGATCGATGAAGTTCTAAGGAAAAGATCAAGACAAGCATTTTTTAAGCCTGAAAATATCTTAATCATAGATTCCGTGAGAGCGCATTTGTCTGAGACCGTTAAAAAGGCTTGTAAAAATGCAAAAAGAAATTTGGCCGTAATTCCAGGTAGGTTAACAAAGAAACTCCAGCCATTGGATATTTCCACTAATAAACCTTTTAACCCTTTTGCTGCGTAAAGCGGATATATCCACACAAAATTACATTATCTTTACCTGCGGAAATCTGATTCATCTCACAGGGTTTAAAAAACTTCTTGTTATGCTGCTAAAAGTGGATAATTCCATCTTCTCAAGAATGAAAATAAAATTTAATTACGCAGTGAAAGGGTTAAAGCTAGAGTGCATTTAAATTGGGAACAATGGGTGAGTGAACGTATTCATGTGTATACAAAAGTTGGCCATCTGAAATGTGCTGCCATGTGCAACCATATGCTCATGGGTACCCAACATCTAAGAACCAGTCTGCAAATTCATCATTGCTTCTGGTTTTCGTGGTGCTGGCCTTCCTTACGATGCTCCACCCGATGAAAATGAAGAAGAGGAAACGATGAAGAAAGTGAACATTCGATGGTAAATTTGAAAAAGTTTTTTTACATCTTTTTCAATCGGATTCGGAAAAATCTTCATTTGAAGGATTTTAGTTACAGAACTTGTAATACCGTACCCCAATTATCCGAATTCAAGTACCGTATGTAAGGTATGTTCCAAAAGTATAAGGCTTCCCATATTTTCCTTTATGTACGAGGGTGGGCTGAAAAGTAATGCCTCCATGGCTGTAACTTTTTTATTTTTTAACCGATTTTCAAAATTCTTTTTGTTTCTGATACTCACATTTCTCCTCTATGTAATATACTATTCACTTTTCGACATAGTCTCCATCCCTTTCCACACATTGTACCAACGCGTGACTAGTCGGGTGAACCCGTCGGAGGGGAATTCCGGGGTTGTTGTCGACACCAAGACCGAACGGCAGGTTTCACCTCGTCGTCAGAACGCAACTCATGCCCCTTAAGGTGCTCTTTCCTCTTTGGGAAGTGGTGAAAGTCGCAAGGTGCAAAGTCTTTCATTTTTGCACTGCAGTTTTTCATCTTTGAACTGTAGGCGCTGCAACCCCCTCTGATGTGTGGCGATCGTGTGCGGATGGGCGTTATCGTGCTGCAGAAGAGGATCCAAAGCTGTCATTCAATCCTAGTGTCGACGACAACCCCGGAATTCCTCTCCGACGGGTTCACCCGACTAGTCACGCGTTGGTACAATGCGTGGAAAGGGATGGGGGCTATGTCGAAAAGTGAATAGTGCATTACACAGAGGAGAAATGTGAGTATCAGATACAAAAAGAATTTTGAAAATCGGTTAAAAAATAAAAAAGTTACAGCCATGGAGGCATTACTTTTCAGCCCACCCTCGTAGTTAAAACAAAAAAAATAGATCACTGTTAAGAGTTTTAAATTCATACAATATTTTTGTATTATTTCACAAAAAAAATGCAAGCAAAAACGAACAATAAAAGTATTATTCACAACAACTGATTTCAACCTGTTCCATAAGACCACTGCATTCAATGACCAATAAATTCTGATAGTAAATGTGGTAATCAGCTTTTGAAGAAAGCTAGGTCCAATTTCATCCCATGCAGATATGACAGCATTCTTCAACTACTCTGAATTATTGTATTGTTTACCACCTGCTTAAAAAGTTCTGGCTAACAATCCCCAGACATTTACCATGGGATTAATATCTGGGGATAGGGAAAGCCAATCCATCACTTGGATTCCGTTTTCCAGGAACCATTCATACGTGGTCTTTACATGATGAACTGGAAAATCCATCTGCTTCCTCCAATTTTCTCTCCAAATGATAGAAGATGACAATCAAGCACGTCTTAGTAATCTTTGGCCTTCATTCTGCCATTGACTACAACCAGATTTGTTTTACCATTAAATCCAAAGCCACCCTAGACCGTAAGTGATCCTCCTCCCTGTTTACGTTTTCAATATATTTCATCAGTCCTCCTAATGCCATGCCAGTAATGTTGCAACCCATCTGGGCCATCTCAACATGTCCCGAAAAAACGGAAGTGATTGCATTTCCAATGAAATCCGGCAGGTGCCTGCACGTGTTGCATTTTCTCTCAAACAATGATAGGTTCATGTAATCGTCAACGGAAGTCGCTGTCCTCATTTGAGTTTGTCTCCGTAAGTACTTCGGTTGAAAAAAACAAGAGTGACAATATGAAGTAGTATTTGCCTTTGAACTTCCAATTTCTAACTGCATCTGCATAAAACTAACGTTCAAAACCTTTCCAGCTAATAACTGATTATCTCTCCAGTGAAGGATTTCATTTTTCGCACAATTTCGTACTAAAATGCTTATGCGATCCGGACGTCCATCTGTCTGTCTAAATACTTATGTGGCGCAATCCGGACAGAGGGTGTAGTGAATTGTTAGAAGAGACGAATCATCCTCGCACTGCGGGAAAAAACGTGTTGTGTATTTCGTTTCGGCTCTGCGCAGTCTCTTCGTGTGTATGACGCACGTGACAGCCAAAAAGAAGGTCGCTAAACTAACAAGATTTCTTTATTAGCAGGGAGTTTATTTTTTAGTACAATACAGGGTGAATACAAAAGTCTGAACCCCACTTTTATTTTTTGAACCGAAGCAGATATGTCAATTTTGATGAATCCAATGAATAGGAAGTTGTGGGTGGCCTATCCCATGGTGCACTTTTCATCATCCCAAATATGCAAATTAGGACACATTCAAAATTTATCTCAAAAACCGTAAGGGATAGAGAAAAAAACCCAATTGCAAACTTGTTCAGCATAAAAAAAACAAACAAAACAAAAACAAATCATCCAAATCGGACCAACCAATCACCCACAATCACATGGTGAACTGTTTGTAGCTTACAAACAGTCACACTGCACAAACAAGTTACTTCAAACAGTTTAAAAAAAAAGTTAATCAACAAAATGCTCGATGTGACGACCATGGGCACCATAACACAATTGGGCACGGAACCTAACTGACGCCAAAACATCGGCAAGCATGGCTGGTGTCACTCCTCGACACGCTTCCTGGATTCGTTGAACCAGATCCTCCAGTGAAGCGGGCTGCTTAGCATAAACCTTGTCCTTCAGGTATCCCCACAAGAAAAAGTCAAGTGGTGTAAATTCAGGGGAGCGGGGTGGCCAACGAACTAGTCCTCCTCGGCCAATCCATTGTTGTCCAAACATCTCACTTAGACGCTCGCGAACGACCAATCCGTAATGTGGAGGAGCTCCATCATGCTGAAACCACGTGTGCTGATACGAGGCCAATGGCAAATTGTCAATGAAGTCTGTGACTACCACGTTGCAAATTTCAGCCCGGTAGCGTTCTGCAGTCAGTGTTCCATTGTAAAAATACGGTCCAACCACAGTGTCATTGTACAATCCACACCACACATTGATTCTCCAGTTCACTTGATGAGTTGCTTCTCGCAGACATCGTGGGTTTTCGTCTGTCCAATTATGATGGTTGTGCCTGTTGATAACTCCATCCCTGGTGAACTGGGCTTCATCTGTCCACAACACCTCATGAATGAAGTTTGGATTGTCATCCAGGCAGGTAATAACCAGTTGCAGAAGGCGACCCTAGCAACATAATCCAATAGCAGTAACTCCTGGTGACAATGAATATGGTATGGGTGAAAATGATGTGCGTGTAGAATGTTGAGAACAGTTCTCTGATGGCACCCAACATCTGCAGCAATTGCTCTGCTGCTTGTGTGGGGATTTGCAGCAACTGCAGCCAGAACTAGTGTTGTTGTATCCTTGTCGCCTTGTGCCCTTGGTCGTCCTCGTTCTGCATTAACATACCCTGTAGCCTCGAATCTTTGAATAATGTGACGCATTGTT
>JAHWFO010043190.1:73502-99780 GCA_023313115.1 Rhysida immarginata | reverse complement strand
TTGAAGCAGCGCTCCTAACGGATGGTTAGGCTCTGCCGGCAGTTTAACCTGCATTTCTATGGAGCATGCTACGACTTTTTCTAGATTTTTAATTATTTCTCGGTCTGTGATTAACGGAAACTGCTAAGATCACATGGAAGCTTGAAATGAATGACATGTAATCTATCGGCATCAAGAAAAAATTTTTTTCTACAGAGGAAAAATAGATATTCGCCTAATTAAATGCACTTGAGTAACTTGCTTGGCAATCAGCTAACTGGCTGTTAAGTTTACAGCATATACCTAAATCATTTAGACTTTGCAAATGCATTAATATATTTTCCGCAATATAGTAATTTCACTTCAAACTAATCTAATTTCAACAACAGAATTAATTTGACTAACTTTTATTTGTTTTTACTGAAAAAGTGATAAGCAAAATAAAGTGACAAAAGCCATTAGAATGCAACTTTTAACTATATTATATACATATAAGATAAACATTTAGATACACTGTATATTTTAATGATAAATTACATTGAAGTAAATGATGTTGACAAAAATTAAGAAACTTCAGACTTTAACAAAATAATAAAACAAAAACAAAATTCATAGAAAACCGACAGTTGATTATAATTAATTTACATTTCATTTTAAACTCCATGGGAAATGAATTACTATTTATTTTGAATTCATAAAAGGCCAAAAATTAAAATTTTCAAGAAATATTTTTTTTTTACAATTTCCAAGCCGAATAAATTTTATTTCGAATTAAAAGTCATTTTAATAATTGTATGTTTTGGGGATGAAAAATATAATATTATTTAGCTGAGCACGGAGAAATTTCTTATAACAGGGTAATGATGTTGAAAATATCTTTAAGCGCCAATCTCCACTTGCAAAAAAAAAAAATAATAATAAATAAAAAAAAAAGGTAAACAAGGCAAATGAGCACAAGTTGGTCTTGGACATTTCTTAGCATTCTTCATTTTTTTTTACAACTAGGAGAATGGAGCTTAAGGATTTTTTTCAACATCTTTGCCCTATTAATAGATATTTCTTATGCTCAACTAAGCAGCGTTTTATTTTTCAGCCTCAAAACATATGAAGTTATTCAATTCCAAAAAAGTGTCTTGCTTGCAATGTGTCTAAAATTTATGATTCTTTATAAATTCTAATTTTTTGCCCTTTATGAATTCAAAATTAAAGCTAAATTGTTTCCAAATGAATTTAAAATCAAATGAGAGTTAAATTTCTTAATTTTTTTCTATATATTTTAATACATTTTATACATTAAATGCATTACAATTCATATGAAACTGGTTATAATTCAAATAGATTTTATTTATGAGTGATTTTCAGATGTTTTCTGTGATATTAATGATTCTGATTTTTGTTTAAGAAACGGTCAGTTTGAAAGTTTTAATAGATAAGCAAACATGTCTTAAATGTTTTTATTTTCATTGTATACATGAAACAAATTCATATACAGACTTAAAATTAACTTTTTTATTTATTGAAATTAAAATGAAAAACAAAAAACAAATTTAATAATGAAATATACTCGAAAAGCGCCTGTTTCCCAATGCTATTCCTATGCTAAGCGAACCCACAATTCCACCAAGCAAGTTACTCAAGTGCATTTAATTAGGCGAATATCTATTTTTCCTCCGTAGAAGAAATTTTTATCTTGACGCTGATAGATTACATATCATTCATTTCAAGCTTCCCTGTGATCTTGGTGGTTTCCGTTAATTACAGACGGAGAAATAATTAAAAATCTAGAAAAAGTCGTAGCATGCTGCATAGAAACGCAGGTTAAACAGCCGGCGGATTCCACCCATGCGTCGGAGGGCGCCACCGTCTGCTCACTACCATCGCTTAGCATGGGAAACTGCGAAGCTGTCCATTCTATGTTATTCTATGGTGTAACTACACATCAAGCAAATGTTTTAACTATAAAATTCCAAATCTAATGACACTAAAAGGTTTGCATTCTCATATAGAAACAGGTAGAGAGGAAGAATACCAGGTTATTTAAATAATTCTAAATGTTCTTGAGTTTTTAAAGAAATGGATTGAGACATTTGCCATAAAGAATGAGTTCAATAATTCTACCTTTCCAATTCTTAATTATAAATAGAAAGGGAAACAAAAACCTCTGCATTCTTTCTTTGATTTAACTATTATCTCCTCTTTGAGTTAAATTAATTGATTTATTTGAGAATTTTAAGGGTAAAAGAGTATTGCCGATTTTTTCGAGTTGGGGACCTGCTCTGCTGGTTGAGCTGATTTGTGGCTTCATGGAAGTTCATGTGGATGTATTGCAATGGCTTTGTGGTTTGTTGTCCACGGTAGCTCAATTGGTAATATCGAAGCCAGCAAAAGGCATAGTCCTGGTTCGAGTCCAGAGTGCAGAATTTTTCCTTCCCTTTTCTAATTGTAATTATGATTCGTTTAAATAATTTCTTCGGTTTAATTATTATATTCTCTTATCCAATTCTTAACAGATTTCTTAAGGCTTTATTTTCTTTGCCTCTTTCCGCTGCAGTGCTTTCTCAACTCCATCTTATCAAAACAGACCTTAGAAATATGTTATGCTTAACAAAAGAATATGCTATTCTACTGAAAAAAAGAATTATTTGTATCAAGTAGATGTTTTAACTACAAAATTCCAAATCTAATAACACTAAAAGTTTTGCGTTCTCATATAGAAACAGATAGAGAGGAAGAACACCAGGCTATTTAAATAATTCTAAATATTCTTGAATTTTTAAAGAAATGCCTATTTTTTGAAATTAATTGCATTATTCTGCCTTCATTTGTACTTTTTTAAATTATTTTTTTTTTTACTTTAAATAATGATATGTTCAAAGTATTCTTCACATGTGATAAATCCTTCATAAATTTTCAATGAAAATAAAGCTGTCGCCAGAAATCTATTACTTTTTTCACGAAATTTGCTACGTTTTGAAAGGACTATATATTACTATTTCTAGGTCCAGTGGAACAATACTGATCCAGATGTCGAATTGACAGGAAAAAAGGAGTTGAAATTGGAGTTGGAAAAGGTAACTATTGTCGTTGTGGTATTAGAAAACCCAGAGAAGTTTTTCAAATACACACAGATGAGTACTGCATCGTTTGAGGAGTTATTTCAGAATTTAAAAGAACAAATATTTAGATTAAATACAAACATGAGAGACAGCTTACTACCTGAGGAAAATCTCATGGTCACATTAAGTTAAGAAAACAAAAATTATCAGATTATGCCCATTAAAACATTTATTATCAAAATAACAAGAAATCAAGAACAGAAGAAGGTATGAGAATATGACTCTCCATTGTAATCGTTGGTGCCATCCTTGGAGTTGGAATAGCGACCCCCTCGGCGGTTTCCCGAACGAATAGCCATAAGAGAAAGAGACATCTGGTGTTAAAGAAGAAACTCAGTCTTAAGTATTAAAATGCTCCACCTTAATGCATACAAGTCTGACGTGAGATTTTGTGCTGACATCAACAAGTTTCGTAATATTCTAAGCTCGTGTGGGGGGAAATAAGGAATAGCAATAGAATAGGCCTACTACCGATGTCCATGACTTCTGTTTCCATCACGGTCTATAAATATTCATGGTCATCAAGCTTTAGCCATTTTCCATTGCTTCGAGAAGATAAGGAAAACGGATCGCACCAGGTGCTGCATAGATTGCACTTGGACTGACCGTGACCTGCGATAGGGGTTTTTCATTGAAACTGAAAATGAAAGTAAAGTTTCTATCTACGGATAGGGTGGTGCTGCAGGCGCAGTTGGGCGGATTGTACATGCAACACCATTTTCCAAAAATTCTTGCCGTATTAGGAGCTAGAAACTTCAGCTTCATTTTAAGAATGGGGCTCGATGACCATGTATATCTATAGACCGTGGTTTTCATGAATGCCGCCATTAGGGAATTCACGACTTCAGAACAGTTGAATGCAAACTATGATTGAATCATATAATTTGAGCAAGTGTAGAAATAATAAAAGACATTTTTTCATAACATGAAAAGTCAACTTCTGAAATACGTAAATTTGACATCACTCGAAATGCAATTTTCATTATTTTAGATTAATTAGTGTGACATGTATAACAATTAATTTTTTCCTGCGTAACAATAAAAAAAAATTTGTAATTTTAAGTAACCCCAAAAAATACAACTTTAACAAACAAATTAGTGCCGAAGGTAATATCTAAGTTTGATTAATTAAATTTTTTTATTATTTAATGTGTTTTTTTAAATTAATGATAAAATTTTCGAAATATTAACATTGGTTTTCTTGAAAAGAGTTGTTTTTTCTTTGATTTTTTTTTTCATTCCCCTGTTCATCCATAGCTGATTAATTGTTTATTGAATGATAAGGGCAGGAATGGATGAAGGGGATTTACTATTGTAATTTAATATTTTTATATAGCACATGTCCCTGCTCCCTGCTACCCTTTCTCTTCTAACCCTTCCCTTTCATTTGTTTTCTTCCCATTTTACACAGCTGGACGTTTCCAAGAAGGCGATGAGGAGTTCTATAGATTTCCTGTTCTTAAACTCCCCTCCCCCCATTCCTAATGACAAAGTAGTCACATTTTTAGGGGAATAGAGAGAAATTCATCTATTCCTGAGCACATCCTGAAATAATTAAAGACATTTTTTTATAGAATATAAATTCCACTTGGGATACACATGCAAATTTCCAATCACCTGGAATGCAGTTTGGAAATATTTCGACTTCAGTGCGACACTCATAACATTAAAAAAAAAAATCATCATTTTTCTGTTGGTAAATTCCTAAAGAACCACAAATAAGAAGTATCAAGAACGGATGAAGAGGGGTAGTGTTAGGGGAACAGTACCTGCATTCCTGCTGGAATTGTATTATAATTAGTCTGGCTTTATCTGTTCCTGGCACTTGATATCAAGTGATTTTTACCGAATTTTTATTAATTCGGCATTTCAAACCATCTTTGGTTTTACTTAATTATTTTTTTTATTTGATTAATTTGATTTGTTTATAAATTTTCATTTTTAATTACAGATAATATTTTTTATTTCTTTTAATTAGACATCTGGAAAAATGATTAATTGATTTTTGGTTGATAAAAATTTTCTGGATATTTTTGCCGGCAAAATGTGGAGTTTCTCTTTGCCAGAAATTTTGGAGAAATTCACAAATTTACTGAGTGCATTGTTTTCATCCATTCTTGCTTGTATTCTTCATTGTTCAAAGTGCTAATAAATCAACTTGAGCATTATTAATTCACACTGTATTAATGTACGAATGGGTTGAGAATTGGAAAGTGCTGGTACTTCACCCAAGACTATTTCATAATTCTCTACAAATTTATACATTAAGTCACGTGCTAACTCTAATCTTTTTGCGCTTAAAAAATTCAATCTTAATTATTTAATAAATTTAATTTTTATAACTTAGTTTTTTCATCTAATACCTTACTGTTCATAATAACATTATTAGATGCCAGTGATAAGTTAATGAAGAAAGTATAAATTGGTTTGATTGGTTTTTATTCAGTTAAATTCATATAATAAAAAAAAATTAACGGAGATGCACTGCAATTCACAGAGAATTCAAGTATAAATAATAAGAATGAAACTATCAGTTTAATTTTTTTTTTATTTTTTTTAACCCTTGAACCAATTCCGCATTTTCTATTTGTTGTAGACAGTTAAATTGTCAGACGCATTGAAATCATCATTTAAATCATTACTATTTCAAAGCAGGACGACGTAGCTAATAAATTGCAGTAGAATGAATATTTAATGCACTGCCACAGCTACAAGATGTTAATGTAGCATTGTATCACACAGTCAATAATTTTAATCAAAATTCAAATGTATAAAGAGAATACTCAACAAGATAAGAAAAATTAAAGTTGCTACATGAGAAAATTTTTAATTACTGTGTATACAGGGTGATTCAAAACTCAACGTACAAACTTTTAGGGGAGGTAGTAAGCACAATTCTAAGCCAATCAAACCAATTTAAATAAATAAGCAGCACGTTTATAACAGTATAAAATTAATTTTTATTCAAAAATACAAGGTCATTGCATAAATCAGTCTCTGCTTCATTTCCATACATTACATCAGTAGTAAAACTTTTTAACATTTCAGAGGAAGGCTTGAAAGTGACACACGTTTCACCTCTTAACACTATGAACATGAACTGAGATACGAACAGAAATAAAAATACCGCCACTAAGATCAACTAGTTAATTACTCACGTTCTATAACATCTAGGATGATGAAATTTGTGAGAATGATAGGGTACATAAAACTGTTTGCCGTTAAAATTTGATCGAATTCCAATGAGTAGTTTCCGAGTTAGTTTGTGACATATTTGAATATATCACTACATGTTTGGAATAATGTATCCAAACGTGTTGTTTTCTGATTATTGGATTAGGCGGCATGGAAGATTGACTCCTCATATGTATTTAGCTATTAAAATTTGTTATTCATTTTGCAAATTATATTATTGGCAGGGATATTTGTTCCGTAAATTTTACTGTTGAAGAATTTTACTTTAGTCAGTCGGTGTTTTAGGCCTCGTTACTGGCCCTTTGTCGGGAAAATTTGGTTGATAAGAAAGGAGAAGAGGGGGGTAGGCGATTAGTCATGGGGATTAGGGAAGTGGGTGTGGGAGCGAGCGCATGAAACACCAATTGGCTAAGTTTTTATTATTTTTTTTTTTGCGGGACTGTTGTGAAAGCAATATTTGGAAAAGAGAAGAGAATAGTATATGATTCGAAACACAGCTCTGGTGACAACAAGTTGTGGGGACTGACTAAGCGTTTGGAGGCCATGTGACTGCGGGACATGAAGCAGGGTAGCAGAGTTCGGCTCCGCATCGGGCCGCCGAGACTCGGCTTGCCTAGGCGTGGAGGCCGGACAGGTGTGGCGTCAAACAGAAGGCGTGCGGCGGCTATGTGCGGAGAACACAGTGACTACGAGGCAGCAGAGTCCGTGAGGCACCTAGCGACGGCGGAGATGGCATCTGCGGCTCCCGTGGCTGTAAGTGGGAACCACCGGCTGTCCACCAGGTAGAAGTGAATCGGAGGGAGGCCGCGCTGGCGGGGTGATTCGTGGGCACGTCGTGGCGGTATAGCGGCGTAGCGAATTGGTAGCCAGGCGAGCCAAGCAACGTGGAGCGGACAACGGCGGCAGCGGTGGAGAACATGGACCCCTTTGGAGGTTGCAGTGCATCGACAGCCCAACGAAGGGTTGAACGGAACTCTGGTATGGATTCAGTCAATTGACAGTGTAATTCCGAACTATAGTGTAATTGTCGAACGAAATAACTTTCAATCTTAACTGAGTGAATTGTGTTATGCATAACAGGGGTCAAATCATTGGGGTAGGGATTTCGATTTACATTTTTTTTTGTGTGTATTATTTAAATTTTTGAGATGGAACGGATAATGTATCTTGGTTAAATTAGTTTATGATTTATGCAGCAAATTCCAAATTCCTTTATCTTACTTATCATTGTCGTATATATGTATTATGTTTTCAGTTATTTACTTTATATTATCTATAAATAAAAGTGTTCCTTAGAGTTTTTACGTAATCTTCCATGCCTCCAGATAATTAATTCTTCGTAACAGACTTTAGTTGGGTTGTTTAGGGATTTAATTTTATTCCAGATGGGTAGTTAGCTTATAAATTGGTAGACTAAGGCTTTGGTTTTGATTTATTTTTGCGGCCACAAGGTAGGTTAATTTTATTACGTTATAATTTCATAATGAGTCACTATACGATCAGTTAGGGTAGGGCGTTAGTTTTTTTTCTTTTTTGGGAATAAGTAATGACATGCGGGTGTGGTTTGAGACACGGCAGCGCTTTTGACACTTGGGTTCGGAACATGACACCACCCAATTTAGGGCTAATTAGGGGCCAAGGAAAATTCATTACCTGCATCATCACAAGTTACATGGTTAATATTTTAACACGTGCTGGTTAGTACTCGCATGTGAGCACACGAAACGATGTTGACTGCGTAACTCAGAAATTACTCATTGGAATTCGATCAAATTTTAACGATATGCACAGTTTTATGTACTCTATTATTCTTCCAAACTTCATTATTCTAGATGTTATAGAACCTGCGTTATTATCTTGTTGATCTTAGTGGTGGTATTTTTATTTCTGTTCGTATCTCAGAGGTGAAACGTGTGTCACTTTCAAGCCTTCCTCTGAAATGTTAAAAAGTTTTACTACTGATGTAATGTATGGAAATGAAGCAGAGACTGATTTATGCAATGACCTTGTATTTTTGAATAAAAATTAATTTTATACTGTTATAAACGTGCTGCTTATTTATTTAAATTGGTTTGATTGGCTTAGAATTGTGCTTACTACCTCCCCTAAAAGTTTGTACGTTGAGTTTTGAATCACCCTGTATACACAGTAATTAAAAATTTTCTCATATCTCAGTTATTGTTCAAATTCGGACCCATGTTCATATGAACTTTTTTTGCTCAGAATCACCCATACAGCTTCCCCTAAATGTTACTTTTTTCTGTCTTCACTTTTTGTTTTTTTTTTTTTTGATTCTTGACTCGCTGGACCCTATTTTTTTATTTTCTCACTTTGTTTTTGTACGAGGCATGTTTTTTAAGTAAGTACCGTTTTGGAATTAAAAAAAGACGTGCAAAGATATCGCAATAATTTTATTTTTACATGAAAGCCTGTACCTTAATCTACTTTTCTGCATAATTTCCGTGAATATTGAGGCACTTGTCATAATGTGGCACCAGTTTTTGAATACCCTCCTCATAAAATTCTGCCGCCTGACTTGTTAACCACTGTATCACAAATGTTTTGACTTCGTTATCGTCTTGAAGACGCTGACCACCCAGGTGTTTCTTCAAGTGCAGGAACAAATGGTAGTCGCCTGGCGCCAGATCAGGGCTGTATGGAGGATGATCTAGAGTTTCCCATTTAAAAGATTTGATGAGATCTTTGGTCCGATTAGCCACATGTGGACGGGCATTGTCATGCAGCAAAACGATACCCTTACTCAACTTGCCACGTCTTTTGTTCTGGATTGCACGACGCAGATTGTTCAATGTCTCACAATAAGACGCTGCATTGATTGTCTCATTACGAGGCAGAAACTCCACTAGCAATACTCCTTTTCTGTTCCAAAAAACTGTGCACATGATTTTCCGGGCAGAAATTGTTTGCTTAAACTTCACTTTTTTGGGTGATGATGAATGTTGCCATTCCATGGATTGTTGTTTCGATTCTGGTGTGACGTAGGCCACCCATGTTTCGTCACCAGTAACAATTTGGTCTAAAAAATCTTCACCTTCATTGTGGTACTGCTCAAGGAAAGTCAATGCACTGCCTAAACGTTGGGTTTTGTGCAAATCCGTCAACATTTTTGGAACCCAACGTGAACACAATTTCCGGTAATTCAAGTTCTCGGTCACAATGCGATACAAAACACTACGAGAATATTGAGGAAAGCAGTCGCACAATGATGAAACTGTAAAGCGTCTGTTTTCTCTCACCTTTTCGTCCACTTTCTGCACCAAATCTTCATTAACGACCGAAGGACGCCCACTCCGTTCTTCATCATGCACATTTGTGCGGCCATCTTTAAATGCTCTCACCCATTTCCTTACCATTCCATCACTCATAATGTTTTGTCCGTACACTTCACAGATCTCACGATGAATATCGATCGGTTTTACGCCTTTAGCACTAAGAAATCGTATAACAGCCCGTACTTCACAATCGGCGGGACTCACGATTGTCGGAGGCATCTTAAACACTCAGTAAACAACGTATACAATGAAGAATCAGACTGTAATGGCGTCAGTGCGTAGACAAGAGATGTAGTTAACCAGCGCGCATGCGTGGAACGCCGACCGTAGTGCTGCGGCGGCGGAATCGCAAAACAGTACTTACTTAAAAAACATGCCTCGTATTCCAGAAAAAAACGGAAGTGATTGTGTTTCCAATGAAATCCGGCAGGTGTCTCCATGTGTTGTGTTTTCTCTCAAACAATGATAGGTTCATGAAATCTTCAACGGAAGTCACCGTCCTCAATTGAATCTCTCTCCATAAGTACTTCCGGGTGGGGAATCAAAAAATAAATTTACGACGATAGGAGGTAGTATTTCCCTTTGAACTTCCAACATATAACTGCATTAAACAATCGTTGGAAACCTTTCCAGCTAATAACTGTTCATCTCTCCAGTGAAGGATTTCATTTTTCGCACAATAAATAAAAAAAGTAGCTTATGCGATCGGTTTCTTCAGACATCCATCTGTCTTTCTGTAGACACAATTCCAACAATGCATTGCGTTGGAATGGGGAGAGTGCATATAGTGAATTGCTGGAAGAGACGAATCAGGCTTGCAGGGGGGGGGGGGCCGACACGTGTCAAGAACTTCGTTTCGGCTCTGCACGTGCTCTAAACGTTGTTGAGATGGTGTGTGTGCAGGATGCACGTGTTTGATGATTATAGAAAGGGTGTATGAGGGTGGCCGTGGCCTGGTTGTCTCATTGGTTGGTTCGCTGATCGATGGAGTTAAGCAATTTCAGGTGCGACCAACTGCTGGCTGGGTGACAACCAGTGGCTTGAGGACCACTGCTGCGTGAGACGGCTATTTGGGGCACAGCTGTTGGGGGACTTTAGTCTAACCCATTTGCTGAGTGACCAGTGCTGGATGTCCAGCAGTTGGTGATGCCCCCTGGTTTGTTCTTCCCCCAGCAGCTCTTCCATCATGAATCCCCCGTGCTTCAGAGTCGTCGGTCCTCCAAGGGATGGCGAAAACTCCCTTGAAGGAGTAAGTGCCGCAGATTATCGTTCTGCAATAATCTACCCTCTGTACAAGATAAGATAAGGGGGTATCTGTGCCTAAACCAAAAGATTTTCTTTATTCTTAGGGAGCTTATTATTTAATATAACTTGAAAACGAATTGACTTTTTCACACTGTTTTCACCAATCCATAAATATGGGACAGAGCATGAACAACTTTGAAGGTGAGATAGCCAGGATAGGTACAATAGCACGTGCTCTATTGGGACTATTACGATACCTCCTTAAAAATTTCCAATGACGAGTTATGGCATTTAATATCTGTAACAACTCGTAACGACGTATCATGAACGAATATAACGAATATTTAATGATTGCCAAAATTTGTTTACAAGTACATGTTCTAATGATACCATATGTCACCTTTAAAACTTTCAAAGCTAAGATATAGCATGTAATATATCAAACATCCCAAAATGATGTGTCATATGACATTTTAATTCCATTTCAAGACATAACATGTAATATATCAAACAACTCATAACAACATTTCATGAATGAATATAATAAGTAATTAATGATAGCGGAAATTTGTTTACTAGTACATATTCTAATGGTATGATATGGTACCATTGAAACTTTCAATGATAAGATGTGGCATGTAATGTATCAAACCACTCGTAACAATCTGTCATGAGTGAATATAACGAGTAATTAATAATGGCTAAAATTAGTTTAGTAGTATGTGTCACAATCATACCACATGGTACTGTTGAAACTTTCAATGCTAAGATATGGGATGCAATATATCAACCAACTTCTGACCAGTTGTTAGACCAATAGAAGTTCAGTCAAAAGTAGTGGCCGATCACCGTGCAAACTTTTGAATGGGTACCAGACAGGAACCACTCATTTCTAATCTTCAAAGTAGAGTCCATCATGCTTGATGATCTTCATTGTACGATCAGCCAGTTGGCAGATGCCCTCACAAAACCACTATTCCCGTTTCTGGGCGAAAAAATCATGCACAGCATCTTCAACATCACTGACATTGGCGAAGCGCCATCCACGCAGGAAGTGCGCCATGGACTGGAAGAGATGGTAGTCGGAAGGTGCCAGGTCGGGGCTATATGCTGGATGTGGCAGAACCTCGATTTTTTCCAGCAGTTGACGACACACCTTCACCCATTGTGGGTCTATGACAATTGGTCTAACGCAGATTGGTCCAAATCCCGATTGGTCCAAACACCGATTGGTGTAAATACCGATTGGTCTAAATGCCGTTTGGTCCAAATTCCGGTTGGTCTAATTCCCGATTGGTCTATAAAGGGACTAAAATGACAGAAAAATTTCCACTGAAAACGAGAAAATTAACTTGAAATATTCAAAACCTTTTCCTTTGAGGAAGTAAAATACACTGGTGCTCAAAATTAACAGAACAAACACATTATCTGCAACAACATCTGAATTGGGCTCCAAATTAGGGATCAACATTTCTTGTACCAACTTCTCAAAATTTTGTTGGTTCATTTGTCCATGATAATCTCGATGTGTTGTAGATGCTTTATATAACAATGCCACATTGTTTTAGCAATCCGTTTTTTCTATCAGCGTGCACAACAATAGTAAGTTTAGACGCGTTCACATCCAAAATAGCACCTGTTTATTCATCTTGCCAACATTTCTTGGAAGCCAAATTTGAGTCAATCCATGTTTCATCGATGTAAACAATAGGACGATTTTCTTCTCTTATTTTTTTCATATTTCTCTATCTTTCTGATCGTTCAATTAACACCGACCGTTTATTTTTGCATTTTTTCCATCGGTATCCAGCTTGTGAAGTATTTTCCGCAAAGAAGTTGCCTTCCAACGAAAATTAATTTCTTTTTGCAAAATAGGAAGTAATTTTGCAACTGTTGGAAAAATAAGTTTTGTCGAAATCATTTATTTTCTGCTTGATTACAGCCAAATAAAACTCGTTAAAAGAAACTTCTACATTTTGCCTTGTAGATCTTGGTCTTTTATTCCCTGGCTCTATATGCGCACTTGAATTTCCTTCTTTTCGAATTCTCTGCACTTGTTTTTTGCTGATTCCAAGTGCAGCAGCAGCTCTTTTGGTAGCATTGACGATTGGAATTGGTTCCATTTTATGAGAAGCAGGTTTATCGAAATAAGAAATAACGTTAAATGCAAGTTGTCTTTCATAACTATGAAGAGTTCTCTTTTTGGGCCTTTTTTCGAGATGGCTTTTCCATTTTAAAAGCTACTTGATTTTAGTGCTTTTCTTCCCTTCATAACTATAGACTGATCTGCAACTACAGCGACACCATACGAGCACATTAAGAAACTCAGCGGTCTTCTCGTGGCCCACAGACAGTATCTGCTGGTGCTGCATCAATGGAATCTGAAACCAGTCTGACTGGTGCTGCATATGAAGACAAAAACAGAAAAACTCATTACAAACCAGTACATTTGAAAATGAATGAGAATGAATGAGTCGTTACCCTGAAAAGCTAATGGTCTTGACCCCACTCGTATGCAAAGACTGTAAACTGAGGAATGCTTTTCCATATGAACACCTCTACGTCCGTTTTTCATTTCACATTTTACATTTTTTACATTTCCCATTTCCCATGTACAGTTTTCAAATTTCATAATGTTTTTCCTGGGGGGAAAAGCCCGGTCGAGTTTATTAGCTTTTCAGGGTAATGACTCATTCATTCTCATTAATTTTCCAAATGTAAGCCCTACTGTTTTCTAATGAGTATGGTTTTTGTCCACATCGGCTAGCCATACCTTTCACTTTACCCACTCGATAAAGGGGGCAGGGCATGAGATTTTTTCACCGGATTTTTTGCTAAACCCACATTTTACATGATGCTCTACAACTTTCTAAATAACACATGAAGTCTAACCCCTACCCCTACAAAATTAAAATTTTCAAAATATACCCCTTCACCCACAGGGACGCGAAATGTTTTTATTCTGAATTAGGGGACATTAAAACCAAATAATCAATATTCATTTTCTCCCAATCTGTTCCCCTTGAGTCGTTATTTGGACCTAAAGATGGGATACCAATTATGAAATACCCTGGATTCCTTGTGAGAGTAGGGTCGCTCTCACAGTAGTTCTAGTCTCTCATTGGCTGGTGACATACTTGACGGTGGCTCCCTCTGTTGGCGGCATGCCAAGTTAATCCATTTCAAAGTCAGTTATCGAGCTGGTGATTACAAGGTAGGTGGCCTCCGGGCCACGTGATTTTATATTACAAACAAGTTTCAATTACTTGAAAGAGACGAACGTCACAACCTCCCCCCCCCCCTAAAGTTTGCAATAAAAGGCCAGTAGAAGTTTATCGCACTATTAAAGGATCTCACTTGCTTGACATTGGTAGGAGGTTAAAATTCATGATAGTTTTCACATTTTGCGGATCGGGTTGAAGACTTTCCTTGGATATAATGTGCCCAAGATATGTTACTTGAGACATCATTATCTTACAGTTCGAGGGCTTCATAATGATGTTGTTTTCTTTGAATATTTGAAATAACCATTCTAAGAGCTCCAAGTGTTCCTCCCATGTTTTAGAGTAAACTAATACATCATCCTGAAAGACATAAATGCCTTGCGCTAGGCGGTCATACAGGATATCAGTCATAAAAGACTGAAACGTGTGGGCTGAGTTTTTGCACCCTAGGGCATACGGGTAAGCTGAAATTTGCCCCATGGTGTTTGGAATGCAAAGCAGTGGCGCAATTTTGGTGTAATAGGGAGTTCAGGTCAATGACACAGAACCAGGCATGTTCGTTTAAATCATGCAACAATTCGTGAATCTTTGGCATAGGGAAATCTAATGCAGATGTCACATTAACCTTTCGGAGATCCAAAGTGACTCCGATATCGCCATTTGTTTTTTTAACTACATGTATTGGGGAGTTCCAATTGGATTTACTGGGTTCACTTATACCAGCTTTCTTGTATTGTTCCATTTTTTCCTTGAGAGCTGCCATGTGTACTTTGGGTGTTGGGTATTGACAGACAAAAATTGGTTTTATTCAACCAATACTTCTTTAATACCAGTAGGTGCCTCTATTTCCTCAGCCAATTTGCTGTCATATTTGGAGATCAATTTGTCAAGTGCATGTTGATAGGCATTATCAAGTTCCCCTCGTTCGATCTGATTTATTAATACGTTATTAGCTATGACAATTTCTTTGCTGATACTATCATGAAATTTAAATTTCGTGCTGCCAATTATATCACTCCCTAATATACCTTGATACATGTGGTCTAGGAGGTGATGTATTATAAATTTTTTTCCATAAAAACTTTTTTCACCTATTTTTATATTAGCTAGAACTGCTTCATTGATATGTGTTTTATCATTTATCCCTGCCAATGTTATATTTTCCGGTACGTAAGAGACCCACCTGGCCAATTTTCTTACAGTATCTACATGCAAAATGCTTAACTGTGATCCCGTATCTATAATCATCGGTATTTTCTGATCACCTATCATGACCGTTAAAATAAATAGGTCATTCTCCCGGTTAGCATGGACGATATTTGACAGAATCTGGGAGGGCTGGATGATGTCCAATTTACATCCAGACCTTATTAGTTTAAAGGACAATTTTTCTGCATGTGCCCATGCCCATTGCATTTCCAACACTGAATATTCTTTTTACACCTTCCACTCTGTTTACTATAATTTTGGGATCGCTGAACCATCTGAATGTCCTGTTTTTGTTTATCGATTGTCTGACAGATTTCAGCAAATTTTTCTTCAGTCATTTTTTGATGTTCTTGCATTTGTTATATAATGGGTGTGACTTCTGAATTGATTGAAGTTTTTAAAAATCCAACTTTATTATTTTGCTTTTCCATGCCCATCCGTTCCGCTTATATCGCACATTTCGATGGCTTCACGAAACGACCCTGGTCCCTTACAAGCTAATAGCATTTGTGCGGACGGGATGACATTTCCTTAAAATGGGACATAAGAATTGTCTGCTTTCCATCAGTTTGCATAATCGTGAACCATTTCCCGTTCAGTTTGCTTACTTACTTACTTACTTTTCAAACCCGCTTATCCGTTAGGGTCGCGGGGGCAGCAGCCCTATGGAGGATCTCCAGCGATCGCGATCTTCCGCCATCAGGCGCATGTCCTCCCTGGTAATATCCAAGCGACTCAAACCCAGATTCTCCATGTAGTCTAGCCACCTGGTTCTAGGCCGACCCCTTGGTCTCTTACCCACCGGCTTGGAAAATAACAACTGCCTAGGAAGACTAGTTTGCGGCATCCGTATCACGTGGCCATACCAGCGCAACTGAGATCTCTCAATGCGGAGAAGTAGCGGCTCAACACCTAAAGATTCCCTTATTGTGCTGCTGTACACTCTATCTAGTAGGGTAACACCTGCCACACCTCTCAGGAATCTCATTTCGGCCGCTTGTACCCGCGATCGCACTCTTTCAGTCATTACCCAAGCCTCATGACCATAGGTGAGAATGGGGACAAAGATAGATTTGAAGACGGAGAGCTTGGCTTTGTTACCCAGCTCTCGTTTCGTTACCACGGATCGCCACAGTTCACGTCTGACACAGCTTGCTGCACCGATCCGAGCATCCAATTCTTTCTCCTGCCGTCCATCACTCGTGAATGCAATCCCGAGATACTTGAACTTCTCCACCTGTCTCAATGAGGCTCCCCTAACATGGAGAGCGCACTGAGCAGGCTGTCTTGAAAGAACCAGAACTTCGGTTTTAGCCACACTGATCTTCATCCCAGCTTCTTCACATTTGGCTGCAAACCGGTCTAGTGCATGCTGAAGGTTCGTGCGAGTAGACCCAAGCAGGACAAGGTCGTCTGCAAAGAGCAACCTCTCCACCAGGCAGTCGCCCACACAAACACGCTCATCGCCTCGGCTGCCCCTGTCTATCCAGTCCATAAAGATAATGAACAAGATGGGCGACAGTACGCACCCTTGGCGGAGTCCAACACCCACGGTGAACGGTCTTGACTTAATGCCATTTATCCGGACACACATCTCAGAGCTTTCGTACAGAGACATGATAGCAACCAGTAATTGCCCATCCACTCCATACTCTTGCAACACTTGCCAGAGCTTCTCCCGAGGAACCCTGTCATATGCTTTTTCGAGGTCCACAAAGCAAGCGTAGACCTCTTTTGCATACTCCCAGGATTTCTCAAAGATTTGCCTTAGAGCAAAGATGTGATCCGTCGTGCTTCGGCCAGGTCGGAAACCACACTGCTCCCCCGACAGTTTGGAGTCGACTATTTCCCGACTTCTCTTCTCCAGACACTTAGCGTACACTTTCCCAGGAATGCTGAGCAAAGAGATGCCTCGATAGTTGTTGCAATCTCTCTGATCTCCCTTTTTGAAGATAGGGATCACAATTCCTGTCTGCCATTGCTTAGGGGCCTGTCCAGATATCCAAGCAACCTGACACACTCGGGTCAGCCACAGGATACCATCCTGATTTAAAGCCTTTAACATCTCGGACCGGATTTCATCATCACCTGCAGCTTTGCCAGTCTTCAGGGACTTAATTGCCCATCTGACTTCTGTTTCAGTGATACTACCGTGACTATTCTCCGCTCCAAGGTGCACCTCGTATGCCTCAGTTGTTGTTGTCACCGGATTAAGAAGAGATGCAAAGTATTCCTTCCACCTATGCAATACGCTCTCCTCCGTTTTCAGAAGCCTCCCATCTGAACTCTTAATAGTTTGTGATGAAAGAGACTTCTTTCCACGGAGGCGGCGCACGGTCTGCCAGAACACCTTGTTTGCCGAACCATAGTCTGCCTCCAATTTCTCCCCGAACTTCTCCCAGGCCTTGGCTTTAGCTGTTGATACTGTCTTTGCTGCTGCTTTTCGCGCCTCAGTGTACCGCACTCGACTCGAAGTTGACTTATTTGCAAGCCATAGCAAATAAGCTTCCTTCTTTGCCTTGACAGCTTCTTGGACTTCACCGTTCCACCATGCAGTCCTTTTCTCACCGCCCTGTGCCACACTCAGCCGCTTACGACCACAGCACAATGCAGCCGAAGTAATCACTGCAGTTTTAAACAACTGCCACTCCTCTTCAACAGTACCACGATCACTGGGTAGTTCTTTGAAACTTGAAGATATACTATCTGCAAAGGTCTTCCTCACAGCTCTATCCTCCAGTGCCTCCCATTTGATGCGCCAAGTTTGTCTGAACCTAGTATTTCGCTTGGTTGGCATGGATTCAGAGAACCGCAAAGTGCAGACAACAAGGTGGTGATCAGTTGATAGTTCTGCCCCTCTTCTCACACGAGTATCCAACACTGATCGGAATAAGTCAGCTGAAACAATTACAAAATCAATCAGTGACTTATGGTCCATTGCATCCCTGTACCAGGTATACTTATGGACATCCCTGTGCTGGAAGAAGGTGTTTGTGATGGAAAGTCCATTGTTGCAACAGAGATCCAACAAGCACCTCCCATTCGCATTTAAATCGGGGTCACCATTCCTCCCAATCACGCCCCTCCACGTTTGGTCATCAGCCCCTACGTGTGCATTGAAGTCGCCCATCAGGATGACAGAATCTGCACTCCCTCTCCTGCTAAGAGCAGCATCAACTTCATCTAGAAAAAGTGGGTACTCTGTGACTGCATTCGGAGCATATGCAACGAATAGAGAGAGAGACCGTTTCCCTATCTGAAGCCTCAGGAGACACAGTCTTCCACCTAAGGGGGTCCAATCTGCAACATAATCTGCCAGCCGGGGACTTGTGAGTATCCCCACTCCCGCCTGGGCAGTCATGTTAGGGTTGACACCAGAGTAGAAAAGCTTCCACCCTCCTTCTAAGTCCACAGTTCCAGAACCCGGACGTTTCGTAGAGGTAATACCTATGATATCCAGTCGATACCGTTTGGCTTCCTCCACTAACTCTGATTCCTTTCCTGTCATGGAGAATACGTTCCAAGTGCCGATTGACAGCACCCGATCCCGTTGTCGCTTTACCAGTTTCTCCTCCTGGGTAAAGGCATGCGCTGCCCCCGACCGTTTCCCCAAGCGCATAGCGAGTGCACTGGTGGGGCTTCTCGGAGGCATTGCTCCGAGATAACAGCCGGGAGACTGTCGACTATTTTTCGAACGAGAGCCTCTGCCTAACTCCCGAACGCGGGTGACTTTAACCTGCGCCACACCCGATGCAGTATAAATTCTCTTATTTGTCAACATCATGAGATATGTTTGTTTGGATACTCTTCGTCTCACTTCTCAACCATGACCTTTCTGGTAAGGGTGACCCTAAGGTAGCCGTGCTACAACCAGCATAGCTCACAGAATCCCTGAAGCACCCAAACCCCTGACCCACGGTAAGGGGGCATCCACTCAGGGGCCAGTTTGCTTTGCCTGGAAAAATTTAAGCTCCGCCAATTGAAGGTAATCCTTGACTGCAAAGAGGTCATTCATGTGATGCTTCAGTTCGTTAAAATTACTTATCTTAAATAAGGCGTAATCGTTAAAAATCGTGGCTGCTTTCCCTTTAATTTTTGTGCAGAATACCCCTAATGTTATGTTGTCTTTCCATCCCGCTATGTTGGCAGCAGTTTCCACTGCATCTAGGAACACATGTATGTTAATGGATGCCTCTTCCCCGGAGAATGTGGGAATCAAGTTAGTAAACCCGACAATGTTATCGCTTCTGATTGCCATTTGCGTATTCGTATCAACTTCTGCCTCTTTATTTAGTTCGGGCGCCACTGTGATATTCCAATGATCAAAATCCTTATTGAATATTTGCTTAAGATAAAGGAAGACAACAAAAAGGATCCCAGGCAGAAAAACTTAAGTATAGGTGATTTATTTACAAGATGAAATAAAATGAAGCGAAAGTAGAGATATAAATATGAAATGAAAATATAAAAGAATGTTTCTAAAAGATTTGCAGGATGATTAAATTCACAACAATAGAAAGTATAATATTCAGATCAGCACCATTATAAGTTCTTAAACTGTTCGCAATAGGGAACAGTAATGACTGAAGACTAAAGTCACAATTAATGCCGCTTGGTCGAAGGGGAAATAAAAGAGAATTGGGTACTTACGGTTCGCAGTCTACTGGGTGATGACATCTTGCCGAGGAATCCGGAACTATCTGCTGGTGCTGCATCAATGGAATCTGAAACCAGTCTGACTGCGAATTCGAAAGCACCTCCTTTTATATTCCTTGCGAGAGTAGGCTCGCTCTCACGGTAGTTCTAGTCTCTCACTGGCTGGTGACATACTTGACGGTGGCTCCCTCTGTTGGTGGCGTGCCAAGTTAATCAATTTCAAGGTTAGTTATCAAGCTGGCGGTTACAAGGTAAGTGGCCTCTCAGCCACGTGGTTTTATATTACAAACAAGTTTCAATTACTTGAAATAGAGGAACGTCACAATGCTATGCCCAAATGCGCACAGATAATGCTTTTTCTTTTAAGAAGCTAAACATTAAGCTCTCATTATAATATTTTCTTGAAACTTAAAACATGGACACATGTATTAGAAAATGTTTTCAAACTAAAAGAAACTAATAATATCTCCAGCCAATTTTTGCCTCAGAAATATCTCCAGCATTCATATGTTTGACTGCTCAGTTGAAACGCCTGAATTTATTACCATCATCTTGAAAATATTCATATATTTTTCGAAATGTTACGTCTGGTAGCAAATTCATGTTGTGTTCGGAAATGTATTACAAATCAATACTTACAAGATACTGCTGTGACGGGACATGTGTAATATTTCGTTAAATATTCCACATGACCCGCCATAACAGATATGCCATTTAATAGGCATATCTGTGTTGTTTAATTTTTATTAGAAATAAGGGTAGTGGGATTGAATTACCACAAAGAAAGTAGAAATTAGAAAATTTATTTGTTAGTTAGGAGGGGAAGCTTTGTGTTTACTGTACTTGAGTTTTTTTTCCTTTATTCTGTATTTTGTATTTAAGCCTTTTTGGTTATTTTTAATTAATTATCAATATTGTATTTTCGAAGTTAGTCACGAGCCTCGTGCTTATATTTTGTTATCTAGGTTTAGCATTTTTTTAAACAATATTACTACTTTGGCTAGATTTAAGACTGATACTTTGTTGTAATACATGCGTGATGGAGCGTGAATCGTGGCTCGCTTTTCGTGCGACCGAGTGTATTGTTTACCGAACTTAGGTGGCAAAGAATTCTAGCCGAAATAAGTCAGTTAGGTCGGCGGTCCCGCCAAGGTAGAAACCTCCTACCAATCGAAGCCTTGGAGTCTGGCTTGGAGCCCTCCTGAGATGATTTCGCCTCCAAGCCAGAGCCAAGCCAGGTATGCTAGCCGAAATAACACTTGGGCCGACGTCAAGGAGAGGAAAAGCTCTTCTCCACTCTTACTCACAGCACCCTCTCCTGAGTCATGGCCTTCGCCTTTGGATATGGACCCTTATTGTGAGCAACCACAACGACTATCGCTACGCCCGTTGGATAAAAACGCACAAAGACTACGTGACGCCTCCGATGAGTAATTTTGGCGATTTCTTCTAAGAAAAGAAAAATGTAACTTTTTTCCTTGTCCTGACAGGGTTACAGTAGTCCTCCCATTCAAAAGGTCTACACGATGCCGTCCTGCTTAGCGTCTGACTAGAATTTTCAACCGAGAAACATGGAGACTAATGCTTTCTTCCGCAATGGGAACCAGCTTCGGAACTTCGGGTGTTGACTCTTCACGTTAAGACTGGTTAGTTACTCTGTTTTTCGTCAAGAAGAGAAGAAAATAATCAGCGGACCATAGCAAAGGATAATGGATTAGAAAAAAAGAATTGAATATGTTTTTTTGTTTCCAATTTGAATTTTGTTGAATGTAGCTTGTTATACCACAAGGTGTTTATTTTAAGTGTTTTGTGATGATTAATGCTATGTTATGTTTTTTTGGTTCAATTTGTTTCTTTAGATACATGACAGAGTATGTTATGATCCTTACATAGCACCGGAGTCTGACTTGCAGAGTAACTGGTCGGAATTGATCTCAGGGGACTTGTTTTTTGATTCTGGATTAAGATTTAGTGTTGAAATGGATTAGCCCATTCGTTACTTATGGCAATATAAGTGAGAGAAGAAATGAATTAACGGTAAGAGAGTTAACCGTTCATTTGAAGCCTTTTTGATTTAATTCTCTCCCTGGGTCAATTTCGCATGAGTTATTCTAGAAGTTAGTATTATCATTTGGTTTAAATATCCTTTTGTATTTTTTTTTGTCTATCTTTCCTTTACTTTTCTTTCATTTTTTTTCTTTTTTTTACCTTACTCTTGTTACCTGCCGTTGGATCATGGAGCATTAGGTTTAGTATTGTATTTCGTGAATTTGGCGTGTTCCAATGGAATCTCATACTCAGCGATTGTATCTTTAATTTGAATCCACAGATGAAAGGAAGATTGAAGACCGATCGTTATTTTTGAAAAAAAGGAGAAAAAAAGGAAAGAAGGAAATAAAAAGCTTGACTTATTTGTACTTTCCCCTTTTTCCTTTCAATTGCTTATTTTATTTGTATCTATCCTTACTGTCTTTCATTTGTCAATAAACAAACCCGCCCAACAAGGGCTAAGCGTATACGTGGTGTTTAGATTTTGTTTATTTATTTAAAAAGAAAAAAAAAGAAATTTTGCTTTCCGCTTGCCTTAAATGAGTATGAATTTAACATTTAACTTCTAAGTAAGTTTTGTTAATGTAATTTCCCGGCCTGTTTTTAGCATTTTAAAAGGGGAGACATTACAACACATACATACTCTAGCGTTCTCCGTTGGAACAATCTTTTTCGGCCAGGTTTTCTGGTTCTGTTGTCCTTGGATAGCAAAAAAGGGGTTAATGTGCCCTCCCTGGTATATTAAAAGGAGCACGTGACGCGTTCTGGCGTTAAATTTGTAATAGTTTGTTGTATGCATCCTTTGAGACAACACTCCGTTTAAAGGTTAAGCTTTTCCACGGAGACACTAAGTTTAATATACTATTGAGTTGTTGATTCCTTTTGGACACTTTCCCTGCTATTAATATTTTTTTTTCTTGATTTTGAGTTATTAATAGAAAAAACAGTGTTTTCCTTTCATCTGTGTGGCTTGGGAAAGACAGGAGAGTCTAGTCCACAGTCTATTAAAAATAGGGTTTTAATTTAACTCCTTTGGTTTTCCTCTCAAGGTGGAGGCCTTTTATTTAATTTAATTCTTAATAGTTTTTTGGATTTTATAAACTCGTGATTGGGGTTATTTTTTGGAGAGAAAATATTGTGTATTAGCTTTGACTTTTTTATTCATTTTTACAAGAAAAATAAAAAGCATTATTATTTTCCTAATTTCTTATTAATTTTAATAATAGGGAATTGTTTAAAACAAACGTCGACCCTCGGTAAATGTCTTGTTTGTTGTCTTTGCCGAGGGGAACGTTTTCTGTTATTGTTGTAGTTTTGTGTCGTTGCGCTTTGGTTTTGTTCTGGGCAGAAGATGTTTGGTCGGCGGTGAAGACAGTTGTGTCTATGATAGTTGGAAGTCGTGGCGAGGGATGATTTTACTAGGCGGCTATCCCGTGAATTTCTGGGAGAGAGGATTCGGGGACAGCATCTAGCCTTCGATTGCCGTGGAGACTTTGATGTAGACCGACCATATCAATACCTTTTTTTCTGGAAGACTCCCGTTTTGAGCGATTGCCTTGTGAACGATGCGATTTCCCCAAGATTTTGCCTGTAGTCATGTGGATGAAAAATTCGAACACTCTAGCAGTCCGGAGCCTATTTCGCCTTTGGAAGCAGATAAGACATCGGTTTTCAGAATTGAGAAAGTGGACTAAACGATTTGATTGCAGACAGTGTAGTTTAGTTAAGTCTTTCTTACTCATTTACGACATTTTTTTGTGCGATTTCTCTGACATTCTCTTACAGACAATTCCTGCATGTACGTGTGGACATGGTGCCGTTGGTTAACGAAGAGGTATTTGGATATGCATATCGTTCGTGCACTCCGCAAGCTTCACCATAATTCGCCAGTGTTTTGTCCTCAACGCAGCGTTATGGCTTTCACCCTTCAAATCTGACAGTCTCATGATTTCTCAACGGAGCGTTTTCTTCTTGTGGTGCCTTGTTTTGTTGTGTCTTGTCTTTAATGTAGTCTTGGCACGTGCTTAGTATGTAGTTTAGTAAGTAATGTAGTTTTCCCTTGCTGTCCGTTTCTTTTTTTTTCTTTCTTCCCTTTAGCCTCTGTCTTCTCCGTTCTTGTGTTGCGCATCAGATTAGCGATCGCTATCCCGTTACTAGAAGCCACTCACTATCCATGTCGCTGACGTTCCTTTGAAGCCTAGTTTTTTGATGAGCTTTCGTCATCATCATGGTTGGAGGATACACCATGCCGAATAATCTATCGCCATTTGGGAAAGGAACCATATGAGTTACAATTTCCTTTCATTGGATCAAGGGTATAAAGATTTCTTTAGATCACCGTTACATTTATGAATTCTCAATTGCTTGCCAATGCGTATTCATGTTGATCTTAATTCTGATTACATATGAACCAATCTCTTCTTTTCCTCTGCTGTAGGTCGCCTCCCTCCCCCTTGGCAAAGACAACACTGGAGGTGTCCCTTTCGTTTTCCTAAGAACAAGCCCATCTAGATTCTTTTAGAGCAACTGCGCTAAATTGGCAGTTCATTTTTATTGCATCGGTAACTAATTTACAGAAATTTGTATATTCTGATGAAATAAATTTATCTACCTTGTTCGTTCGGAATCTGTGATTTCACCCTCCTGTCTTTCCTAGTTCTCATTATACTTGAAACTTCATACGCCTTTCTTACCAGACGTGAGGGAGGCATGTGAAGGGTTCTATTAGCTGGTTGACTTCTATATTAAGCAAGCGAGGGGTGGTTTAATTGGTAATTATCTAGCCAAAAGGTGGGAAAGCATTTCTTTTAAGAATTTTCTTGATTAACTTCCGGTTTATTTTTAACTTGGGGTTTCCGAAGCACCTTTACTCATTGGAAATTTCGTAGTACGCTTAAAGAGTACTTTATTTTGGGAGAACTTGGTATTAATTTTAATTTTGGAGAAATAATAAAAGGTAAATTATTTTCCTGTCGATACCTCACGTAGAGCGCTAGCGATAAAACAATATTGCTACAATACACACACACACACACACACACACACACACACACACACACACACACATACACACACACACTCACCTTCACTCATACGTAATATCTCAACTAAACATTTTCCATAGATTATTACATTTCTTTACTTTAAGGAACAAATTTGGAAACATACGCCTGACATTTGATTAGTAAATGCACTTAATATTTAATAGACTTAGTTTAGGCCTATTTACAGACAATTGCAGAGACACTTATTATTATGAATTAGAAATTGTTTATTATTTCTGTTAAAGATCTAGAAACATATCAAACAAAAGTTATATTTGCTCTTTAGATTATTATTAGAAACTACATTACACTTTGGTTACTGTTTAAGCTAATTGAATCAATTTGAGTATTAGAATCTAAATTGTAATTAAGAATCAAAATTCATATTTCACATTATTGAATTCATATTCCGTTAGACCCTATAATTATTCAAATATTACAGTGAACTTTATTGTATTCTCATTTCATGTCATTTGTATTTTTTTCATTCTTAATTATCTTTAATAAACCATATTGTTATCGTTTAATGTTTGTGTATTGTTTTGTGTCACCTGCTTGTTTCCGTTGGCCTTGCTTGTGTGGGACGAATTATTTATGTCAGGTAGGTCACAGTATTTACACTAAATTATATTTCATTCGCATAATTATTAATTCGGATTTCATTCAAAATTCTAATTTCTAATTAGACCATTAAGACCTCATCCCCTACCCCTAAAAACCTTACATATGGCAACATAACAATGAAATGATTTAGGAGATTACAACAATAGAATATTTATAGTTAATGATTTCTTAAGTTTGAATCTAATAACAGAATTCATGCTTATCACAACAAATGAAATAGAATAAAATACAATAAATATGAAAGAGAAAGGAATAGCGGATGTAGAAGAAAAGAAGGACGAGACATAAGAATTTTGGAAAAAAATAAAAGATGTAAATTGAGCACAGGGTGGTAAGAAAAAGAAAAAGAGAAAGGAAGAGATTAAAGAAAAAGAACATGGGAGGGGACGTCAGTTGCAAATATTTTTAAAAATAGGAAAGAAAAAGAAAATTCCACAGCCTGGGACTGAACCAGGGACCGGCTAATCGCGCCAATGCTTTGATCAAGCCATTGTTAACTGCAGGCTTTTAATTTTGGCCTAATTTTTCATTTATCATTTAAATTTGATATCATTAACCCGGATGCACAACAATAATGAAAATATGAGTAGCAGTAATAATAAATAAATAAATAAATAAATAAATAAATAAATAAATAAATAAAT
>JAHWFO010043190.1:425-41948 GCA_023313115.1 Rhysida immarginata | reverse complement strand
CCTCTCATTGAGTTGTCAAATTACAAAGAATCACGTGACGCTCTCCGGCGTCATGCCTTTGCAGTTAAAGGGTGGTGATTGCCTGTGGCAGACCCGACTTAGTGATACTCACAATGCGACCTCATGCTTAGGAATATTGTAATAAATCTGTTGCTCCTGCTGAAAGTTATTAGTTAAATATATTGAAGAAAAGTATTTATGTTACGCGTAATTTTGTAAGGAACTGCATGTGATCCGTGCGCCTGGTGGCGACTTGCAGAACGGTAGCGTGTTAGACTAAGGGGCCCCTTTAGGCTACCTTTACCGGCTGGCTTTGTAACACGATTGGTCAAGAATATTTGAATGCACCTTAAATACAATTATGATCAATACTTTAAATGTTGTATTGGGCTGGTAATGTTAATAAAATTGACGTTCTGTTTTTAATATTGCTTGATTAATTGTGTAGTTAGACCAACAACCTTTCACTCTTCACATATCAGTCCCAAACCCCGTTGAAGATCACCTTCCTGACGCATTAGCTATAGTTATGTGTTCATGCATATATAATTAAGGGGGGGGGGGCTCGTCAAAATAATGGCGCCCAAACAGGGACTGATAGTTCGGAATTTATGAATTAACGAGGGTGAGATTTTGTGGGCCTGAGAATAAATGCACAAAGAATTGCCAGTGGGATAAATCTTATGGGTTTTCTTGTATTGGTATAGGATAAGATTACGTTGATTTGAGTGGTGCTACAGTGCACTATGGGTGTATGGTAAGTGATGCTTGTAGGAGGATTGTGAGGTGGCTGTTATTTTTATGGGGATGGTAGTTAGTGGGTGGTAGTTATAGGAGGGTAACAGGCTGAGTATGCGTGGGGATGTGTGGCAATCTGGGGTGTTGGAAGCGGTGGTACCAATTGAAGGGCTGAATATTGGGGAAGTTGACCCAGGGCAAAGGTGTGCCCTGAAAGGCTTAATACATGGACTTAGATGATTGTTTCAGTAATGAAGTAACGGCGATCCGGGGGGTTTCAGATTATCAGGCCGACTATAAGATTGATAAAATTCTTTATTCGTCTCCCGGTCTTTATTCGTCAATACAAAATACTGCACATCTACAAGGATGCGTATCAGCAAAAGATCATGGAGTTGGAGCAAGCCAGTATTATTGAGGCAAGTTTGAGCCCGTGGAATTCCCCTGTGCACGTGGTGCCAAAAATGAACGGTGACGTACGTATCACATTAGATCTTCGGCAAGTCAACATGTGCACAAGCCCAGTGGACTTTCCCGCTCCAATAGTGCGGGACATCCTGGAAGAACTGAATGGGCATAGGTACGTCTCAGTACTCGACTTAAATAATGGGTATTTCCAAATACTGTTAGTCGAGTCACTGAGGGAATGCTATGCCTTTCAGACTCCCTGGGGAAAATTTCAGCTGACTAGGCTACCCCAGGGAGGCAAGAACTCCTCCCACCTTTTTCAGAGGTACGTAGTTAAAACATTGCAGGAAAGGCTGGGAGGAGAAGTGCATACCTTCCTGGATGACATCCTCATATCAACGAGCACTTTTGGCGAGCATCTTGACATCTTAAGGTGGGTGTTTGAGAGATTCCGGGCCAAGGGTTTAGTTATCAAGCCTGCAAAATGTCAACTCTGCACCCCTTGTGTCCGTTATCTGGGCCATGTGATTTCTGCCTATGGGACAGGGCCCGACCCGGATAATATGGTGGCTATTAACAGCATTAGGGAACCTAGAAATGTTAAAGAGGTCCGAGGGTTGATAGATTCAGTGAATTTCTATCGTCCGTTTATCGAAAACCTATCAGAGATACTCCTTCCCATCACCCATTTGACCCGAAAAGGGGCGAAGTTCCACTGGAGCAATGATTGTCAGGAGCGCCCATAATAATTGCAACTGATTACAAGGAAAGATTCTTCCTTGCGACGGATGCGTCGGCGTATGCAATTGGGGCGGTACTGCAGCAGAAGGTAGAGGGTGTGTTAAAGCCAATTGCCTTCTTCAGTCAAAAGCTGCAGGGCGGGTAATTAAATTATGCGGTGATAGAGAAGGAGGCCCTCGCGATCGTATTAGCAACAAAACACTTCCATCACATTATCCTGGGCTTTCCTACGACGATAATTACAGATTACAAGCCTCTTGTGTTCATACAGAGGATGAAAGACTCTAATCAGCGGGTGCTTCGCTGGGCCCTGCAATTGGAGGAATTTCACCTCGAGTATGAACACATGGCAGGAAGGCAAAACTGGGTACCTGACCTATTATCCCCGGCAGTGTGCGCATACCGTGGTGGTACACATTGACCCGGATATGAAACAGGAGCTGTTGGAACAGCAGCCTGGGAATTCCTGGTTGTCAGAGTGTTGGACAGAATTGCAAGACCAGGACGAAGTAGTAAGGCCATGGGGCAGATTGACATTGGCTAACGGGTTAATGGTCTGGTATGACCTCAGACATCCAAATGCTCGTCCGAGAGTCTGTGTTCCATCTGGGCTACAGGGAAGGATATTGGCCCAATTCCATGATAATGTACTGGGGGGGGGGGGGGGGGGGGCAGCGCGGAGTAGAGACTACCATACGCAAACTCCGTAAACAGTATTTCTGGCCGGAGATGCGCAGGGATGTAATCCAAAAGGTGTGCGGGTGCATAGTTTGCCAGAGGACGAAGAAAAAGGTGATGAAAGCACCATGGCAGGTGGCCATTGGGGCTAGATACACGTTTGAGAAGTTGGTCATTGATATTGTCGGGCCAGTTGAGAGATCGAAACAAGGAAACGGGTACATTTTGGTGATGTCGGACGTATTAACCAGGTTTGTAGAGGCGCAGGCATTGCCCGTTCAGACTGCCAGTACTGTGTCAAAAACCTTGGCTAGAACAATCGTATGTCGCTATGGTGTGCCTAGACAGATCATTAGCGACAGAGGCATCAATTTCACGTCAGAGATTTTTAGGCTGTTATGTGAGGAGCTAAATATAACCCACAAAATGACGACTTCCTATCACCCGATATCCAATGGCCTCGCGGAAAGGTGCAATAAGTCACTATACGAGACCATTGCGACCCTGTGTGCCAATCATCCTGAGACTTGGGATGAGTTTTTAGAGTATGCACTTTGGGTCATGAGGACGAGCTACCACGAGGCGTTGAGGGAGGTGCCAGCCTACCTGTTATATGGGTTCGACCCCATAGCCCCAAGAGGATGGAATGAAGATGAGGAGGAGGGATGCGAATATAGAGATATAGAGAATATCGGTCCGAGATTGTAAGGAAGTTATGGCAAATTAGGCAAGAAGTGAGTGGGCCTGATCAGAAGCATAGAGAGATGAAAATAAATTGGATAAACAAAGGAAGGGCCACTAGAACACTCAATGTTGGAGAAAAGATGTGGATGTTGAGAAAAGGGGGTCGTAAAAAAAAAAAATTTCTCATTGAAATATACGGGTCCATTCAGGTTGATTGAGAAGGTCACGGATGTGACGTACAAAATTGAAGGAACACGGCAGCGAGATATAATCACTGTGCATATTGATCGGTTGAAGCCATATTATCATCCGGCACCTGCTTTGTATGGTAATAGGAATAAGAGATAAAGACTGAAGAGAGGTGCTCCTATAAGGGAATTGGATGACGAGGTTTCGGAATCAGAAGAGGAGATGGTGGCGAGAATAGCTTGTAGACGGTCCCCAGAGCCAGATCAGGCTGAGGAAAGGGAGCCAGAGGTGGGTGAACAAGAGGAGATTCACGAGGAACAAGTGTCCGTAGAGCCTATCGAATATAGTGCGGAAGAGGAGATACCCATGGTTCATGGGCGATACAACTTAAGGCAACGCCCACGGCTGAACTATTGTGATTTGCATAAAGGTAAATGATGAGGAGGGGGATGAATATTGTGACGGTGATGGAATTCAATTCCTAGATAAAGGAAGACGTTTGGGTTTTTGTGAGCTAAAAGATGAAGAATGAGCGTTAGTGTTTAGTGTCTGTCTAAGTATTTAGTTGGTTAAATGTAGTTATTTTGGGGTTGGTTTTGCTAAAAAAAAAAAAAAAAAATTTGTTTTTTTTAAAAATTTTTTTTTTTTGTTTTGGGTTTTTTTGACCAGTCACGTTCCTTGGAGGGGGGGGGGTTGTATGGGCCCAACGGGAATTAAATAGTTTCAATATTTTAGCTAGCAATTCTTAAGTTGTAACACTGTTATTTAATTACCAGCCTAATATAATTCTTTCTTGTAACTTTACAATTACTATTTATTATTCTGTGTTTAGAGATAAAAAGTATTTTTTTTTTTTAAATATTTATTTTCTTTGTGTCGATCTCAACCCTGTTGCGTCAACAGAGCAAAGTAACAGAGAGAGATTATCGCTGTTTAATATTATTGTCAGGGAGAGATTCTTGGAAGATGAGGTTCTCGTCATCTTCTAATTGTTGTGATAACGTGTTGTTTTGTTACTGTAAAGAAAAAGTTTTTTTTTTGGACCGAAAAATTCGTAATGGAAGGACGTTTTTCGGTTTTTTTTTTGTTTTTGGTGGATATAGCAATGATGGCGTCAGACTGTAATGTCGTCCTTCTAAATCGATTTTTTTTCATTGATGTCTGCAAGTATAATTTACACGACCAATGTTAAACTATGTATATGCTATAGAGAATAGATTATTTGTTTCTTTTGACAAATGAAGAGCGTGTGTTAACGAGTGTTTTCAGATGTGGTGTTGCTAATTTCGAGCGGAGTGTTCTATGGGAGTTATCGCGTGGCCGTCCCGATGGGGAAGTTTTATCTGTGCAGTATTCAAATTCCTCTGCTTGCCATAATTTGATGACGATTAGTAAGTGGATTTAATTTGTTGTTTCTTTGTCCATGGAACGACACAAGGATCTACTAGTACAGTTCACGTGTCATATATGAACGGTTATGGCATGTTGCGCTTGTCGCTGTTAGACAGATCGTCGCATATGATATATGAAAAACTATTTGTTCTCTTTTAATTCGCACAGTTTGTATGATACAATTGATGAAAATTTAGTTTAATTCATATGTGGTTAACATGTATAGCATAATGATCTGCGTGTTGTCCATAATGCTATGGAATATGTTTAAGGAGCGCTTTCAAGGAGTGAGTTATAGGTTTTAAGGATCAATAATCGTGAGGTAGTGAAATTCCTGCCGTGGATCCCTTGATTCTAAAGGGGAGGTAGATCATGGCGTGTTGTAGTGAGTACACTTGCCAGTTGGTAGCGAACTGCACGGGAATCACTGGCGGGGTTTCTGTGGTTCTCCCCGTGCCTCTCATTGAGTTGTCAAATTACAAAGAATCACGTGACGCTCTCCGACATTATGCCTTTGCAGTTAAAGGGTGGTGATTGCCCGTTGCAGACCCGACTTAGTGATACTCACAATGCGACCTCATGCTTAGGATTATTGTAATAAATCTGTTGCTCCTGCTAAAAGTTATTAGTTAAATATATTGAAGAAAAGTATTTATGTTATGCGTAATTTTGTAAGGAACTGCATATGTTCCGTGCGCCTGGTGGCGACTTGCAGAGCGGTAGCGTGTTAGACTAAGGGGCCCCTTTAGGCTAGCGTTACCGGCTGGCTTTGTAACACGGTTGGTCAAGAATATTTGAATTCACCTTAAATACAATTATGATCGATACGAGGTCTGTTCAAAAAATACGTAGACAGACGTCATAAAACAAAATATACTTTATTCAGAAGTTACACATCTGGGTCCCCTTAAAAGTACTCTCCTCCCCGACGCACACACTTATCCCAACGGTGTTTCCACTTTTGGAAACAGTCCTGGAACGCTTCTTTTGTGATGTCGTTCAGCGCCTTCGTCGCATTTGCCTTTATGTCGGGAATCGTCTCAAATCTCCTTCCTTTCAAAGGTCTTTTGAGTTTGGGAAACAAGAAGAAGTCACAAGGAGCGAGGTCAGGTGAGTAGGGTGGGTGAGGAAGAACAGTGATCGAGTGTTTGGCCAAAAACTCTCGAGTTCTGAGGGCTGAATGGGCTGGAGCGTTGTCGTGATGAAACAACCAGTCACCTCTCGTCCACATTTCTGGCCTTTTCCACTCGTCCAGTGGCAGTTTTTCCGAGTTTAACACAAAATTTCACAGCAACTCTTTGCTCGTTCAAGTCACTCATTCTAAAAATCCGCCAAACGAAAAAAAACACACTTCACAAACAACCGCATAGCTAATCAACCAATACTGATATTTGCAATCAAAAAACTGCCTTGTAATCAGCGGATCTGTCAGAAGATGGCGACACCAAGCGATTTTTATTGGGACCAACAGGGCCCACGCAATTCAAACAGTCTACGTATTTTTTGAACAGACCTCGTACTTTAAATGTTGTATTGGGCTGGTAATGTTAATAAAATTGACGTTCTGTTTTTAATATTGCTTGATTAATTGTGTAGTTAGACCAACAACCTTTCACTCTTCACATATCAGTCCCGAACCCTGTTGACGATCGCCTTCCTGACATATTAGCTATGGTTATGTGTGTTCATGCATATATAATTAAGGGGGGGGGCTCGAATTAATATTATAGGAAAGAATTGATTATCTTATCTTTGTAAAAAAATTGTTGTAAAAAAAGTAAATTTAAATTTTGTAAAGGATTCTTGTAAATTTTGTAAAATTATCTTGATTTGAATTGAATAAAATTGAATTGAATTGTAAAAAAAAAAAATTATTATTATTATTATTATTAGTTTTACCCTTATTTTAAATAAATAAATTTATTTATATTTTTCATTTATTTATTTACTATTAAATTACAGAGGGTTGATTCAGATAAAATGAGACGACTTTGCAGGTCTGTTACGATGGTGTAATACCAGGGCGCCACCATCGGTTGTATTCGATGTGAGAGCCACATTGTTGGACTCTCGCCCGGCACCGTAATTTCCACTGAAGTAGACTGAGTTTGAGGGACTTTGATGGGGAGTTCGTTCCACACCTGCTGACACACTTTCCATAGCCCATCAACGGTTCTTGGTCGGCGACTTCCGAGCCGTCGTTTCAGGAGACCAAAACCACAGAAATCCATCGGTGATGCGTCAGGAGATTTTACAGGCACATGAGAGAAGGGAATAACTTGTATGCTCGTCTCCTGTTCCATCTTTCTGTAGTACGCCACAGATGACTTGGCAGTGTTCAGTTGTGTGACCGCAAGCTTTACGACGTCGCTCCAGCCCAAGATTGTCATGAATTATTCTGGAGACTGTTGCCTGTGAAATACCTTTCCTTTGGGCTAAACTTTTTTGTGTGGGGGGATTTTCTTTCAGCACTTCAGACCGGATTTCTCGCACCACCTGAGCTGGGCGTGTTGGCTGGGGCTTAGATTTCTTGTTTCTGGTCTGCTTCTCTGCTCGTCCACGTTCATTAGATGGTCGCAATTTGTTCTTTTTGATTATTCGACCCACAGTAGCTTTGGATACCACAATACCATTTCGTTTGCATAATTCCACAATGCACGAAAGACTGAAGTTAGCGTCAGAAAGGCCAAACATATACCCTTCCCAAAAAGCTGTGATTTTTGAAGCCATGTTTCAGCACGAAATGTCCCAAATAACAGCAACAAGTGTATACAAAGCTAATCCCCATGAATAGTGGACAAGTCATGCAAATCACATTTCGTCAAGGTCATACGCAGCGTTTAAATTTGTCTTATTTTATCTGAATCAACCCTCCGTATTAAATATCTTATTTTTTTTTTATTATTTTTCCCCATTCTATTTATTTTTATTTCTTATCCTATGTTTCAGATTCTTTCCCAGTTGTAGGTTAAGGAAAGGGGGAACTAAATGTGAAACTAAATAAATATGTTTGAAATAAAACTTCCCCTCCTAAAAATTACTAAAAATCTCCTTAAAAATGTTTAATAATTGTTTAAAACAGTATCGTATTATTAATTCGTAATTTAAGTTTTCTTATTTTGAAAAAAATATAATTTTAATTAAGCATTAAAGTGATTTATGTTAAAAATTAGTTTATGTGTTATAATTTATCAGAGTTATAAATGACCTATCAGTTGTTTCAATATAAAGATATTTAGAGAGCTCATGCTGAACATATGGGACCATTATCTCCTACTTTGTATTTGGGACCATTTTATCCGGGATCCAATTCTCCGGGACCATTATCCCCGAGACCATATTATCTGCATACCAATAGAAATATCTCTTTGACCGGACCACGAATCAATTAGCAAAAGTGAATTATTGGCTGGAACAGGGAGCAATATTTATGTTATTATTTAATTTTTACACTCTAGTATTATTTGATTTTTACGTAATAAAAATTTAATTTCCTATATGTGATCAGTTTGTATAATACTTTTATAGTTATTAATTACATTCTGAACATGAAGGACACTGAAGCAGTATAAGCAGTTAGGGGCAAACACTATAAACTGTTGCTATATCTTATTAAGGAAATTGACGAATACCAACGATACTGTAGATAATACTAAAATAAACGGAAGAAGAGAACAAATGTACATTGTGATTTTCATAAGCAGAATGCAACAGAAGCTGTTTGACTCTTTAGCGGGTAACGAAATTTTACTATGGGGCGGACGGATTTTTGTTTAGTAAGAAATTTTCATTGAAATTAATATCCATTTAAATGAGATCATAAAACAAAATATTTTCAAATGAGGTATTAATCGTGTAATAAATTTAACGTTATATTTCCCTGATGCATGATAATAGTGGAAGTAAGTAATAAAAGGCTTAAAAATAATAGGCTCGGTTATTAAATGTTAACAGGAATAATAGGCCCCTTCATTATTATTTCTGTTTTACATTATTTCTTGAATTCCTATTATAAATTAGAACATCAAATAATTTTATTCTTTAATATGCAACTTTTTATCAATAAAGTACATTAACCGAAATTATAAGAAAAACGTTGAGCTGGGGGTATTGGGTTAATAGCATTCTTTCAAGTAACAAGATAACATGCCGGTGAGTTGCTTGTTTATCTCATGAACAACAACTTCTGGTCCTTTTTGTTAAGGGGCAGGTGACGTCAAGGCCGTCACATTTTGAATAATAAAAATATCTGGCTTTGTATTTATTTTTTTGACCGTGACAACAGCTCATAGAATTTCTATGTCATAAACAACGAATCATTAAGCGATTTGTTTGATGAAGATCTTTTTTGAAAAAAATCAGAATGCAAATCTCTGGGAGGCATTTTATTCGGGGTCATTCTGTACAAAACCCCCACGTCCAACAACCCGCCCCCCGCCCCCCCCCCCCCCACGATACCTCCAGAGTCAAAGCACAAAGATGGTCCGAACTCGGAAATGAAGCCTCCATTTTTATATAATTTTTTAATCACTTTTAGTTCATTTTATACGAAATATCCAAAAGTTTACTGAAGTATTTTCTATTGAACATCATTACTGAATTTGCAAAGTGGGCCTATTCCTTTTTCGAATATTTTGATTTTTGACTTCAGATTCAGAGAGAACATCAGAAATTATGTAAAACCAAAAACAGATAAAGGTTTTGTATATTCGGGGAGAACATCAGATATTCCTTTTTCGACTATTTTGATTTTTGACTTTAGATTCGGAGAGAACATCAGAAATTACATAAAACCAAGAACAGATTCGGGAGGGGTAAAAGTTCTTGGTAAATATTTTAATAGGCATACATGTCCTACATAATCAGGAACATCACTAAAGTATGATCAAAATTTTAATTTTGTGGTAATTTTGCATCAAATGGTCTGGAAACGTCACTTCATTGGACTAGTGTGAAATCCACTGACTAACTTATGTAAAATCACTTACTTGCTTTTACTTACCGTAAATGCTCGAATATAAGTCGCAAAATTTTGTACCAAATTTTGAGTGAAAAAACAGGGGTGCGACGTTTACTTGAGCCTAGCAAAAATTACTTGTCGATGGGCTACCTATCGATGTTGATATAGTTTGTTTCGATACCAGCTGTTGCCATGTTTGATTGAATAGCAAACAAGTAGTTATTTTATTCCACTTAAACAGATATTTATTTGATAAATTTATTATTGTTAACAGTAATCACCTATAGAAAATTATTTATCTATGGAAAATATCGAGGAAACTAACTTCGAAGGAGATATAAACACGACCTTGCTTCGCATGCCGCCATTTTGAATAAATTAACGAACACAGCCACGAAGTTGCATTTTATCCTGATGAACTTCAAACGAAATTAACTTACTGTATATGTCACAGCACTTAAATTTTATTAAATTAATATGTATTTATTATTGTTTATTCGACTACAGAATATTATTTATCTTTTCTCTTTGTCCCCAACATTTGGGTGTTTGGGTTCAAAGTGAAGACCTTTCTATTATTTGCTATTAACAACAACAGAAGAGAAGAAGGAGACAGATCTCCGAAATGTACATATGGGTTTTTAATTTTATAAATTCATTTATGCGGAATAGTGGTGTCTCTGACATCGATGTTAACCTCGATGTTTTCTCGTTAACCTCGATGTCGCGATGTTTTAAGCATCGCACGGCTCTACCCATTACTACGTTAATTTAGCCTAAAATTTTTCTAATTATAAGTTTTAATAACAGGGTGATTAGCGACCGGGAGAGGTCAGGGAATTTTACAAAAAATCAAAGAATTGTACAAAATCAGCCAAAAAAAATGCGAAATAGGGACAACATCGCTGTATTTTCCTCGATAATATCGAAATATTGATATTTTAATTTCAACTATCATATGATATTAAACATCCATATTTTGGCACTTTTTCTTGTTTATTGGAAATCGTGTTGTCATAGGAGAAGTCATTTTTTTGCTGCAGTTTGCGAAGTTGAATCCACTATTTGCTTGTAACGTGAATTCTGCCGACAGTTCAACAAACTACCGTCATCATCCCTAACACAAACGTCCTATAGTACAATTCTTTATTTACTGATTAGCCAACTGGCACCTATAAACAAAAGTCACATTTCATTGATTGGTCAGTGATTGCTATAAAAAACCTAAATTTTTCAAGTTTAACACAAACCAGGTCACTTACTCCAAGCTATTCACTTCTTAAACGCTGATCCATAACGCTGTCCGATTTTTCTCCAGATTTCATTGGTAAGTATGAACGTCTAATTTTACTATTATCATTCAACTTTATTATTGCCATTAATTTAATATATGTTTTATTTTTAATAAGATAATTTAAAAATAAATCTTCCTGTTTAAGGTTATGCTTTCAAATTTACATTTTATTTTCACCATCTGCAGGATATATCAATGGATAATCGTGGTCTTAAACTAAAGCGATCTTCATACGAAGCTTGTTACAAGCTGAAAATTATTGCGTACGCAGAGGTGCATGGGAATAGAGCAGCTGAAAGGGCGTTTTCTGTATCTGAGAAGAATGTCAGAGACTGGCGTAAGAACAAGGAAACTCTCGCAACGATGCCCAGACACAAGAAAGCACTAAGAGGACAACCAGCAGTCTATCCAGAGATGGAAAAACAGTTGGAAGAATGGATAACGGACCAAAGATGCGATGGCTTTATAGTTAATATGCTACTAATTCGTTTGCAAGCAAAAAAGATGATCACGGATCCTGCATTTAAGGCCTCTATTGGATGGGCACGTCGATTTCTGGTGAGACATGGTTTATGTATTCGCCAGAAAACTAAAATATCCCAGAAACTTCCCAAGGAATTAGATCATCAGGTGACGTAGTTTCATAGTTTTATCATCAAACAGAGAAAAATATTTGACTTTGAAATTAGCCAAATAGGAAACATGGATGAAACTCCTATATAGTTTGACTTTCCTGGTAATCGTACAATAGACGCCAAAGGCAAAAAGTCTATCCCGATTTGTACAACAGGCCATGAGAAGACGCATTTCACAGTGATATTTGGTTGTATGGCTGACGGCACGAAGTTAAAACCAATGTTGATCTTCAAGAGGAAGACGATTCCAAAAGGAGAGAAGCTAGCTCCTGGTGGTACACTGCCATCCCAAGGGGTGGATGGACGAGAATGGAGTTAACCTCTGGCTGACCAAGGTATGGAATGTAAGACCTGGTGCCCTTCTAAGGATGAAAGCATTACTCGTCTGGGACCAGTTTCGTGCCCATAAAACGGACAACATTAGAGAGGAACTCAAAAAATTGAACACTTTTCAGGCAGTCATACCAGGGGGGCTCACGCCTCTACTACAGCCCTTGGATGTTGTCTTAAACAAACCGTTTAAAGACAGACTACGGCAGAAATGGATCTCATGGATGGCTTTAGGAGATAAAGAACTGACCAAGGGAGGAAACATTAAGAAACCCAGTTTGTCCCTGATAACGTCATGGGTTAAATCCAGCTGGGATGACATTCCATCTCAAATGGTTGTGAAAAGCTTCTTGAAAACCGGAATAGCCAACAAGCTGGATGGAACAGAAGACGATTTTCTATGGATACAGGAAGATGACAATGAAGAGGAGGAAGAGCACGAGCAGGAACAAGAGGACAGTCCAGGTTGGGACACTGATACAGAGCTGACGGAAGAGACGTGGAATGAACTTTTTGGGGAGAGTGAGATTGAAAGTTTTGAAGGATTTTGATACCTTTTTTTGTTTTTTATGTAAATAAACTAGTTTCAACATTGCATTTAGTGTGTTTGTTTTGATTTTTCAGTGATGTAATTAGCATTATCGATTATGATGTCATGGCTTGAATTTTAAGGGGAAAAAAAATTTTGTACAAAAATTTACCTTAAATTTGGGGGTGCGACTTATATTCGGGGGCGACTTATAATCGGGCATTTACGGTACTTTTTGAAGCTCTATCTGAATGTGAAGTCAAATTAAAAAATTCGATAAAAACTGGTAACTAATTCGCAAATACAGTGATGAAGTCTTTAACTGGATTGCACTTTTAATATCGTTCTGACTATGTAATCTGAGCTGGTTTTATAATGGGGGTCTTTTAAAAGACGTTTTCTAAGATTAATTTACTCATCATTTTTTAAAATTCTAGATTAGTGTTATTATACAGGAATCATTCGTGCATTCGAAATAGATGCAAAACCCAATTAATCAATGATGTAAAGTAATCTAAGAATAACATTTTAAACATCCCCTCCAAAAAAAATAAGAGTAAACTTTAGTAAATTTCCTTTCTTTTTTTTTTAATTTTTCAGGACACTCGAGAAAAATTATCAACAAATTATTAAAAAAATAACATAAAAATTGAGGCTTCGTTTGGGACTTTTGCTTCCTTTGTACTTGAAGTGTGTGCGTGTGTGTTTTTTTTTTTTTTTTTATTGACAAATGGACAAACATCCGAATATGAAAATGAACAACAATAAACTGGTAATGTGGGCAGGAGCTAGGACTGGAAGTTTTCTTCATTAACTTATTTGTTAGGAGTTTTTACTCTCCGCCCTTGGCCTATACAGGGCCGTAAACAAGATTTTATATGAGGGGGGGGGGGTAAAATATAGAATAGTTTTTTAGTAAAAAACAAAGAAAGACAAATGAACTTACTGTAAACAGATAAGGGAAGTAAGAGTGGGGTTCGTCCACCCCCCCCCTCCCCGTAGTTACGACCCTGCTATATTAAATCTTTAATTCCCCTTTCAAGACTTTGATCACAATTAGCACCACCACCAACATGAAAGTGACGCAGAAGCCAAGCCTACCCTTTATGTATAAATCGTTTATAATTACCCACATTCTCAAACCTTGTAACTTAACCTAAGTAGGTTTAAAACCAAAACGTTTTTTTTTTCTTTATATTCGATTTGGAAATTTCATCAACTTTTAATAATTTGTCTTTCAACTGTGCTTCTCATCATCAGACCCTCATCACCAGATTTTCTCCTACTTTTATGTGCCTCGTCTGTTCTTGTGTATCTTCTTGTGTTTCTACTGTGACTGTTACTCTACAAGACCTTCTCTTCACCTGTGTTTTTTTTTTTTTTGTCCACGTCAGTCTCCATAAGACTTCCACCTCATTCGTTTTTCTCCACATTGGGTGACTTTTATTTAGATTTTATTATTTCATTTTGTTTTTCTATTTTCCATTAAAAGGAGTATATATTTTTAATCAATTGTATATTACTGCAACTCCTACTCTTACACTACTGTTTATAAAAATCGCAACACCCTGATGGAATGGTCTAATCCATATGCAATTTGCAATATTTGCATACAATGGGTCAGAGTATAAATGATCAGATTTTCAGAGTAATTGCTTGAAAGAACACCATGCCTCGACGACGACGAAGGGTACCATATCAACAGCTGACAGACTTTGAAAGAGGACGCATAATTGGTCTGCGTGAAACGGGATGGTCGTATCGTGACATTGCTGCTCGTGTAGGACGTAATGCAACGACAATTATGCATGCATGGAGGCAGTGGAGCGAAGAGAACAGGGCACACCGAAGACCAGGCTCAGGAAGACCCAGCACGACAACACCGCGAGATGACAGACACCTCTATCGCATGTGTGTAGCAGATCGTACAGCCATTTCCACAGTGTTAGCACAACAGTGGGGTGCTACAGTAGGCAGGACAATGTCTGCTAGCACTGTACGACGCCGTTTGATTTCCAGATGATTGATGGCACGAGTACCATTGTTGCGGATTCCTTTGACTCAAAACCACCGGCGCCTCAGGTTGCAATGGGCCCATCAACACCAACAGTGGCAAGCTGAATGGCAACAAGTTGTGTTTTCGGATGAGTCAAGGTTTAACTTGCAGCACCATGACGGCAGGATACGAGTCAGAAGACATCGTGGCGAGCGCGACCTTCCAGAATGCATCCTGCAGCGTCATTCAGGACAAACGCCAGGGGTGATGGTGTGGGATGCAATCAGTTACCATGGCCGTTCCCGTCTGATCAGAATCCATGGCAATCTGAACGGTGACCGGTACATCAGGGAAGTTGTGCAACCCGAGGTCATCCCCTTCCTGCTCGTTCACCAGACATGTTCCCAATCGAACATGTGTGGGACAGGGTTGCTCATCGATTGGCTCGTCAGACTCCTGCAGCAGCAACTGTGGATGAACTGTATACCCGTGTAGACAGAGCATGGCAGGACATTCCCCAGGCCCTTATTCAGAGCTTGTTTGACTCAATGCCACGACGTTTAGAGGCTGTAATTGCATCCCACGGTGGTTTCACCCGATACTAATGTGACAATAAAACGCATTGTATTGACCTGAAAATCTAATGGTTTCTTTTCTGACCCATGATATGCAAATGCTCCAAATTTAATGCAGATTGGGCTATTCCATCAGGGTGTTGCGATTTTTATAAACAGTAGTGTATATAATTATTATCATTTAATATTTTTATTTGATTGTCAATCTATTTAATAACCAATGAAGCGATCAGCACATTGTTCTGCTATAAATTGTTATAATAATCAAGGGACATCCAGAAATTTATCATTTTTAGGTTCCTAAAAGAAGAAAAGTATGTTTATGATAATCAACTTAAAATTACTAGTTATTTCAAAAAGATATGTATTTAAAATCAATATTTTTTAAATTTATAAATAGATGTAAATGCTGGGTCATCAATACAAGACGGGAAGACGTTTTAAACAAAACATCAGACTCTCTATATACCAATTGTCGACTATGTGCCATTCACTTCTAGAACATATGAAAAACACAATACATGTACTTTCTGTCAAACTTCTGAATAAATACGATAAGAAAGAAGTGAACATAAAGGTGAAGTGTTTTGAGGGATGGAGACAGTTTATAAATGGACTGTTAATGCTTTGGAACACTCTTCATAAAAACTTTAACTTATCTTTTCTAATTATTAACCGAATAAATCAAGATTCTTTAGAAATTTCTTCAGCTCAATTCATAGAAAAGGCGGATTTAGTGATAACCCTTCATCTTAATTCCAAAAGTTGTTTAAATTAACTTGTGTCAACCATTTACTGAAGCCAAGCACTGGAATAAATTGTCCTTTGGAGCTACGACGCCTTTTCCTCCACCTCGAAGGCAGCGTACGACGCCATCTCTGCCACCTTTGGAAACGAGGAGGGAGATGCCACCGCCTCCAGCGCCATTAACTATGAAACCAAGGGAGGAGATACCAAATACTCCTCCCCCATCGAAGATCCATTTTATTTTCACATTTAAAGAGCTATGTGAAAAGTTCAAGCTCAATCTGCTGCAACTCCTACAGTGATTACAATAGATGAGAACACTGAATTTAAGAAATACCAGTAAATACTACAGCAAACGATACATCATTTTATAATGTCTGTGGGTATCTGCTTAAGAGGCTTCGTGCAAAACATAGCTGTAAGGAATGTGATGAATTAAGAAACGAAGAACCCACATTCGACAGTGAAGATAAACTTTTCTTAAGTTTCAAAGCATATGAATCTGAATTTCACAATCTAGTAGTACCTGGATATACATCTTCCATATTCATTATAAAATGTGAGATAATTTTCCAGTCGCAGTTTAATGAAAAAATTCACGAACCTGGAATTTTAAAAAATATTTTAATAAAATTGAAAAAAGTTCAATTCCCAGTCACATGCCCCGTTTTTAAAATTTTTATTCCAAAACTTTTTACTTGGATGCATGCATATTACACAATTAAATTTCTAAACAGAGAATTAAAATCTAGAATTGTAAAAAATATTAAAAATTATACATATGTGAAAATGCTTCTTTTTTATTTATTTTCTGTAAATATTTTGTGTAAATAATTGTAAATAATTAAAAATATTAATTATCTTTGCTACTTTTTATTTCAGTAATTATTTTATTTTTATGTTGGCATGCTGGGTGTTTTTTAGCCTTTGATTTGTTTTGCTTATTTTATTTTATTTTAATTTTTTTAAATGTAACAAATAAAGAAAAAAATAATAACAAGAATTTATAAGAAGTTTTCATAAATTCATGAAATTAAAAAATATTCATTTCAAAATAAAAATAAAAAAGAAAACCTAATTTTAGCATATGTTTAATGCTTGAATTCTACAATTCATACCTAGTTGAGATCACCTGCCGCATGGTGTGCTACAGTTCTAATGACGTTTTGCTGGCAACAGCTGCATCAAAGGCCCCGCCTTAGAGTGAACAGACTTTTCATTCTTAGACTATCGCCAGGGAAGAGGAAGAACGGGAAGCGAAGTTCGTAACTGATTCAATGCTATTTAAGTGTTAATAAAAACAGCGCCACTCATCTGCAACATTTGGGGCATGAGTTAATTGGCTGTTACGTCAACCCCCTCCATAACGCGACTAGTGGCTGTTCCAGGGAAGAAGGAGGCTGTTATCCCTCCTCCTTGGCTGTTCTCTCCATTCTATTTACACTTTCCTCTTTGAATCAACTCACTGTTGCCAACTTGGTGATTTTTTCACTAGATTTAATGATAAAAAATTTTTTTTAGTGATAAAATAGTGATGAATGTTTAGTGAAATTTTTAGTGATAAGAAAAACTAATATTAGTGAAATTAGTGAACATGAGTTTTCAGATACAGAAACAAAAAAATTTCACGGAAAAAATATCACGTGGGTCACGTTGACTCCACTACTGCGTTGATTGCTCTAAATTATTCGAAGATTTGTTGTTGCTGTACAAAAATTTGTTGAACAAAATTGTGGTGCTGTCAAAAACTGAACAAGGTTGTTGACAAAGATTTGATAAATTTTGCTTTTAAAGATCATATAATGCATGTTAATTCAATTTATTATGGGTACGATTTTAATCTTTATATTAGTGCATTACCTGAGAATCAACACAATGATATTAAAACAAGATGTTGAAATTTTTACATTTTGCTTAGCAAAAGAAATTGGGAGAATATTATCACAAAACATCGACATTTTGCAAAAACTTAGTCTTTTGCACCCAAAAGTAACCACGTCCAAAACAAGCCTGCAATTACAGACATAATATTGAAGCTGTCTAGATATATTAATCAGGCTGCTGAACTGAAAAGTGAGTGGAATAGTTAATCAAATAAAAAATGGAAAAATATTGCTAACACGGTTGATTTTTGGGCAGAAGTGGCAGAGGATGAAGATGCTGGAGACAACAAGCGTTTTTCTAATATTTCAGCGATAGCTTTAGATTTGTTGACACTTCCAGTTTCGAACGCCACTGTTGAAAGAGCTTTTCTGTTTATGCGGTTGTGAAAAACAAACTTAGAAATAAGCTTAATGTAAAAATGATGCAAAGCTTTGATGACAATACAGTATGAACTAAAACGAAATAATGTTACATGTGACAGGTTTTGTCCTACTAAAAAAATGAGAAGCCTTTTCAAAAGAAACATGTATGATCATGGAATTAGTCAAAAGGATAAAGATGATGATGATGACGTAAATGTGTTAAATTTATTTGGACAGATGATGTAAATGTATTGAGTCTATTGGGACAGATGATGTAAAATGTATTAAATCTATTTGCAGAAATATAATTTTTTTTTGTATTGTGAATTTTGTTTTATTAAAGATAATAAGATTTCTAGTATTCTAAATCCATTGTAATTGTTTTTAAAAACTAGTGAATTTCTTAGTGAATGTTTTTAAAAATTAGTGAATTTCTTAGAGAATGTTTTTAAAAATTAGTGAATTTTTGACGATAGATGGCGCTATTTCTAGTGATGTCAGTCCACTTAGAGTTGCAACAGTGAATCAACTTTTTTAAATCCCTGTTTTCCAATTGGAATTTCTGCATGTTTTCGTTCTACAATACCTTGCTAAATGCCAATGCCATCAATAAATATAAAAACAGCACAAATTCACTTGCACTCAAGATGGAGATGTATTATATTTCCATCGTGCTTGTACTGCAGGCAGGCAGTTAGTCGTTTCCATATCAAAAGTAAAGTGCTCTTCATATCTGGGTTAGAGGTTAAAGGAGAGACTTTCTTTAACGATCTCCGGGTTTAAGGTTAAAGGGACAAACGTTTTATGTCACCGTCGGTCAACTTGGAGACATTTTTTTCATCCGCTAGCAAGAAGGTTTGCTGGTCGGATGAATCCTGTTTTTTCTTGCACCATGCAGATGGCCGACGCAGAATTTGGAGACAACAACACGAAGCGATGGACCCCTCTTATCCGTTTCCACTCCTGTCAGGCTGTTGGAGGCTATGTACCGGGCTTTGCAAAAGTTCTGTTACACTCGTGACGACCCTCAAAGAAATGGACACGACGATGTTCACGATGCAGTTAGACATATTTTTATTGTTCCATCATGTAGAATAACATTGTAATTAGTCATTTAATCAATGTAGCCACCATCTGCATCAAGAACCCGCTCCAGACGAGGTTGAAAAGCCTTGCAAACTTTGCGAATGTAATCCTTCCTCATTCTGGTCCACACACGGTTGACAGATGTTTTCAGCTCGTCGACGTTGCTGTGACGGACCTTGCAGGCCTTCCCCTCGACATGCGCCCACACGCTGTAGTCAAGTGGATTGAGGTCTGGCGACTGCGGAGGCCAAAAGCCCTTCGACCAGAAGGTCATGTTGGACTCCAACCAATTTTGCACAGTGTTGGCCGTGTGGGCAGGGGCACCGTCCTGTTGAAAGATGTAGTCCGCATTTCTTCACCCAGGGAAGGACTTTTGTGGCCAGGATGTCCTTGTAATCAGCCGCCGTTAGCCGGTATCCACTTGGGAACCACACGGGTGGCATTTTCTCGCCATTCGACACCCCGATTCCGAGCATCATCACAGAGGCCGGTGCTTGGTTGTAGACACGTAGTGGACCTTGGCGATGTCCTGGCCGAAGCTTACCACGCAGTCGTTTTCCTTGTTGACGACAGGATCAACCGTGAAGGTCTTTTCGTCAGAGAAAATGACTCTTCAAGTCGTTGAGAAGACGGCGACAGCGCTCCCGACGTTGTTCCCGTATCCGATCCGTGAGCAGAGGCCTCACGCTCTTTCCACCTTCTTCTTTGACCGCTCTGGACACTGTGGATACCGAAATTTTCTTTTTCTTTGCGAGCGCAGTCATTTTGAGCGTCGGGTCTTGTTCGAAGGCTTTTCTCACAGCCAAACTGTTGACGACTTGAGGTCTACCTGAACGAGGTTGATGTTTAAGGTCTCTCCCATTCTTGAGCCTGTCCGCAACTCTGTGGATGGTCATCTGGCTGACTTTGAGGAGCTTGGCAATCTCGGACTTCGTGTGGCCCGTGCGCAGGAGAGCAGCGATCTCTACTCGTTTCGTTTCCATCGCTTTTGTCGTGGACATTAGGATCACTCAGAGGTTAACACGTAATTTCCAATATATTATTTGATCCTTTTGTGGAAATGGAATTATCCAAATCATGAGCAGTCCATTTTTTGGGGGATGTAAAGAGTGTAACAGAACTTTTGCAAAGCCCGGTAATGATCTGGGGAATATTTTCTGGCATACTCTTGGTCTGCTGATACCTGTAGAATAACACTTTAATGGTCAGGGCTACCTGAACATGGTTATCGACCACATTCATCCCTTCATGGCTACTGTATTTACTGCATCGGAAGGATACTTCCAGCAGGACAATCCTCTGTGTCATAAAGCTCGTATCATCATGGAATAGTTCCAGAAGCACGATAATGAATTCAACTTACTCCTTTGGCCACCACTGTCCCCAGATTTGAACCCAATCAAAGTTCTTTGGGATGAGCTGGAATGGGTTATTCGAGGCATGGATCCACCACCATCCAATAAACATCAACTGGGTGCAGCTGTTGAATCCGCATGGACAAACATCACAGAGCGATGCTTGTCCTGCTGATTGAATCCATGCCACAGCGAATTTGTGCTGTTATAGCTGCCAGGGGTGGTGCAACACAGTATTATGTGTGTGTTCCTAATAAACCACTCAGTGTAAAATACCAATTCCCTACTCGAGATTAGAGCAAATCCCTGTTTGCATTTTTTGTAAAGAAAGATGTACCAATTGCAATTATTATTAAATGGAATTTAAGTCTATAACATTTATGTTTCCTTTCTTTTCCTTATTACACCATAATTCATTACCCTTCCTTCTTATTTGATTTTAAAATATAAATGTATGTCACTGAAATGCATGCACTTATAGAAGGAGATGAAGCCAGAAACTGTGGACACAGATTAACAAGAACAACAGAAAACCACTATTCCACATCAGATGTTTATTGCAACGTATGCGCATATGTTGCAATAAACATCTGATGTGGAATAGTGGTTTCCTGTTCTTGTTGCATGCACTTTTTAACAGACTTCAAAAAAGGAGGTTATCAATTCGACTCGTATGTATGTAATATTGTTGGAATTGCACAATATTCGTATATGTTAGTCTATGTGGGCTTCTAAACAGGTATGCTAATTTCATAATTGTGTGTATGTACATCTTGAAGTATGTTTGTCCACGTATTTCTCAGAAACTAGAAATTGAATTGCAATAATTCTTTTTTTATTGAATAAAGTATCTTTCAACTTAGGGAACAGTCCACGTTTCATCACAATCGGTTCAGTAGTTTTCAAGATATGGACTGGTTATAGCTAGAGATAGTGAAAGCTGCATCAAAGTTGGTTTTTTATACTCTATTTAATCTTGTATTAACTTTGAAGCAACAGTTTAGCTGCATTCACTGCCCCTTTCAGATTTTCATTGCCCCATTACCTTCGAGCCTGCCATGCTGCCCTTTGATTCTATAGCCATCACTGTTGGGAGTGCCAATATTTTTTTAGGTGAAGTAGTCTACTGATGTCACTGGATAACTACTGTTTTTCTTACTTCTGGAAGGTAACTTCGCACCTCTCACCGAGCTCGATTCAGGAACAAAAAATTCAATACCAATCTAAATAACATTCACTATAGGCTATATTCAAGAATCTCATCAACTGATAAGAGATTATAAATTGGATTCAAAAATTTTCAAATACAAATATAGTGAATGAAAATCTCCTCTTGCAAAGTTATATTTATTATAGGCCATATTATCAGTGCATTGCATTGAATACTCAATTTTAATTAAATAGACAGCTGGTAACAATCTTCTGCCACTAACTTCAGATTACTTTGGAGAACATCAATATGACAATTTGCATAAACTTTGTCCAGTGACTTACCCTTAAAATTTCTGACTGGATTATAATTATATAAACCAAGTTCTTGCAACCAAAATAACGTTCTACAAAACTTAGCATGTTGCGAAGCAGTGGAATATGATCTATCATCATCAAAATTAAAATCACCCATTATAATTATAGAGTCTTCATCACTTGATGTTATGAAATCCATAAATTCATCTAAAAATCTTTAAAAAGACTTGGTGGTAACATACGGAGGAATATAAATCACCCATAACTTAACGTTGGAACGCTTTTTATTACCACCATCCATAGATAAACCTAGAAAACGTATGCCAACAACGTTAATCGCTGCTACCGAGGACACGAAATTCAAACTTGAGACACGCATCCAATCAGAAGTGGCGATAAGTACTCTGCCACCTTGTGCTATCATGGTTCTATCATCACAAAAAATGGAGAAAGAATCACCGAATAACATAAAATCTGATATGGACGAGTCAAGCCAAGTTTCGGTTAAAAAGTAAACGTAATTATTGTTGTATGCAGTAAATTGTAACACCTCCTGTATTTTCGTTCTTAGTCCTCTCACGTTTTGAAATATGATGCTCATCCCCATCATTCTGACATTTGCAGTCTCCTCCGTAACTATGACTTGCTCATCATGTAATTTATCGAAAAAATCATGGGCCAAAGTTCCAGAACGCCGCCTACTGAAAAATCCTATCATAATCCTCAAGGAGGACTGATAGAAAAAATGAAGAGTAAGTGCTATATTTTGTCTTTAATTTACAAATTTTAATAATTTTATTTTCTCCTAATATCGAATTCACATGATGTTCCACTTCTGTTACATTTAATCCAGGATTTAATCTTGATATAAAAATATCTTTCATTTTTCTTCTTTCATAACTCATGGCTTTAACAGTAGAGGAAGAGGCAGAAGCATCTCCAATAATGATCCTCTTCTTTTGTTTCATGAGAGCTAAATTATTTTGAGAATCTATTAAACGTTGCTCGGATAACCTACTAGAGGAGGGATAACCCTTAGCGTCCTCTGACAAGATCATATTGCAGCTAAGCCTATTTACTGGCTCAACATTTGATTTTCCTGTAATTTCTGTTATTGCATTTCGATCGGTTAATTTTATCGTGAACAAATCAATCTGCTTATCTATTTTATTTTGGAGCATACTGTTTTGGTTCAGTAGTTTTTGATTAGCTGTTACTGGTAAACTTAGAACTAATAAAAAACTCTTTCACCACAACGATAATAGATTGAAAATATACAACCTGATACTGGAAGTACTTTTCGGAAGCAATTGCTTCCATCATTCAGCAGCCCAGGAGCACCTCAAGGAAACTGAGAGAACTGCCTGTGTCTTGAAAAAGCTGAGTATTTATAAGGAACAACAACCGTTAAAAGAAAAACATAAAAATCATTTTCTCTGAGTGGTTACTTGGGTCAACCACCGAATTAGAGGGGAGTCGCTGATTGGGCCTCTATCTAGGTTAAGTAATAAATTACTATCCGATTGTTGGATAGCAATGCTTTCAAAAGCATCCAGCAGGTGTTTCTTGTTTATTGATTTTATCAGATGTACATTGTTGCTAGGAAAATCGTGGCCTGTGTCGATTGAATGTTTTGCTACGGAGGACTGGCTGCTTCTTCCATTCTTCCTGTGTCCCATATGCTCCTTATATCTGGTTTCAATGTTTCGTAACGTTTGCCCTTTGTAAAACATAGGGCATTGGGCACACTTTATTACATAGATTCCTGACCTGAGAAGTGGCGGTATTTTGTCTTTCGGGTTGGGGAAAATGTTCTTGGCTTGGTTAGGGTTACTGTAAGAAATAGAAAGATCAAAAGACTTAAAAACTGTGCTGAGACCTCTGATTAGTTGTTTGTTGAAAGGTAATGAGATGGTTCTTCCCTTTTTCCCGGTTTTTTCCATGGTGGTGATATCCTGTATGAATTTTTTGTACCGTCTTTTTCTAAGTAGGTCTGTGATAGTGCGTCTGCTGTAACCGTTCTTAGTTGTGATGTCCTGAATAAGGGAAATTTCTTGATTGAATCGTTCTTGGTTGAGTGGGATATTTATGGCTCTGTCCAACATGAAGCCACATCTTCTGGTTCCAGGGGTGGCTCGAGTCGCTGGTGATGTAATTAAGGCTGTTTGATGGTTTCCGATAAACTTCGAATTCCAGGTGATCTAGATTTCTGATGATTGTGACGTCAAGGAATGGCAGTTTTCGGTCTTTTTCCACTTCAAAAGCCCTATCCTAGCCGAGGTTCTTCTGAAAAGTTTCGAAGACATCCTCAAAACTTCTAATTTTTACTTCCCAGAATGTTGGTTTAGATATGTTGATGATATATTCACGATATTCGATACAAAAATATGCGATATCGATACTTTTATCATTCATTTAAACAGTTTTTTCCCCACAGTACAGTTTACATTTGAAGGCCTTTCGTTACTTTTCTTTCGTTTTACTCAATGGCCTTTCGTTACAGAGAAGAAAAAAAAAAATACATTACGTTTATTATTGTAGTGCCAGATAAGCCAAATGGAAAGAAAGGTATACAAGCGGTAGCGCAGTGGTTAACATCAGGTTCTGGGGATATACTGGCTCTGATTCGATTCCTGTAATGTTGAAATTTTTTTCATTTTTTTCCATTATTTTTCAGTTTTTTTCCATTTTTTTTTTTTTTTTTTTGTATTTTTCGCCATTATTATTTGTTTTCACTTTGTATAATAAGATTCATATACATAAACAACGTCACAAGTCAAAAAAATGCAAAATGCGTTGTACAATATTTTCACGGACGGTCATTGCCATGGCGTGTGAAATAAAAAAGAAACTAGAAAGATCTCTTCGCACTATCGACGGTCTATGCGCAATCGTCACCACCAAATCACGGATCGCCAATGACCATCCATGAAAATATTGTACAAAATTTTTCAATATTGACAATATTGTACAATATTGAAAAAATTGTACTTATGTATGTGAATGTTATTATACAAAGTGCAACGAAATAATAATGGCAAAAAAAAAAAAAATGAAAAAAAACTTCAATACTACAGGAATCGAACCCAGACCAGTAAATCCGCAGAACCTGACGTTAACCAGTGCGCCACCATAGTTAAGTTTTATTCTTCCCCCTTGGCTTACCTGGCACTACGTAAAATATTTTATTTTTTTACTCCGAAACGAAAGGCCATTGAGTCAAATTCTTTTACACAGAATGTATATTAATGTTGTAGATTGACCTCCTAAAATTTCAACCAAATCCGTGATTACATGTCCGTGCGGTCCCCTTGTAAGCCATTCACAGAGCCAATCAAGTTCTTAATAGCGGAAATCAAAGATGGCTGCAGTGATCCGAAAGACTGATTGAATAAATCTTTGCAGTTGAACGAACTCATAGAACAAGATAAATCCGCGACAGCGCAGTTCGCACTCCTCGAATTCTCTAATGACTCCTGAGTTCCATTAACATACGAATGTGAAGGACAAAATTTACAAAGCCATCAGTCTTTAATCATCATAATATCGTCAGGCTAAACTCAGACACAACTTGCATGAAAGAGACAACTGCATCCATCGTTCAAACAACAAATTTTAGGCTGCCAACCTCCTACATTTTTAATACATACTGCATAGCTACCTGCGTTACCTTGTTTTCGTTTGCCCTGTTTTCCATTGTCTTGTTTTCCATTCTTCTTAGTCATATTTATGGAGCACAGAGGAGGAGGTCCTGATCCTCCTGCGACCCCTAGCGAAATTATGATTCCTTGATTTATTTAAAGTTGTCCGTCTATATAGAAATTATAGATTTTTACTTATTTTTCCTGCTTACTTTAACCACCATATCATATGGGAAAAGCACACAATCGTCCACAAAAGTAATCCACTACTGTGACCTGGACATGCTGTAATTTCGGCTACGCTTTGCGCTGGTTTTCTCCATCAAGTCAGCGATCCAGGAGTTGTATAGATATCATTGGGTACTTGTCCTTTAATATTCATATAATTTTTTCACTTCAGATCTGGACGAGAATCATATGGAGATAAGGTGAAAGGTTACGCACAGGTCAAGAGAAAAGGGAATGCGTGTCTTGTAAAATGTAAAATATATCCAGAACAAAGTTACATCGAAAAACTACAAAGTCACACTAAATTCCTTATTGCGAGGGCATTTATTGTTAATAACAATTAATGTAGACCGAGCTGCTTATAACTACATGTACTAGGCCAGCCATGACATCTTTTCAGTACTTGATAAAATAATCTTTGCTCCATCATTATTAAATAACATGAATTAAAAAATCCTAAAATACCATTCTGAAATCTGATATTTCCCATACTATTGCATAACCAATATTTCCACATCCCATGAAATGATCATAACATACAAAAAGTAATGAATATTTTGATAATTTTCTTTCATCTCTCTGAATAGCACGAAACCATGCATTCTTGAATCTATCGTCATACTTGTACACCATTATTTTCTCTTCTATTGTTTTAAATGTTATCCTTAGTCGGCCAGACAACGCATTACCAGCTAGAATTACAAGAAGGCTCTGAAGCTTCAGTCATCAGCTGTCGCGGTGTTTACTGTGTGACAAGATGAGATCTTGCCACAACAGATTTACCCTTCAGGAATTTTAACTTTTTTTAACTTTAAAAACAGGAATTTTATTTTACATGAAAAACATAAAAATAAATTTTCTGCAATGATTGTCTAAATTTTAATTGTCCGGAGATCACAGGTGATTAGAATAGATTATTTAATCATGTTTAAACCAAAATGTCATTCACAGAAAATCATTAATACCAAGAGCTCATAAGGGAGAGTGAGTTTCTTCCATGTTAAAGCTGGTCCCATCATAGAGCACAAACTAGGGAGATTATAACGTTTGTCAGTATCCCTTCTAATGGCGTTTGTCAGCATCTCGTCAAAACCGAAACCTTTCACGATGCTGTTAAAATTAAGATTACGGCGTTCACTTTGAATAGGGTTTAAAAATCAACAGAGTTCATGAAAATTAATACATCCTTACTAATAATTAAATTTTATTACAGTCTCTATGGTGATAACAGTTAAATAAGTTTTAATGCAGATTTGTATTAATAATTATGATAAAAAATTTTACAACCCAGGAAGACATTGACGATATTCCCTAATTTCATTGGAAATGATGCTTCTTCTTTCTGAATTTAGTCATTGAAAGTATATTATACGCTCTGCAACGAAAGAAAAACTGGGCGTGTCTAATTAAATTCCCAATTTCAATTGTTAGACATTGTTGCAAAGATAAAAAATGTTTTTTATTTTCTTGCTTTTTATATCTATAATAATTATATATAATTGGATAATTGAAATGTATGTACTTTTCTGAAACAAAATAATAACAATTAAAATGTGGTAGCATTATTCTGCCGTTTCTTCTAAAAAATAGTAAAAAAATTCCAAAATGAAATGAGAATAAAATCTTGGAAATATTCCAAGGAGCTTTAGCTGTGACATAAAAGTAATATTAAATTCGAGAATTTAAGGTCTAGCTAAGTTATTAGAAACCAACGGAAATTCATTTAATTCTTTCCAAATTTACGTCTATTTTATTGCGCAAATATTGAATGATTGAGTTACTGAGCCTAGACAAAACGATTTCACGTGCGTGTGCCCATGTCACAGTGCTTAAAAGAAGATCATGAAAGTAGCAGTTTATTAGGAGCTTTAGCATAAAAGCTACTTATAAGAATGCAATCTTGGTCTGTACGTTTATCCACCCGTCCGCTGCTTGCACAATAACTTGAAAACGGATTAACTTTTTTAAATTCTGTTTTCAGAAATATGACCATCAAAGTTTTAGCTCGGCCGTATCAAATTTTCAGAATTTTTCGTGGAACCCTTCAAGTCGAATTTACATGCTAAAACGGTGAGTGTAAAGAATACCAAGCTAATGGCATGTCATATAACAATCGATTTATCAAGAAAGAATACATTGTTACTTTCTGTTCATCTTTTAAGCATTACGAACATCGGCGCACGCACGTGAAATCGCTTTGTCGACGCACGACTGCTCCAGTGCTCATAATCTATATTACTCAATAGCGAAAGAATGGAGCTACTTATTGGTTTTATAATGTCTTAACTGTGTACCCCTTCATAATTTCTACATTTTTTGAGGTAGAAGGTTGAAATTCGGAATGTAGCTTCCTATGGGCATGTCCATCTGCACTATTTAGTTTGGTTTTGATTGGTACACTGGGGTCGGAATTATGGGGGTGGGATTCAGAGAGGACAACATATATCTACGTGCTATTTTGGTACGTAAAGACGTGAAATTCAGTATCCAGATTCCTCTAGGAAAGATCTACATTACTATGAAGTTTAGGCCCTGGTGTTCCATTGGGGGTCGGATTTGCAGGGATGGTAGTCACGTGGTCTTTAGAACTATGCCAACATATGGCTTGTGATATATGATGAGAAAGGAAAGAAAATACGAGGTTTTTTACATTTTCTACATATTACGTTCAAGAAAATTAATTTTTGATTATAAAACTTGGGGAGAGGTAAAAAGTGCAGATAAAGGGGTAAAAATAGATGACTTCAGGATCTGCTACTTGCCTTACCCTACTCGGAGGGAGGGGGAGAGGGGAATAATTTTTTAATAAATGTATAAACGTATTTCTCCTTCACTGATAAAGCTCCTACTTGGAGTGTTTACAAGATTTTATTCTTTCTTGATGAATCAATTGTTCTATGACATGCTATTGTTAGAGTATTCTTGACGGTCACTGTTTTAGCGCATGAATTCGAAAAAGGGGTCCACGAAAAAGCCTGAAAAGTTGATACAGCTGAGCTAAGACTTTGATGGTCATATTTCTAAAAACATAATTTGAAACAGTTAATGCGTTTCCAGTAATCGTGCAAACAGCGGATGGTCAGACGACCGGATAAACGTATAGTCCAAGTGTGCATTTGCTAAAGCTCCTAATAAATAGCGAATTCTGGAGTAGATTTACCACTATCAACCGAACTAACCTATTTTCGATGATCACGGAACATTATATCAACGGACAAATGGACCATGACTAACCTACTCTGAAAAATAATAATAATACTATCCTGAACTTTAACAAACATTTTATAACAAACTGATGTATTCCCAACAATTTTCTATATTTTTTATTATTTTTCCTAATTATAATTTATTCCATCTGGAATGCATATAAATAAATAAATAAATAATTTAACAATCAGTTCGTCACACATCATCTGGTCTGAAACGTTTTTCAGTGCTTCAAATCGTCACATTCATTTCGCTCAGTATCATTTTGACACTCAAGCCAATTTGACTCCTTCCGTTCGTTTAGTCAAGTCATTATATCCGTACGCCCCAGAATCGATTTGACTCAGTAGACTGGACAGATTCAGCAAATTACATTGAAATCGTCACATTCATTTCATCCCAGAATCGTTTCGCCACTCTGTCGAATCGACACATTCTGTTCGTCACGTTCACTTCGTGACTTCACACATTCAGTCAGCTACAAAAAGGTTTATGAATTATTAAAATGTAGCCGTGATACTCATAGTCCCTTGTTCGAATCCAGGTCGCAGAATTTTTCCTTTTTTTTTCATTAATATCTTTAGCTTATGTTTGGAGGATTAAATCCAGTTTTAATTATTACTTACATTCCAATTATGTTTAATGATTTAATTAGGTGAAACCCCAAAAGTACAATCTACTGAATCCCAGATAGCGTTGCACTCCTTATATTTGTTATAACTAAATCTTAAGGTGTGGGCGACATTGAAAGTACACTTCTAATGATGATAACAGAAACTGAATCGCTCTTTCCAGTGAAATCTTCGGTGTGAAAATTGATTTCCAGTGATTTTAATTGCGTTATCGTCGTATAGCATCCAAGTTTCTCACCTTATCTTATCATAGTATGCTTTGTCTTATCGGGGTTCGATCTGAAGTCCCGGTTTTTCAAAAAAAATTTTAATTTCGAACTTCAAAATCAAGACAATGCTAAGTTCTACTGAGATAATTTTTATATATAAAACTACCATTAATACCTGGCGTTGCTTGTGTTTTAATAAAAAAAAAAAAAAAAGAAAAGCTGTGAACTAAAAACTAAACAGTGAAAACTAATATAACTGAAAAAAACTTGTCAAGAATAGTTTTTAATTAAAAGTATTTATTCTTTTGAACAACACAAAAAACTTAAGTTAAACATAAACCCATACAAAAGAAGGAATTAGTTAATGCAAAGCTTCCAAATAAATAATGTTCTTAGTGGAACCTTTTTGGTTAAAGCAGATCTAAGGATTATGTGGAAAGTCAACACGTGAGCAACCAACATATAGCTGGCCATGAGAAAGTCAAGGAGACTTTATATCAAGTCCAACAACCTTAAGAGATTGTCCTGAGACTTGTTGATTGACATAGCGAAACTGAGCTTAAGAGGAAATTGCAGTCTCTTGAACTGAAATGGCAAATCTGTGACTGATGGAATCAGCGGGATTCTCGGAATGAACACAATTTCAGTTTTGTATTTCCCTGTGATGACCGTAGTCATGACCTCGATAACATGAGGCTTCATGCTTTTCATTACTAACCTTGTTTCATTGCGCAATTGTCGAAGGTCCAAGTTTCTCAGCAGCATGACTTAGCTCCTACTTGGAGGATTAGGTTGTGCAGTGGCATTCCAGGTGGCTGGACAAAGTTTAGAAACTCAGATGAAAACTCTACAGCTTCAACCTGATTGACAACAGTGTCAAAAGATCGGAAAGAACTTGCTGTTTCAGGTAATATTTTTAGCAGATCTAGATTGGTTTTTTCTAGCAGATCCAGTTGATTTTTTCGACTTCATCATTGTGGAGCCAAAATCGCACGTTCACACAAACAGGTGGAGTCTTAGTAGTTGTAGTTCATGCTAGTAAAGACTTTTGCCTTGAGCTCATCTATTGTGCCAAACATCTGTTCACATGGCAGTTGATGCATGTTGAGCTGTTGGTAAAAAAAAAAAAAAAAAAAAAGAAAAAGGAAATCCTCTGCTGCCAGTGGCAAGCAGTTGCTGTGAAAAGAACTCAGGTGGTAAATCTTCAAACTGACGGGCTCTCGTGGTGGTCTTCAGTTTCAGTTTCTGAACATGTTGCCAGAGAATGGAGCTCTTCTAAGAAGCATTCAGCTCATCAGCCTTTGTAGCCTTTTGGGATGACGATTCCCCTCTGTTGAATGTCTCCTGCAAGTACCACAGTCACTCCTCCCATGAGACTTCACTGCCTCTGATGTCATTCAAAGTCTTGTCAACAACTTCCAGCGCCTTGCGATGACATGATGCACTCATCCCAAACAATGAGCTGTGTTTATTGGAAAACCATGGCCTTGCCTGAATTCCTTGAAATGTTACATATTGAAGAATCTGTTGTGCCCTCCCCACCCCCACTATATCTATTGTATAAGTGCTCTGAGTCAAGGACCATCACTTAGGGCAGGTAAGAGCAAGGGTTCGGGACTAATAAGTAGAAAATCGCAACTAATATTACTGTAATTATGTATAACACTACTTTATTCTTTTAGAATTCGCACATAATAAACATTTATTTACGACTACCATGGTATCTACAGGGCCCGTTTAACATGCATGCAATTCAATTACCTATTAATGCAATAAACTTTCGTTCATTTTAATCAACTACAGGCACTCTTGTCTTGCTGAGCGTTATATCACTAAAATCTAAATTAAAGTGAGGCAGTGATCATTGCTTAATAGCAGACTATGTGTAATACTGAACATTCACGTCCCGAAACAAATATTCCAGCACCAGCACATGAGAGCGCAAAATCCTTCCTTTATTATGCCAAAAAGGGGGGAGGAACAGTGACCCCTCGTGGTGACAATGAATGTCCGTTAACCCCTCCACTGGCAGCATCAACACCTGTTTCATCATGCAAATGCGTGCTAAACCAACTATGGTTAGTTTTACCACTGTAGCCCTCACTACTAGACTTAGCTATATTCCCGATTGGAACGACAAGGTGCTTAATAAGAAAATTATTGAATTAACATTAATTTATCTTAAACAGTTTGTTGAAGACATAAAAGGGTTGTTCATATGCATCACATAGTTTAAGGGTGCCTCCTATTGTTCATTATGTCTTATTCGGGGTTCCGGGAACAATACGAACAATTCACGATATCATTCAGCGCTTATCCGTGGTTCTAATCATCAAAAAAGGAGCGAAGTCACCGGGTTTCGTTTACTTGCCTTCCAAGACGCTTTAACAGGTTCCAATTTCATAGTCCCATGTGGTATTGCGAGGTGAACCTCCGCTACCTGCTTGGCAATCCGTGGAAACCTGGTTCCTCTACGTCCATCGCTCGTTTCACGCAATCAACGACGGCCAGCCGTTATCATATGAGAAACGTAAGATCGTCACGTATAAATTATGTAAAAGACAAGTCAAAAAAAATATTGTTTCTTAAAACATAATTACTTGTGTCCTAATTTGGTCAATTCCTAAATCTGACGGCTAGTTACATATTTTTTCGGCGATTAGACAATTATTCCGTAACAGTTCAGAGTTCTTCTAACATGACATAATTACTTTTATATAACCATAAATATCAGATTACACTTTCGCCATTATGTTCCAAAACACAGATATATACATTACTGCAAAAATACAACCTCTCACGACGAGAACCAAAAAGAATCTCTAAATTTTTTTTTAACAAAAAGGATGACACGTTCATCACAATCTTTTTTAACGGAAGGAAAAAAAAAACAAGCGCAACAATTTCCCCTGTTGGAAGCTGCATTATCTTCCAGGAAAACGTCTCAACAATACAGCTCCAACAAAGGACATTAATGATTGCTCACGGCATATATACAATTCAAAAATGACAATACAAAAAAAATTATTTCTAACGCACCACAAACAATAACCTCACACAACAAATAACCATCACTACTATTTCACAACCAACAAAAAAACACCGATAACACACCTTACTTTCTATTGTCTCTCTACTCCCACCGTCAGACACACGTGACTCCTAAGACGGAACGTCACACACGCCCGACGATAGGTCTCGAACATGCCCCATAAAGGGTATATACATATACGCATCCCTATTACTCCTATACAAATAACTTTCTAAACACAAGCACTTATAACACACAACACTCCAATCAACAACCACCAACGATATAAAATGCGTCAAAACCAAAAACAAGAAAAAAAAAAACCAAAGCAATTATTCCATAGCACAACTAATGCACACACACTACTACCATTCAAGGTTGCAAAACCCCATCTCACCCCTACCTAGGACCGTTGAGACCTCTATGTAGTTCTCCAAGCGTGGATCATCCTCCCAAGAATCGGGTACACTATCCAGGATGGTCTCTGCCATCTCATCATTCTCAATCTCTGCCCATACCTCCTTAATGCCCGTCATCACCACTTTTTGTTCTGGGTCCGAACTGCTAATTTTAAGAGCTCCCCTCTTTGCTTGGGTCGTCTTACCTCCCCTACCCCTTTTAATCTTTTTACTTTTTCGGGAACCCGTTTTTACACTTTCACCTACGTACCCCTTTTTGCTTGATTCCGGTTGCTCAAGACACTGTTCCCATAATTTTCTGGCTAACTTAATTCCTTCGCGCCATGACACCTCCCTTTCTTCTTCTTCCCTTATCTTAATTGCCGCCTCCAGTTCCCCACCAGTATTCAACAGTTCTTCTGTACCGACTGACACATCAATTCCTAGCCACATCCCGGAGGGTACTTTTCCTAATACGCCCGCTGCTACCGGCTGGTTTACCCTGACATTCCCGAGGTTACTCCGTTCCCCGTCCATTTGGATATTAGCCCACGATAGTGTAAAATCTAGAATGTTTTGAGACTGTTCTTCGAAATGGGTCTCATCACCCATATAGCCGCAGCGGTTCCCCTGAACTATTACTACCTCACCCCCTTGCCAATTCTGCACCTCATTCATTCTAGAGTAATTCTCCTGTGTCCCAAGACTGTTATGAGCCACATACTGATCTGGGACTTCCACACTAGCTCCACCCCTTCCGTATGCGAATTCAGCGCCTCCCTCATCCCAGCCATAACTCGGCACGTCCAATCCACGCCCGTATACGGCACCTATCCCTGTCCCAAGATCCTCGTTCGGTCGCATCCCATCACGAACACTATCCTGACCACCGCCGCCTACATATATACCCCACTTGGTCCATATCTGACCTAATCTCACCCATCTAATATCCCCAAATTTTACCCCCCTTAACTGTGCCCATCCCATTCCATCTGTGGAGCATATTTGAAATGGTCCTATCCACCTCGCCGTTCTAGCCATACCTTTCTGGCATGGTTCCCTCATCATCATCTCCTGGGTGTAAATGGCATCCGCACAGCCATACTTCTCATTATCCTTACCCATCTCAAAACCCCTGCTCGCCATTTGCATAACCCCCTTCTCAATGCACCCACCGTCATTCCCTGCCTGTTCGATGGGTAACACATCCGCAACCACGACTACACTCGTTGAGGAGCAGTGAAACATAAGCCCCTTAAGCACGTCCATGCCCAAGATACCGTCATATGGGCAATCACTAAAGGAATGTACCAAAAACGTCTGCATGCCCATATGACGGCCTTGGACTACTACGTCCAGAAGCCCTCCCTTTTTCAAATACAAATAACTTACGTTTATACCTTTTATGGTCATCTCCATATCTTGGAGTGGTGGACCAGCTAACTGGTGATATGCCTCCTCATCAATCAGAGACACTTGGGATCCCGTATCGAACAGCAAAGTCAACGGCTGACCCTGTATAACTACCGTGGCCACACAAGTTCCCCCTTCCCCACAGTGAGTTACAATAGGACCCTCAAGTGAACCACCAGTATTTACACTGCGGGGCCTTGGTGACGGTCGAGGACAATTCCTGGCTAAATGCCCCAATTGTCCGCACCTATAACACCCATTATTGATAGGCACACCCCTTGGTACAATTGCCCTGCCATCCCCTGGGGCCACAGCGGGTGATTGCTAATCATCAAAAAAGGAGCGAACTCACCGGGTTTCGTTTACTTGCCTTCCAAGACGCTTTAACAGGTTCCAATTTCATAGTCCCATGTGGTATTGCGAGGTGAACCTCCGCTGCCTGCTTGGCAATCCGTGGAAACCTGGTTCCTCTATGTCCAACGCTCGTTTCACGCAATCAACAACGGCCAGCCGTTATCATATGAGAAACATAAGATCGTCACGTATAAATTATGTAAAAGACAAGTCAAAAAAAATATTGTTTCTTAAAACATAATTACTTGTGTCCTAATTTGGTCAATTCCAAAATCTGACGGCTAGTTACGTATTTTTTCGGCGATTATACAATTATTCCGTAACAGTTCAGAGTTCTTCTCACACGAAATAATTACTTTTATTTAACCATAAATATCAGATTACACTTTCGCCATTATGTTCCAAAACACAGATATATACATTACTGCAAAAATACAACCTCTCACGACGAGAACCAAAAAGAATCTCTAAATTTTTTTTTAAAAAAAAGGATGACACGTTCATCACAATCTTTTTTAACAGAAGAAAAAAAAACAAAAAAAACAAGCGCAACAATTTCCCCTGTTGGAAACTGTACTATCTTCCAGGAAAACGTCTCAACAATACAGCTCTAACAAAGGACATTAATGATCGCTCACGGCATATATACAATTCAAAAATGACAATACAAAAAAAATTATTTCTAACGCACCACAAACAATAACCTCACACAACAAACAACCCTCACTACTATTTCATAACCAACAAAAAAACAAAAAAACACCGATAACACACCTTACTTTCTATTGTCTCTCTACTCCCACCGTCAGACACACGTGACTCCTAAGACGGAACGTCACACTTTTTTGGCCAAGTTCAAAGGAATCTTAAAAGCTGAATGTGAAGTCCTGCCTCCGGTATGAAATGCTGCTGCAATGCCAGAAGATGCTACAGCAAGATATGCAGTGCTGCCTGGTCTTTACAAGAAAGTTTTTCCTGTGCCTCCAGGCACATCAAGAAAAAAGTTTTCCAGTCTGTCTTCTGACACCATCAATTATCCTGTTGTAAGCAGTTCTTTGGTCATCGAGTAGCTTTCGTTCATTTTCTGCAACAAAAGCCTCCAGTTCATCTATCTTTTTCTATCTTCTATCTCCTTCTATCTATGTATCTTCAATCTATCTTCTTCTTGTATTACCCCTGTACATGGTCAAAGAAATTAGAATTCCCTCAAAAAAGAGACTGAATGTGGGGAGGGGGGTAAAAAAGCGTTATAACTCCATGACCTTGACCTTGAATCAATTTGACCTGCCTAAAACATTCCCAGGGTCAACCTAAATTACCATGCAAAATTTCATGAAGATTAGACCAGCCATTTTGGAATGCATAGTGAACAGACAGACAGACCTACAGAGAAATTTTATATATATATAGATTTGCTTCTAGTAACAGTATTGTAGCGTGACTTCGCAAAGGATTATGGGTTAAACCATCGTTGATTACAAACAGATTACAAACCAGTATTGCTAATTTAGCATTTTATTTCATGCGCTTGTCCTTTATGGGACATTATTAATAAAAATTAAACAATGCACAAAACAATGAAAATGAGCCTTTTATCCTTTGATATCGAAAGCCTCTACCCTAGTATCCTGCTAACAGAGACATTAGAAGCCCTTCAAGAAATATTAGAAGACAGCGACATTCCGTTAGGGTTAGTTAATGATATCATGATGGTTATGCGATGTTTAGTATTTAATAATGTCTTCATGTTTAACGGTCTGTTTTACTGCATGTCAAATGGCACACCGATGGGCAGTAGTATTAGTCCCTTTTTAGCCAACCTATTTATCAGGAAATTAGAAAACATCGCAATCAGTACTTTCAACTACTTTCCATCCATGTGGCATAGATACGTCGATGACGTCTTTTGTATTTTTGACTCTTATAAAGAAGATATTAATGAATTCCTTGCAGCCCTAAATAGACTAAATCCATATATTAAATTTACTATGGAAATAGAACAAAACAATGCTCTTTCTTTCCTAGATCTTATGATCGTGAGAGTAGGAAACGGCATACAATTTGAAGTCCACAGGAAGCCAAACTTTGTCCCTGCCTACATCACAATAGATTCTAACCACTGTATGGCACACAAACTAGCGGTGTTTCATCACCAAATTTGACGCGCTCTACTTTTACCACTAAATAATGAGGCTAGGGAAAAGGAATTCAATTTTATCCGATCCTGTGCCAAGTTTAACGGTTTTAATTATGACGTAGTCGATAAATTAACATCAAAAATCAACACCCACTTAAAATTAGACAGGTTCACTACCCTTGGACAAAAATGCAAGAAAGATTTTAAAAATTCCTTAGTCCTACCATTTAATGTAAATTTAAACAAGGGTTTTAAAAAAATCTGCAAGGATTTCAATTGTAAAGTGGTTTATAGAAGTGCAAATACCATAAAAAGCTGTTTGAGTTCTATAAAGGACAACATCCCCATAGATGAAAAAGCGGGGGTATACAAATTGAAATGTGCGTCATGTGATCATTTTTATCTTGGATCCTCGAAACGTGGTGTTAAAAACAGGCTAAAAGAACATCTAGCCTGCATTAGAAATGCTAATATAGGAGTATCAGCTTTCGCCGACCATGTACTAAACGAGAAACATGATTATGCGAATGAGTTATTTGAAGTGGTGCACAGTTGTAGTAATTATAAACTATTGTATCTTCTTGAATCTCTTGAAATTGTGAAAAATAAAGCGACTAATAACCTATTAAACAGGGATGAGGGCCCCATGCCAGTATCTCCATGGTTGCCTTTAACAAAATACTTGACCAAATAAATAAATCATGTAATTCTTGCAGTAGACTACCCCCCCCCCCCTCCCAGGTGTGATCGCTTTATTTTATTTTGTTCAATTTGGTGTTTATTTCTTATTTCGTGTATTACATAGGCGGTTTCTTATTTTGTGTATTATTTATTATCGCTATTATGTATTGGTTAAACTCTATGAACTTCGATGTTTTTTATTTTTTATCAGCATTTATTGTTAAGTTGACGACTTTTGTAAAGGTCAGGGAAAACAGACTCGCTTTGCTCTGATTGGCTATTTGGTGCTAGCGAGATGTTTTTTCTTGTTCTGTATATATATATATGGGTATTGCCCGTCTGTAAATCACTCACTGATGATGGATTTTTGAAATCCGAAATGTACATCTGAGTCAGTAAAATATTTTTCTATGTGGAGTAGTGTTTTCTGTTTTTTCCTTTATTTAATGAAAATGAGTTTTAAACTGGACATACTCCTGCTAAATTGGCAACACTGATGTCAACCTTGATGGCCGAGAGCGTTAAGGATCAGGTCTTTTGGCTTCAGTGATGATCAGGTTAGGTTAGGGTTTTTTCTGGCGCGGATGTTTTCTCACTCTTATGATGAACTTGCAATTTTCATTTGCCAGAGTATAGGGTTATTGGCCAATTCACTTCAAATTAAGTATGCTTTTTCAGTGCTTCATAAATTTGGAGGAGACCTCATCCTGCAGTGGATAAATGATGGTTGTAAATGATGGTGATGATACACTGCCTAGCCAAAATAAAATCGCTGTCGAATATTCAATATACAAGTACTAAGGAGTCAGTCACAGGCATACTATTGAAGTCTTGTGCGAAATACTTCCTTTATCTTGTCCTGCATTAGTTTATCGCTTTATTTGTTTTGAAGAAAGATGTATGTGGACGCAGCACATGGTCGCGGAAAAGATGTCACCGAGTTTCAGAAGGAGCAAATTATCGGCTTATTCCAAGTAGAGAAAACAAGCAAAGAGATTGCGGCAATTACTGGGATTGAGTAAAAAGTGTTCAACAATTAGTAAAGCCTTGGAAGGAAAGATCTGAATCATCAACCCCGAGTAGTAACCGTGATCGGAAAAAAATTCTGACTAATCGTGACTGGAGATCATTAAGACGCATGACGAAGGAAAATCGCAGAAATTGTACATTATACCTGACAGGAAAGTTTAACAAGGAAATCAAAAGCTTATTCATCCGCACAATGCGACGAAACTTTAAGGACTGGAACTAAGCAACTGCTCTGCCACAAGATTTCCGATTTTTAGTAAAAACAATAGGAAAAGATGATTACTGTTCGCCCGTGATACAAAAATTGTAGAATGGAGCAGATTATAAAAGTCATCAGGTCTGATGAATCCAGGTTTACCCTATCCTACAAGGGTTGGTCCAAAAGCTGTAACTTTTTTATTTGGTAACAGATTTTCAAAATTCTTTTTATATCTGATACTTACATTTGTCCTCTATATAATGCACTATTTTCCTTTAGACAGAGTCCCGATCCCTTTCCACGCATTGCGCTAACGCATGAATAATTGGATGAACCCTTCGGAGAAGAATTCCGGGGTTGTATGGCATCTTTCACCTCATCATGAGAACACAACTCATGTTCCTTAAGGTGCTCTTTCTTCTTTGGGAAGTGGTGAAAGTCACAAGTTGAGAAGTCTTTCATCTTTGAACTGTAAACGCTGCAACGCTTCTGGGTGTGTGGGGATCGTATGCGGGCGAGCGTTATCAAGCTATAGAAGAGGGTCCAAAGCTGCCATTCAATCCTTGTGTCGACAAAAACCCCGGAATTTCTCTTCGACAGGGTCACCCGACTTGTTACGCGGACTATGTCAAAAAGTGAATAGTGCATTACATAGAGGACAAATGTAAGTATCAGATACAAAAAGAATTTTCAAAATCGGTTAAAAAATAAAAAAGTTACAGCCATGGAGGCATTACATTTCGACCCATGCTCATAGATGATGAGCGCATCAGGGTAAGAAAAGAACCGCACTATCCAAGCCTGTGGAGACTGTGTGATGATCTGGGGTTGCTTCTGTTGGTCTGGTCTGTATTCTGCAATGTTATGCAGCCGAGTGTCTGAATCTGCTGGATGACCAGGTCATTCCATTCTTGGACGAGTTTCTTTTTTCTGATCGAACTGGAGTGTTCCAGGAAGACAACGCCAGAATACACCAAACTTGAATTCCAATTGATGGTGGTTTTTCCCTCTGAAATTGACTTAAAAACTCATGATTCGAGAAAATAGATTGAAATTAAAAGAAAATCCTTCTTTACATGTGTACCTATGTAAATAATTTTGTGCAGCTAACTACTCTGAAACGGCTAAATGTAGAACCGAAGGAAACTAATACACTGTTAGAGGGAACCTTAAACTGTGCCTTGACATGGTTTTTATGAAAATGGGTTAAGTCTTTTAGGATATAATTTTGTTAAAAAAAAATAAAGAAATGTTGTAGCATTTATTTCAGCGAATAAAAGTTAATAGAGTCACTATAGGCAGAGACTCCTTTCATTGAGATTAATAATTTTAGTAAATAAATTGTTTGCCTCTGATGAGCTATTTTGTGTAATTTTTTTATGATTCGCGAAAATATCTTGATCTTTCGCGAAAAAAATTCCCTCTGTACGTCTTATCTATGCATGTTCCTATTCACAAAATTTTGTGCAGGTGAAGGTTCCCTGTGAATGTTCCTGGAATACTTTATTTGACCTATAAATTTTCATATAAAATAAAATTTTTAACCATTTAATATTGTTATTTCAAGCTATTATCCTTAATTTTTATAGATCACTTAAATAAAAAAAGAAATTGCGGCTTTGTTGCAATAATATTAAATTAAATTAAAACTTTCTTTGCCAAAATGGAGGCTGGGTCACCAAATGGGAGATCCAAGAAAATGACATCAATAGAATAATACAATGAAGAACATTACAATTATTTCCATATTCATCAAACAGTTGATATTTACGCAAATTATGACGTCAATTAAAATTAAGTAACCAAAATAAATCAGATGATTTAATTTCTGCATTAATAATCTTATAAATTGATTTGAGACGAGGGGCATTCTAAAAATTTTTAGCCAGGAACACTGTACGCATCCCACAAAATTTGTTTTATATTCTCCAAGTACTTCACTCTATCACGGCCTTCACGGTAGTTTCTAGAATTCCGTGGCTCTATCATATGGTCGCATGCAAGATATGAGCGTGCCACGTTGCATTGTTTTCGCGTGACACAATTCTAAAGCTCACGCACTAGCAGATAGACATAACACACAATTCTAATTAGTGCTATAATTTTCTATGATTATTCCAAAGGCTGAGAGATGTCAGATTGTTTTGAAACTTTACAACAGGCATTTTCTGACAGAGCTCCGAATAAAGCCAATCTTGTCCTGGTATCGCGAGTTAAGATGGGAAGATGGGTCACTTGAATAAAAATCTTTTTGCATATTTGCTCTTTTTTTTTTTTAATTTTCTACATCTAATTTAATAAGAGTTTTCGCCTA
>JAHWFO010043186.1:0-42292 GCA_023313115.1 Rhysida immarginata | reverse complement strand
TTGTATGCGAAATTTTATCAAGATCGGAATAAAACTGTAGATTTGTATACAAAACAAACAAACAAACAAACATCCTTCTTTATCTTCTTCTTCTATATATATAAAGAAGGATGTCTGTGGGTCTGTCTGTGCGTCTGTGTGTACGTTTTTTATACAAATCTACAGTTTTAGTCCGATCTTGATAAAATTTCGCATACATGACCCTCAAAGCATGAGGAAGGTCACTGTCTACCTCAGATTTCGGAAAAATAATAAATATCGATAAAAAATCGATATTCATGGTTATGGCAAGGCATTTTAATGAGAAATATCTCATGACCAACAATGCAAGGCAAAGTTTGTACAACAATAGGTATCAACAATGGTATCAACACGCAATTCACAAACGCTCTGCATGAACAAACAATCAATATCTCATGACTAACAATGAAAGGAAAAGATTGTGCAAGTGTAATTATCCCGGGCAACGCCGGGTAACTCTTCTAGTATATATATATAAAGAAGAAAGACTAGCAGAGGAACGGTTATTGCCTGGGATAATCACACGTGTAGGCAAACAGAACAATTTCAAAAAGTAAAATTATAATTCCAAATTGGTTAAATAATAGCTCAATGAATATCCATTCTACGAAAACTCCGAAAGACAGGAATTCTAGGTGATATAACGGGACTTTATTTACTTCTTGTTGACTTGCCTCAGATTAAAATGATATCCATCTTCAACACCGGGGAACATCACTGGATACTATAGACCCAAGTTTTTCTTTACCTTGACACAGAAGCTCTTACACCTTCTTGCTCTATTCGAAACTCCCATTGTTCAGATGTTTCCAATGCCGGTATAGATTTTTCGGTTTTAGCTGCAGTGTTTCTCTGACCAATACTCGTTATTTCTCTGTCCTTTCCAGGCACATAAATTTTTGCCTGTCGTCTGCATGTTTGGATCTGCTGTGCTACCAAATAAGCTAGGTGATAACCCCGGCGTGGTTCTTTGTTTTTCTTTTTTTTATTAAATTTTGAAATATCTTAAATCTAAACACATGAAAACACTTAGAATTATTACAGTAAAAATTCTGTAGTAATTACATGCTCACCATTTGTTCAATACAGCACGGAGCTGAAGGACTGCTTCCTCTGTCGTCTTTCGACTCTTTTTTTAATAATCTGCTAACTCTCCATTATCTCCAGTTACTGATCATTTTTCAAGATTTTCAAGAAATTATTAAGTACTAAGAACTCTCAATTCTAAGAAAAGCCTGAATAACAGGAATTCTATGCATGATACAAATTGAATCTTGTCTATATTGCATAAACTTTGCCTTGCATTGTTGGTCATGAGATATACAGGGTGATTCAGAAAGGTAGGTCAAGAATGAAATACCATGTACAGTTTGTAGCGGGGAACAATATTTTTCCTATAACCATGGAACCGGAAATGCATCCTTACAGAGATAATGCAACTTGTACAAGGTAGGAATGGATGTGCGTTACCCGGACGGCAATGGTAGGGTCCATGTAAATTATTATAACTAAAAAAATTTATTTTTTTTGTCCGCAAAAAAACGCATTGTTGCATGAATTGTTGTATGAAAATGAGTTTCGCGTGGTAAATTTTGAATACCATTGTTGTAGCCGTTGGTTTAACGCTTTTACTCAAACTTAATCCACGGGCCATAATATATTTAAGAGTTTTGCCCGGTTGTTCCGGGGAATGGTAGAGGGAATAACATTTACTATTTAATATACTAATTTACTGTTATGTTGCGGGATGGCCTAGTTAGGATCTAAAAATGTAAATTGTTCGTGTTCTCTCCTTTAAAAGAGAGGAAACGCAACATGTAACTCCATTGTCGTACAATGGATCGCTTGACTAATGCGGAGCTGGCGGACATGCATCTCGTCTACAGCAAGGCACAGGGTAATTGCTACTGAAGCGTGTGGAGAAGTCAGTGATTCTCCGGACATCTTCACCAGCGTTCGCGAGAATCTAATCCGCAGACTAAATACCTGCATCGAGGCTAAGGGTCGGCATTTTGAACACCTACTGTAATGTCATTCCTACCTCGTATAAGTTGCATTATCTCTGTAAGGATGCATTTCCGGTCCCATGTTTATAGGAAAAATTTTGTTCCCCGCTACAAACTGTACATGGCATTTCATTCTTGACCTACCTTTCTGAATCTCCCTGTATATTGTTGATCCCTGGATAGTGTTGGTGCATTGCGTGTTGATACCATTGTTGATAACTACTGCTGCACAAACCTTGCCTTGCACTGTTGGTCATGAGATTTTTTTTTTTATTATGCCTTGCCATAACCATGAATATCGATTAATTATCGATAATTATTATTTTTTGAAATCTGAGGTAGACAGTTACCTTCGAAAAAATGTAATTATAGATTTCGAAAAATAGTAATTATCGATAATTAATCGATATTCATTAGGATGGCAAGGCGTATTAATGAGAAATATCCCTGACCAACAATGCAAGGTAAATTTTGATGTAACAATTTATGATGTTTCCGTTATCAGGCCTTCTGTCTAGGAGGTATTGGCTGTAGCGCGGGAGCACGTGAACGCGTAGACACGAAGCAAACTGGTGATTGTTGAAATATCGTCTGCTTGTTCTGATAAGCTCTGCTGTGGGAAGTTACGTTAGGCTTATGACCGTATTTCGTTTGTTTTACTATGGACCATCCTATTAAATTTCCGTCCAAAACTGACCAACGAGGGGTGATAATGTTTCTCACAGCTGAGGACATTCCACCAGTTGACATCCATGCTCGGCTTGAATGTTTATGGAGAAGCATGTGTCTCGAAAGCCACCGTGGGATGCTGGGCCAAAGTCTTCCATGAAGATCGTGTGGAAACGGCTGATAAACCATGTCCGGGCCAAGCAAACGCGATCATCAGCGATCAATTGAAGAAAGACATGAATAAGTCAATTCGTGAGGACAAGCGTATCAACATATGGTAACTTGCGAAGGATCACAACGCCAGTATTGGTTCCGCATATGCTGTAGTGAAAAACCTGGGACATGGCAAGGTCTGCTGTCAGTGGGTACCCCGAATGCTCACGGAAGAGCACAAAGGGCTGCGTTTCGGCTGCGGTTTGGATCATCTGGCACGCTATAGTCGTGAGGGGGAAGCGATTTTGAGGAAGGTTACTGCGGTAGATGAGACCTGGTGCCATTAATGGTAACCCTCCGGGAAGGTATCCACAATGCAGTGAAAGCATCCATCGTCGCCACGCCCCAAAAAATTCAAGTCGCAAAGTTCGGTCGGAAAAAGGTTATACTTACGTGTTTCTTTGATTCCGATGGTACTCTGGTTTTGGAGTTTATGGAACCCAAAACCCATATTATTGCTATCGCATACACCAAGACACTCCAGAACTTGCATCAAGTTGTGAAAAACAAGCGTCCTGGTAAGCTCAGTGATGGGGTGACCCTCCTCCAGGACAATGCTAGGCCACATCTTGCGAGACCGCTGCAGAAAGCAATAACCAAATTGCGGTGGCAGGTTCTGCCACACCCTCCTTATAGCCCGGACCTCTCACCAAGTGATTTTCATGTGTTTGATCCTTTAAAAAAGGCACTGAAACGTCGACGATTCTCCAATGATGAGGAGGTGAAGGACGCTGTTCGGGCATGTTTCAGAGAGCAGCAGAAAACAGACTTTTTTTGCGAACGGTATTAGCCGATTTATGCCCCAGTGGCAGTCCTGTATTGCGGCAGATGGAGATATTTTTTTAGGACTGCGCGTCTATAATAGTGTCTATAAGATGTTCTTCATTCATATAAACAAAGGTAAATATTAATACTTTCATTTAATCCTTCTTAGTGCCCTTTGAATCACTTTCATTTGAACATGCCTTATAATATAAAAAATTACATATTACAATGGACAATAGTCAAATCGGGCCTGCTCTATTCGGGAAAATGTGAGTTTAACAATATTTCCTTAAAGATTTACGAAATATCAAATAGAGACTTAAAAAACACATTTGGGAAGGAAGACAGGCCCAAGACGTAATATGGATCAACGAGACACAGCGGTTTCTATAATTAAGAGTAGAAAATGGTAGACGTGTCTCGTTCGCAAAACGTGTGGGATAATTATGCTTATCATGACTACAACATATTGATATAAGAGTAGTTAAAATTAAATTAAGAGTTCATTAGAAGTCTTGTAAATAAAACTGGATAAAGATAAAAAATCTAATTGATATAGTAAATATGCGTAACGAGAAAAAAAAGTTAGTAACAGGAGAAGATTTCGGAAGATTTAGTAGAGAATGGAGAAATCATTTTTGTTATTTAAATAATCTAGAAAGATTACCCTAGAGGTAGAACACCAGAATATTATACCGTAACATAATGATGAGTGGATCCAAGAGTAATATAATAAGAACAGAATGTTGGAAGGAAAGTAGTGGAGTCTGGAAATACATTGTTTTCTATTGAGCTTGCTTACTAGGATATCAATGTGAGTATTCCATGATAAATCCGAAGATAAAATCAGGGCTGTGGAACGAAATGATTTACGTTATGTTATAAGGTTACGTTACGCATTTTATTATTAGGTTTCGTTATGTTATGTTTTTTGTTACTTGATTTCGTTATGGTAGGCGTTACGTTACTGAATATCGTTATCTTAGAAAATAACGTTATTATAACGTTTTAAAGCAGGGCTATGGAACGAATTGATTTATGCAATGTTATAACTTTACGTTACGCATTTTCTTATTAGGTTTCGTTATGTTATGCTTTTTGTTACTTGATATCGTCATCTTAGAAAATAACGTTATCATAATGTTTTCATAATAATATTTTATTTTTTTGTATGAGGAGGAGTTCATGCTTGAATGATAGTCACCTCCCTGTTATCAATGGATTCTTCCAAAACCCCAACACTCCTAATTATATTTCCCGCAGCCTAGATTTTGTTATGTTTCCATTATTATCCCGCTTTAAGAAATTTCGTTACGTTATACATGATACCGCTATTAATATCGTTATTTCGTTACGTTTCAGTTTCGTTCCACAGCCGTGATATCGTTATTTCGTTACGTTTCCGTTACACTCCACAGCCCAGATTTTGTTATGTTTCCGTTATTATCCTGCTTTAAAAAATTTCGTTACGTTAAGCATTAAAATACCGCTATTAATATCGTTATTTCGTTACGTTTCAGTTACGTTCCACAGCCCTGGATAAAATACACCCCAACTGACAAAAAGAATAAAATATATCTTGTGCTAAAAATGTCTTTTTTTTTTATATTTAAAATATGGTATTATTGTTGACCCAAACGTCAATCATTTCAAATATGAACGTTAACTGTCCGATTAAAAATGAAAAAAACTTACTGCACTGATCGACCAATTTATTAGAGACACCCCACTAACAGCGTGTTGCGTCTCCTTTAGCGGCGAGAACATGCCTGAATACGTGCTCGCCTGAATTCAATAAGTTGTTGAAACCGTTGCGGAGGAATAGCAGCCCAGGCTGACATCACAGCGTCCCGTAATTGGTGCAGGTTGGACGGTACGTGCGTGAAAGGCGTCGGATGGTTCTCTCCATTTCATCGGGCTGAGATCGGGCGACCGAGCTGGCCACTGAAGCAGGTGGAACTCCGCGTCATGTTCCTCGAACCAGTCCAAGACCATTCGAGCACGGTGACAGGGCGCATTGTCTGCTGAAACTGTCCGTCACCACCGGGAACACAGTCACCATGAACAGGTGCACCTGATCGGCAACAATGTTCAGATAGTGTGTCGCATTCAGAGATGTTGGTTGGTCGATTGAAATTTTAGGGCGTCGGCTGCTATGGCCATTTTAAAAAGTTTAAATACCGCAGTTTATGCTTGCCCCACTCAGCTGAAAAACTTGATAAAAAAAATGAAACACAAACACAAAGAGGCAACACAACGACATACAACACAATTTATATAACACATAAACACAAAGTAAAACAAATAATTATATACAATGTGATAAAATAACCCCAACACTAAGCAAAAATCTAAAATATCACAGCTCAATATACATAAAAAAAACCTACTAGAATTAAAAACAATAGTATTACATATTTAAAATCCCATGAGGCTATGTTACTATTTAAAAACTGTTTTGTCCAATAACATACGGGTATTTATAAAAAGTGTTTAAATTAAATGATCACTGTCGATTATGTCGAAGTACTCCTGCCATTTCGCTATCCGGTACGTCGACTTCGAACTCAGATGATGAACTCATTTCTGAGCCCGCAGGAGGATCCTCTTCACTTGGGATACCCAATCGTCGCTTTCTTTTTTCTTCTGGACTTTTGCAATCGCTTTGACGTTTCCTTTCATTTTTATCATTCTCCTTGTGTATTCTATAACTCTTTTGAACTTCCTTAGGCTTTTCCTTTATCCTGTCTTTTTTCCACTTTTCTTTTTACTAATTTCTGTATCACTTTTTGAGGGCTGTAATTTCGGAAGATTATTATGTTATTTCAGTGGTGAAATAACTGCCATAGTTCCCACCGATTTTGTTAATCTCGTTTGTTTTACCGTTCGTGCGTTTTATGTCCATTTTGCCTCCGAATATGAACAATTATTATTTATACGGATTGTCTGTACTTCCTTTTCAGTTTTCCAAATTGGACAATCCCGAGAGATAGCTGAATGATCACCCTTAAAATTACTACACCAGGGTGTAGAATCGCAGGTATCCCTCTCGTGCCCTTGTTTTCCACATCTGCCACAAAGTGCAGGAAATCTGCAGTTCACTTTCGTATGTCCGAATTTCAAACACTGGAAGCAACGTAGGGGATACGGCACGTACGGTCTAACATGTGCTTTTAAATATCCCAGACTTATCGTATCGGGCAGAATATTTCCTTCAAATGTTACAAGAAAAGAATGAGTATGTTGGTCCTCCTCATTCCTTCTAGAAGTGAAACGTCTAATGCCTCTAACCCCTTGGTCTTTGAATTCTTTTAAAAGAGTTTCATCATTCATAGATCTTTGATCTTTGCTCGTAAAGCCACCCTTACAGAAATTCAAGGATGGATGGGAGTAAGCCCTAATCTATATCATCCCTAGTTTGTCGCATTCCAACAAAAGTTGGGCCTGTCTGGAGGTAAAAACTTCCACTACAAGGACAATATATAAATCGCATATAAATTCCAGAAATTTAATAAAGGCCATCAATACTTATGCCACACCAATACTCTCTACTCCTTTGCAGTCATACAGAGGACACACACAGATCTTGAGGGACTTGAAAGGAAACAACTATTTTGAAAATATCGCCGTGCAGGCTTTACCTTCCTTAGAAGTCGTTTAATAGCCCTATCCAACACAAAAGGCGAGAGAGATGAGAAAGATGTCCCATCTACCAATTCAAGAACGATGAATTTTGGATCTTCGCATTTCATCGCCTGTTTCTCTACTTTTTCCACATCATTAGGTAGCTCTTTTCCTTTACCGTTTTCCATAAATTGCAAAAAAACTTCAGTCCTCTGACTCCCCACCCACCACCGAGCCCAACAACGGGATGCACATTCGCACCAGGGATAGCAGAGTACTATAGGTAGCACCTAACCATAAATCCGACTCCAAAGAGCCGACCAGCCGATTGACCTGAATGGGCTAGTTTCAGGATCCCTTGTTTCGGAGAAGCAGGGGCCAAAGTGGTGTGCTGTTCCGAATAGCCTTCACGCAACCACTAGGACTCCCCTTTCCCCCGAATTCGGGTCGCCGCGCACGGCAAACACGCGGGTGGACGTATTAGTTACACAGGAGGCTATGAAACCTCCGTTGTGAGCACCGACCGGACACATTTAGCCTGACCACTTAGCTAAGGCCTGTTTGGTGTGGGTGTCACTATCCAGCATAGCCCTTAGTATCATTGAGGAACTCAAGCCCCTCCACCACGTCAAGGTAGTGCCCACGGAGGGGCATTCAGGGATGTGTCTACGGATATCAGAGGACCCAGTGTGTCCGAAGAGAAGACACCCCAGACCAGCACTCCTCGTCCACCCGCCTGTACGGTTGTCTGCTGACAGGATAGGTCCTTGGCCTCGTGCTGTCTGCGCCGGATGCGCAGTCTGCCGTCCGCATGATGAAGTAGGAACCGCGATTCGTCGGACCAGGAGACTTTCTTCCACTCATCCAGTGTCCAGTGGCGATGCCTGTGTGCCCATAGCAGGCGCGCTTTCCTATTTTGCGGTGACAGCGACGGTACCCGTACTGGCCGCCTATTGTTAAACCCAGCTCGGAGCAATATGCGCCCCACCATGTCTCCGAAATTAGTTGGAATGCTCCCTCATTGAACTGCGCTGCAATTTGTTACGCTATTACCGTCCTGTTGCTGTGGATGATTCAGTCGCCGATGGCCTCGTTCATCCACGGCTCTGTTTCGTACAGAGTTGTGTTTGTTGGAGTTTGTTTTTTTGGCATAACTGCCATTCACGGAATACCCTTGACACTGTTGCACGGGAAAACCAGAGGAGGTTCAAGGTTTACGAAATGCTCAACTGCGCCCGTCGAGCTCCAACAATCATGCCTCGTTCAAAGACAGTCAAATCCTTGGATTTACCCATATTCAGTCCACTTCTGCTGCTGACTGCAATTTGTGATCCAATGCATCCCTTTTAAACATCGCTTCGGCCTGTTCCATTGTTTGGGCGTCACTGGGAGGTCGATCTATTTTCCGTAAGAGGTGTCTCTAATAAATTAGTCGTTCAGTTTAAGTCCAAGGTAAGTAAAGGTAGTAGAAATGATATTATTATCGTAGTAAACCGCGGGAGATACGGGTAAAATGCGTCTGTTGCGCTGGTAAAAAATATTAGCTTTGTCTTTTCAATATTAACAGTAAGGGCGTTCGCGGAGCTACAATTACTGAAAGCATTGAGATATTGATTAATAGAGATTACTAGCCTGAAATATCACTATTAGATAGAGCTAAGGAAACATCATCAGCATATAAAGTAGTTTTAATAGTAGTAAAAATTAAACGCAGATCGTTAATGTAAAGTTAAAAAGGAGCGGAGAGAGGATCGAACCCTGGGGGACGCCACGATTCCTGATTATATTAAATGACGACTTTCCGCAATGAGCTAAATAGTGCATTCTATTGGAGAGGAAACTGGTGAGCCATAAAAGAGGTAAGCCACAAATACCGTAGAAAGAACGTAATCTAAAAACAAGTAGATAAATAAGAAGAGAACCAAATGCCTTTGTAAAATCAATGAAAACAGATGCAACAAAATTGTTCAGAATCATTTCGGATGAGAGAAATTCAAGTAGTTCATGGGTTGCCGTCTCCAGATTCCTTCTTGACAAAGAGAAAGATAATTGTGATCATAAATAATTTGTAAAAAACGAATAATTTTTCAAAAATTTTAGAAAATTTAGGAAGTGCAGTAATGGGACGGTTATTAGTGTATGTACTAGGGTCACCTTTTGTTGAAAATCGGCAGTACATGCACAAGTTTTAAAATCATAGGATATGTGCCTGTACTATACAGTGATGGAAAATTACGGCAAGAGGGAAGGCAAGTGTTTGCTTTAAGCAATAATTACATTTGAGCGGAATTCGAGGGGGTCAAGGACAGGGGAGGATTTGGACCGTAGGAGTAACATAGAAACTAAATGCAGAAGAGGAAGCATAAAATGGATAATTAATATCAGAAGAAAAAAGAGGGATCAGTATAGGGAGGTAATAGAGTATGAAGAAAATCGGTAAAGGAAGAAGAAGAGACAGAATCAGGATGAGAAAAAGGAGAAGAGGGTAAATTAAGGCCGCAAGACAAATTCTTCAAAATACGCCATTTCTCTTTGCAAGATTGGAGACGCGAAAACAAAGAGTTATAATACATTTGTTTGGAATCTATATCTTTGTTTTTAACAGAATTAGAGAAAAGCTTAAACTTATTGAAAGCATTAGCAGAAGTATTTCTACGATATTTCCGGTATAAAGCATTTTTAATAAGTTCTAAAATATTAGCAGAAATCTAGGGCTTATGGACGGTAACATTAGGATTAATAGAAGAGCGGGGGTACATAGGTAATTAACGATCGTATTCAAGCTAAAAATGGGACAAGAAAATCAAAAAGTAGGTTAGAATCACCACAGAACTGAAAGAGGATGGCTTATTTTATTTGGCAGGAGTTACTGCAAAGAATCATCTGCAAAAAAAATCCTCATTTGGGAACACACACACACATCTAAAATAAACCCATCAGATCATGCATATGCTTAGAAATCTTGGATATAACAAGTTTCTTACGGTGGATTAATAGAGCCATCCGAAGAGTGGAAATCAGTTGCCAAGTAGTTAAATGATGCATATGAAAATTATAAACTTCAAAACAAATATTAAAAAGGAAGCTGGAATTGTGAGAAAATTAGTTAAGTACAAAATGGGTTACCAAAAATTGAGTGCGATGTCATAAAAGGTTTTTTTTCGTTTATGAACTGTGATCCGAATTAAGCATTATAATGTCCTGCTGGATAGTAATTGAAAAAAAAAGATCCACAAGTAATCGTGCAACTAGTAATGAAAATGAAAAAAATGTAACTAAATTAACTTTGAAAAAGCACAGCAATTACTTACTTACTTTTCAAACCCGCTTATCCGTTAGGGTCGCGGGGGCAGCAGCCCTATGGAGGATCTCCAGGCGATCGCGATCTTCCGCCATCAGGTGCATGTCCTACCTGGTAATACCCATGCAACTCGAACCCAGATTCTCCATGTTGTCTAGCCACCTGGTTCTAGGCCGACCCTTTGGCCTCTTATCCACCGGCTTGGAAAATAACAACTGCCTAGGAAGACCAGTTTGTGGCATCCGTATCACGCGCCCTTACCAGCGCAATTGAGATCTCTCAATGCGGAGAAGTAGCGGCTCAACACCTAAACACTCCCTTATTGCGCTGCTGTGCACTCTATCTAGTAGGATAACACCTGCCACAAATCTCATTTCGGCCGCTTGTACCCGCGATCGCACTCTTTCGGTCATAATGACCATAGGTGAGAATGGGGACAAAGATAGATTTGAAGACGGAGAGCTTGACTTTGTGACCCAGCTCGCGTTTCATTACCACGGATCGCCACAGTACACGTCTGACACAGCTTGCTGCACCGATCCGAGCATCCAATTCTTTCTCCTGCCGTCCATCACTCGTGAATGCAATCCCGAGATACTTGAATTTCTCCACCTGTCTCAATGAGGCTCCCCTAACATGGAGAGCGCACTAAGCAGGCTGTCTTAAAAGGACCAGAACCTCAGTTTTAGCCACACTGATCTTCATCCCAGCTTCTTCACATTTGGTTGCAAACCGGTCTAGTGCATGCTGAAGGTTTGTGCGAGAAGACCCAAGGAGAACAAGGTCGTCAGCAAAGAGCAACCTCTGCACCAGACAGTCAACCACACAAAAACGCTCATCGCCTCGGCTGCCCCTGTCTATCCAGTCCATAAAGATAATGAACAAGAGGGGAGACAGTACGCACCCGTGGCGGAGTCCAACATCCACGGTGAACGGTCTTGATTTAATGCCATTTATCCGGACACACATCTCAGAGCTTTCATACAGAGACATGATAGCAACCAGTAATTGCCCATCCACTCCATACTCTTGCATCACTTGCCAGAGCTTCTCCCGAGGAACTCCTGTCATATGCTTTTTCGAGGTCTACAAAGCAAGCGTAGACCTATTTTGCATACTCCCAGGATTTCTCAAAGATTTGCCTTAGAGCAAAGATGTGATCCATCGTGCTTCGGCCAGGTCGGAAACCACACTGCTCCCCGAGAGTTTGTAGTCGACTATTCCCGACTTCTCTTCTCCAGACACTTAGCATACACTTTCCCAGGAATGCTGAGCAAAGAGATGCCTCGATAATTGTTGCAATCTCTCTGATCTCCCTTTCCTGTCTGCCATTGCTTAGGGGCCTGTCCAGATATCCAAGCAACCTGACACACTCGAGTCAGCCACAGGATACCATCCTGATTTAAGGCCTTTAACATCTCGAACCGGATATCATCATCACCTGCAGCTTTGCCAGTCTTCAGGGACTTAATTGCCCATCTGACTTCTGCTTCAATGATACTACCGTGACTATTCTCCGCTGCAAGGTTCACCTCATGTGCCTCAGTTGTTGCTGTCACCGGATTAAGAAGAGCTGCAAAGTATTCCTTCCACCTATGCAACACGCTCTCTTCCGTTTTCAGAAGCCTCCCATCTGAACTCAATAGTTTGTGATGAAAGAGACTTCTTTCCACGGAGGCGGCGCACGGTCTGCCAGAATACCTTGTTTGCCGAACCATAGTCGGCCTCCAATTTCTCCCCGAACTTCTCCCAGGCCTTGGCTTTAGCTGTTGATACTGTCTTTGCTGCTGCATTTCGCGCCTCAGTATACCGTGCTCGACTAGAAGTTGACTTATTTGCAAGCCATAGCAAATAGGCTTCCTTCTTTGCCTTGACAGCTTCTTGGACTTCACCGTTCCACCATGCAGTCCTTTTCTCACCGCCACACTCAGTCGCTTACGACCACAGCTCAGTGCAGCCGAAGTAATCACAGCAGTTTTAAACAACTGCCACTCCTCTTCAACAGTACCATGATCACTGGGTAATTCTTTGAAACTTGAAGATATGTTATCAGCAAAGGTCTTCCTCACAGCTCTATCCTCCAATGCCTCCCATTTGATGCACCAAGTTTGTCTGAACCTAGTATTTCGCTCGGTTGGCATGGATTCAGAGAACCGCCAAGTGATCAGTTGATAGTTCTGCCCCTCTTCTCACACGAGTATCCAACACTGATCGGAATAAGTCGGCTGAAACGATTACAAAATCAATCAGTGACTTCTGGTCCATTGCATCCCTGTACCAGGTATACTTATGGACATCCCTGTGCTGGAAGAAGGTGTTTGTGATGGAAAGACCATTGTTGCAACAGAAATCCAACAAGCACCTCCCATTCATATTTAAATCGGGGTGACCATTCCTCCCAATCACGCCTTTCCACGTTTGGTCATCAGCCCCTACGTGTGCATTGAAGTCGCCCACCAGGACGACAGAATCTGCACTACCTCTCCTGCTAAGAGCAGCATCAACTTCATCTAGAAAAAGTGGGTACTCCTTGACTGCATTTGGAGCATATGCAACGAATAAAGAGAGAGACCGTTTCCCTATCTGAAGCCTCAGGAGATACAGTTATCCACCTAAGGGGGTCCAATCTGCAACATAATCTGCCAGCCGGGGACTTGTGAGTATCCCCACTCCCGCCTGGGCAGTCATGTTAGGGTCGACACCAGAGTAGAAAAGCTTCCACCCTCCTTCTAAGTCCACAGTTCCAGAACCCGGACGTTTCGTAGAGGTAATACCTATGATATCCAGTCGATACCGTTTGGCTTACTCCACTAACTCCGATTCCTTTCCTGTCACGGAGAATACGTTCCAAGTGGCGATTGACAGCACCCGATCCCGATGTCGCTTTACCCGTTTCTCCTCCTGGGTAAAGGCATGCGCTTCCCCCGACCGTTTCCCCAAGCGCATAGCGAGTGCACTGGTGGGGCTTCTCGGAGGCATTGCTCCGAGATAACAGCCGGGAGACTGTCGACTATTTTTCGAACGAGAGCCTCTGCCTAACTCCCGAACGCGGGTGAATTTAACCTGCGCCACACACGATGCAGTATGAATTCTCTCATTCGTCGATGTCATGAGATATATGTTTGTTTGGATACTCTTCGTCTCACTTCTCAACCATGACCTTTCTGGTAAGGGTGACTCTAAAGTAGCAGTGCTACAACCAGTATAGCTCACAGAATCCCTGAAGCACCCAAACCCCTGACCCACGGTCAGGGGGCATCCACTCAGGGGTGCAATTACTGAAAAACAATTTGAATTATTATTTAACTTCTTGAGGTCGTTTTATTTACCCACAACTGTAAATTATCCCGGGCAACGCCGGATGCCTCTGCTAGTTTCAAAGTTTCAATGTTTAAATTAAAAAAAAAAAAACTATTATAAAAAATAATTGTGCAAAACTCAAAATTATTAACTTAATATAAAAAAGTCGGTAATGAAAATGTGTGTAAGCGTATACGAAGTAAAAAAGGTTGAAAAATTTCTTAATTTAAAAAAAAAACATCTTTATAGTAAAATAAAAAATTTAAAACAAATTTTTTAAATTATTACAAAACATTTGATAATACAAGTTTGCAAATTTGTATGCATCTGTTAACCAAAACTGGTTAATATTTTTTATAGCATTTAACTCCCAAAGACAGCGCAATTCAGAGGTCTGCAGATGACGTCGTAACTCAAGCCAATAAGAAGTCAGCAACAAACTGAGGCAACCTTGGTAAATGGCCTCGTTTCGTTTTGATACCGTCAGTGGTATCCTTCACGCCATCTATTGAGACAACTGCGAGGAAAAACCCACTTGCTATTAATGATGTAATATTCAATCTTGTACAAGAATACTTAAAACTTACAAACATTTAATGACTTAATGGTTCAACAGGAGGTCAATGATGACCCAGGTAGTTTTATCTCATTAAATTTCTGTGTAACGTTATGAATTAATTTAACAGAATTAACTTCTTGTTTAATTTGTGCCCCCCCCCCCCCGCATGTGGGGAAAGTCTCCAGATTCGATGTTAAATGTGTTATATCAATTAAGCAGTTTAATCAGCAATTTGAGTTAGTTTATTAAAATTTGCCAATACATACAACAATATAACATATCCATTCCCTTTCATCAAATTGTTGCCAATATTATATCAAATAATTAGTGTGCTATTGATTTAGTCACCAATACTAATATTCAATAATTACACAGAAATAAGCGCAATCAGTATTCACAGAAGGGGAATTAATCCGAGTGCAATGCTGAGCAGTGGCTCACTAACGATAGACCTCCCAAAATACTCCTATGGCTAGTCTGAATTCAAATACATGTATAACGCCTTTTAAACCTTTGCACAAAACCCATGTCTAAAATGACACGTACATCTTTCCATGCTAAAACTGCAATAACTGCACACTCAATACTGTCCAATTCCATAGATTATCTAATGACGAAAAACACTCCTTAACATCTTAAATTCCAATGAGCTACCCGTATATTATTCATGATTAATCAATTCAACATATGCACAAGTCAGTTACATAACAATACCTGTTTCCAAGGCATGGTTACCAGCTCGAGTGGGTGCTAAATCCATCAACATAAACTAATGGTTGTACCCATCCAGAAAAATAGGAATACTAAAAGGAAATCAGTAATAAAAGAATTTTTTTTTTTTGGATTCAGCGTTAGGGGTTTTTGTTTAATCACTCGGGGTTGATAGGGTTGCTGAAAGGGGACTGAAAAGGGGAAAATACACTGAACGACCAATTACTTAGACACACCCAGCTAATAGCGTGTTGCGCCTCCTTTAGCGGCAAGAATTGCTTGAATACGTGCTGGCATGGATTCAAAAAGGTGTTGAAACCGTGCGAAGGAATAGCAGCCCAGGCTGACATCACTGCGTCCCGTAATTGGAGCAGGATGGACGGTAGTGTGGGAAGGCGTCGGATGGTTCTCTCCACTTCATCCCATAAATGCTAGATCGGGTTGAGATGGGGCGACCGAGCTGGTCACTGAAGCAGGCGGAAGTCCGCGTCATGTTCCTCGAACCAGTCCAAGACCATTCGAAAGACCATTCGAGCACGGTGACAGGGAGCATTGTCCTGCTGATATGTCCATCACCACATCTGCAACAGTCATCATGAACGGGTGCACATAATCGGCAACAATGTTAGGTAGTGTGTCACATTCAGGGATGTGTCTACGGATATCAGAGGACTCCGTGTGTCCCAAGAGAAGACTCCCCAGACCAGCACTCCTCCTCCACCCGCCTGTACGGTTGTCTGCTGACAGGATGGGTCCATAGCCTTGTGCTGTCTGTGCCAGATGCGCAGTCTGCCGCCCTCATGATGAAGTTGGAACCGCGATTCGTCGGACCAGGCGATCTTCTTACACTCATCCGGTGTCCAGTGGCGATGCCTGTGTGCCCATACCAGGCGCACTTTCCTATTTTGCGGTAACAGCGACGGTACCCGTACTGGGCGCCTGTTGTTAAACCCAGCTCAGTGCAAGGTACGCCGCAGCGTGTGCTCCGAAATGGGTAGGGATGCTCCCTCATTGAATTTTTGGGCTTTCCTGTCTTGTTGCTGTGGATGATTCGTTCCAGTCGCCTTGTCCTAGTTCATCCACGGCTCTGTTCGTCCGACTTTGTTTTTTGGCATAACTGCCATTTCCGTTGACACTGTTGCACGGAAAAGCCCTAGGAGGTTCGCGGTTTGCGAAATGCTCAACTGCGACCGTCAAGCTCCGACGATCATGCCTCGTTCAAAGTCGGTCAAATCTTTGGATTTACCCATATTTATCCACTTCTGCTGCTAACTGCAACTTGTCATCCAATGCATCCCTTTTATCTGCCGCTTCGGCCTGTTCCATTGTTTGTGTGTCACTGGGAGGCCGATCCATTTTCCGTAAGAGGTATCTCTAATAAACTGGTCGTTCAATGTACACTACATGATCAAAGTAGTTGGGACACCCCTGTGAACACCTGGGGTGTTTCTCCTAGACTGGATTGGGCCCGCTCATCAAGGTGGACGGAAACCTCAACGCTGATGGCTACAGGACCATTCTGGATAACGGGGCACTTCCATCAGTGGGAACACTTCGATGACGGGCCGTTCCTCTTCCAGCGCGACATTGCGCCTTGCCACAAAGCAAGATCCATATCCGACTGGTTTGACGAGATGCGGGTTGAAGAACTGGATTGGCCCGCCCACAGTCCTGATCTCAACCCCATCAAACATCTTTGGGAAGAATTGGAACGACGTGTGAGATCAGGATGGTTCGCCCTACATCTGTCCAGTAACTGACCACGACACTCCTCGAGGAATGGAATGCACAGTAAACTTGTGCCTGTGGACACATATCGTAAATTTGTGCACAGTAAGCCATGTAGTGTGGAGGCAGAGATAGCAGCTCGGGGTGGTCCTACACACTACTGATTGAAGCTTCTTGCGGCTTTACGGTAGAGAAACAAGTATCTCAACTCCTTTGATCATGTAATGTACATCTAAAGTAAGATTACGTGAGTAAGAAATTATTTAGACTAGCGGTGGCATACTTGGAGAGGTCCATCCATTGTGAGCCTTTAAAAAAAAAATTTTCGAATTTGCATTAAGAATTTTACCTGTATTAATTGTAAGCGTTTTCATGTGTTTATTTTTAAGATATTTCAAAATTTAATCAAAAAAACAGTGTCTGAGTCACGCTGGGGTTATCACCTAGCTTATTTGGTAGCACAGCAGATTCCAACATTTCATAAAAATACATTCTGCGTGAATGTGAATATTTTGGAAGCTGAGATGGTGATCATACGATGATTGAACGTTTGTTTCCAAGAATTAATGATAATCAGCATAAAATGAAGATGCAGTGAGAGGATATAAATATGGCAGCGTCTATTCATGAGGCAAAGGAGTCACACGTGTCTCTCTTGAGTTGCATATCAAACGTCCAGACGACTGGCAAAAATTTGTGTGTCTGGAAAGGAAGGAGAAAGAACGAGTATTGGTCAGAGAAACTCTACAGCTAAAACAGAAAAATCTATAGGGGTATTGGAAATATTTGAACAACGGGAGTTTCGAATAGAGCAAGAAGGTATAAGAGCTTCTCCGTCAAAGGCAAGAAAAGCTTGGGTCTAAAGTATCCAGTGATGTTCCCCAGTGGTGAAGCTGGATATCATTTTAATTTGAGGCAAATAACAAGAGGGAAATAAAGTCCCGGTATATTTTGCGGTTGGTTGGTTGGTTGGTTGAAATTTTAGAGCATCGGCTGCTATGGCCATTTTGCGCCCGACAAAAAGTTTAAAAACCCACAATTTATGGGACAAAAGTTTAAAAAATCAGATGAAAAAGAATTCATAAAAACGTGAATTACAAAGATGAAAAAACAATAAAAAATATGAATGAGGATTTTAAAATCACTAATAAATTTAAAAACAGACATTTTTCCCCAGGATTCTCCCCTAATAATTAATGTAGGGCGATGTAAATTATTAGTGTGTAAAGGGCACTAAATAAAACATATACTCAATGGTCAGATATACAGGGTGTAAAAGGAAGACGTTTCACAAATTTAAGGATATGTAGAGGATGATGTGGTGAACATTTTTTATTAATAAACCCATAGTCCCACACGAAAAGCTGTGGAGCCACAGCTTGTTTGATGTCCTGGTTTGTCAAGCATTGAAGTAGGCACGTTTACTACGATGTCCCCTGTCATTGCATCTTGTGGGCCTTATGCAGACTGTCAGCTCGCAGGTTATTTTCAAATGGTACCGTCCGGATGCACAGCACATTCTCCAATCACATAATCTTGCATATCAGGTTGGTACGAAATTCCCGTTGTTAGTTTGGAACATTCCGTATGGGTGAAGGTTTTTTTTTGCGCTCTACGTTTTGTGCTGTATGAGTTCAGGAATGGACTTTACAGTGAGGCAGGAAACAGCGAGAACTTTCGTGGCCAATTACGTACAGAACTGTTACTGGACTGTTCCATTTCAGATCGCCACAAATTATCTCAGCGTACACTGTGATCTGCTTATTATTATTACTCCATCATACACGATCGTACAATCTTTAGAGTATCTGCAAAGAAGTAACTTCATGGAATGTGATTATACCTTCGTGGAATTTGCGGATATGCATTTGTGTTACGGGGAAGCTCCTGGGAATGCTGCTGCAGCTCGTCGGTTGTACGGAGAAAGATTCCCAAACAGACGACTTCCTAGCAGACCCAAATTCGCCAATGTTGACCGCCGTCTGAGGGAAACATGAACCATGTCTGCTGACAGACACCATGCCCGTGGAAGAAGACACACGCGGATCCCTGAATTTGAAGAAGTTTTGGAACGTCTCGCTGCCAATCCAAGAACGAGCAGAAGGGCAATCTCTCGCGAGATGCACGTTAATCAGATGAGTGTTTGGCAAGTACCTCACGACACGCACCTCCATCCATTTCATTATCAACGAGTTCAGGCGTTGGGACAGCAGGACTTTGAGCCACGACAGTAATTTTAGCGGTGGTTTCTTCAACAGTATATGACAATTCCGACGTTTCCTGAACTTGTGATGTTTAGTGATGAGTCCTGTTTTACGAGGGAGGGTATGGTGAACTCTCGCAAGAATCATTCTTGCGCTGCTCAGAATCCACACTGCGTCCATCAAGGAGGTTACCACAGAAGATTTTCAGTAAACGTTTGGGCTCGTATTGTCGGAAAGCATCTTATTGGCCCATACATCTTACCAAATCGTTTGAATGGTGCATTGTATCGAACCTTTCTGGAGGATACCCTGCCAGTACTGCTGGAAGATGTTTCTCTACAACTGCGTGCTACTACGAGGGCGTTTTGAAAAGTAATGCCTCCATGGCTGTAACTTTTTTATTTGTTAACCGATTTTCAAAATTCTTTTTGAATCTTATACTCACATTTGTCCTCTATGCAATGCACTATTCACTTTTCGACATAGTCCCCATCCCTTTCCACGCATTGCGCCAACGCGTGACTAGTTGGGTGAACCCGTCGGAGAGGAATTCCGGAGTTGTTGTCGACACCAGGATTGAATGGCAGCTTTGGTTAGTTGGTTGGCTGGTTGATTAACAATTTAGGGCGTCGGCTGCTATGGAATGAAAATTTTAAAAATCATATGAAAAAATTCATAAAAACATGAATGACAAAGATGGAAAAACATTAAAAAATATAACTATCAGGATTTTAAAATCACTAATAAATTTAAAAACAGACATTTTTCCCAGGGTTCTCCCATAATAAGAAATATTAGTATAGCATGTAAATCATTAGTGTGTAAAGGGCACTTAATTAAAATAAAATAAAACATATACTTAATGGTCAGATATATACAATCCAAAAGCAATAAAAGGATGACTATATGAATTTAAAAACAGGAATAATTTTTAAAAATAGAAACACTTTTTTAAAAATCATAGGGTTGTTCCCCAATAAAAAATCTAGTGAATAATTCAGCCCTAATGAGAGCCGTAAATTAGTGTGTAAAGGGCACTGTATAAGAATATGTTTAATAGTCAGCATTGCTCCACAGGAGCACAATGGAGCTGGGTCTTTTTTTAATAAATGGCTGTGAGTAAGACGGCTGTGACCAATCCTAAGCCGAGTAAGAACAACATCTTCTCGCCTGTTTGTTAGACAAGATAAGGACCACGGTGTAATGGCACGCTTTATTTCATATAATTTATTCGCTGGGTTAAGAGACCAAGACTCCTGCCAAGAAGATAGAAGTTTCTTGTAGATGACCGGGAACAAATGTTCGGGGATTGACAGTAGCTCCGAAATAGGTAAGTGTGTAATAGCGTCTTTTGCCGCCTTGTCGACCCGTTGATTTTGCTTGATACCCATATGGCCAGGGATCCAAACAAAATAAATTCTAGTACCTTGGCAATTCAGGTAATAAAGATATTTCTGGATTCTTATAACAAAAGGATTGTCTGTACTAAATGACTCCAAAGATTACAAAGCGCTCAAGGAATCGGAGGAAATCCAAAAGTTGAAATTTGGATAATTAAAAGAGAACTCTAACGCTCTGGCTATAGCTAACAATTCCGCAGAGAAAATGGAAAATTCGTTCGGTAAATGATAAGAAAATACCAAGTTATCTATAAGGAACGCACAGCCAACTCCGTCCTATGATTTGGACCCGTCTGTGTATATGTGGAAGCCATCAGGGAAGGATTCTAAAAAAAAATCCTAAAAAGAACATTGATTTCAGCTTCCATAAAATTAGATTTTTTCCCAGCAAACAAGTTGAAATTTATATCTGGCTGGGGGAGAATACACTAAGGAACATCTCTGACCTCTCGGCTATGTATGGCTGGAAATGAGAGGTTCAGGCTCTCCAAAAGATTTTTGAGCAAATTGTTTATGCTTCTAAAGATATGATCGGGAGGGATACTAGGTTTAGCAAATAAACAAGCAAAAGCTGGGTGGAGACTTTCACCATATATACGAAGAGCATATTTAAGGAGGAGTTTGGCTCTTCTAAACCATAATGGGGGTTCAGAAGCCTCCACATAAAGGCTCTCTAACGGACTAGTTCGGAAAGCTCCTGTGGCAATTCTTATACCCAGGTTATGGATGGAATCTAATAGCTTCAAAGTGCTCTTTGAAGCTGAGGCATAAACAATGCTTCCATAGTCTAATTTATAGAGCGCAAAACATTCATGGCTTGTAAGCATCTCGAAGATTACGAAGATTGTGGGAGCCAGGATAGTTTCCTATCAAAGGTCAGACCCAAGAAATTATTGGAGTCCACCACTGAGATAGGGAATCCATAAAGTGTAAGGTCCGGGTCTGGTTGGAGACCTCTCAAAAAACAAAAGTGGACGGCCCTTGTTTTTTTGGATGAAAATTTAAAGCCTACTTCGTTGCTCCAGGTAGCTAGCTTGTAGATGGCTAGTTGCAGTTGACGCTCAACAAACAACATTGATGGCCCTCGACAGTAAATGGTGATGTCGTCAACGTACAAGGAATAGTTTGAGGGAAGTTGTAAACAAACCTCATTAATAGCAATGAGGAAAAGGAAGGGACTCAGCACACTTCCCTGTGGGACACCATTATCCTGCGTCAATGCGAACTCGAAAGGTTCTATTCGCCATGAAATTACACAGGAAAGAGGGAAGATGTCCTGTAAGGCCGTATTTACGCAAAAGTATTGCTATTCCACGCCTCCAAGTTGTATCATAGGCTTTTTTCAGATCGAAGAAAACCCCTACGACAGGTTGTCTGTGTCTGTGCGAAATGAGTCTCATGCTCCAAACGAAGAAGTTGATCAACAGTCGAGCGAGATTTGCGGAAACCGCACTGAAACTAGAAAACAGGTTGTTTTTTCCAGATACCACATAAGTCGGACGGAGACCATCCTTTTCAAGGCTTTTCACATGTAGCTAGTTAGTGCTATTGGTCAACAGTTTGCAGCGCAAGAGTGGTCTTTATTCGGTTTTGGAATAGCAATAACAATTGCCTGTCTCCATAAAGAAGGAATCTTTCCTAAGGACCAGATGTAGTTATACAACGAAAGAAGGTAAGCGTAAGCGGGAAATTATATTTTTCCGAAGTTTCGAGATTTAAAATTTATAGCATGCGATTCTTCGATACGTTTTCGTCTTTGAAAGGAGGCTGAGTAATGTTTTATTTGTGAAACCTCAGCAAATGTCCTTCCGAGGATATTAGCTATCTCATTCGGGTCAAAGTACGTATGACCATTTTCAATCAGAGAAGAAAGTTTATCCGGGAGTCGTTTCCTATTTATGTTCCTAATCACGTTCCAGATGGTTTGAAGAGGAGTGTTCTTATTAATAGAGGAGATATAATTCCTCCAACAGAGTTTCTTATTTGTGGAAATGATTAGTTTACAACTGGCCCTTTTTTTTCTTCTAAGTAATAAGATTCTCAAAAGTGGGTTGTACGGAAAAAATGCGGAAAGCTCTCTTACGTTCTTGAACGCTAGGGCACATTATTCATTCCTCCATGGCACTGGAATTTTCGTGGAAGAGGATCTAAATTTAGGAATGCATTGTTCTGCCGCATGAAGAATGCGGGAAGTGAAATCATCCACAGATGGAAAGGATGTTTTATTCTAAAACTGTAGATGGGATTGGAAGACCTGCCAGTCTTCTTTATCCAAATTTCAACATAGTAAAAGAACTCAGGGAAATACTGATCGGGAAATGATCACTACCATGTAATTCTGGGATAAGCTCCAGGCTAAATTATGTGTGAAAGATGAAGAGGATAGATCGATGCCTGAAAGAGAGGCGTTGGCTGAATGGAGGAATGTTGGCTAGCCATCGTTTAACAAATTGATGTTAAAAGAACTCAAAACTTTCTCGATCATACATTCTCTTTCAGAGAGCTTTATAGACCCCCAAATGGGATTGTGGCCGTTAAAATCACCCAGAATTAGAAAGGGGCTTGGAAGTTCACACAGCAGAGATGGTTCGTCCGTATATTGATCCGGAGGTAGATGAAGTGAACATACTGTAAGAGGTGAGAGATCTCTGAATAAGACTCTAACTGCTACCGCCTGAAGGTTAGATTTTAAATTCATGGTAGTAAAAGGCAAAGGTCTTTGAACTAAGATGGCAACACCATCAGAGGCTTTATTTCCCGACATATAATCCTTTCGAATAAAATTAAACCCTTTTAGGGTAGGAGACTGGAATGGCAAGAGGAATGTTTCTTGCAAAGCCAATAAGGAGAAGAAGAAATTATTGACTAAGAGCTTGAGGTTTTCTAAGCGACAAAAGAATATCATTAAAAATCCATTGTAACAGTGCCATGATGAAGCTTTTATGATGTAAGTTTAAACTCCAGAGATAACTCCATCTCCTCAATAGGAGACACCTGTAAGTTTAAAGGGAAGTCTGGCCCTCCCCCCAGAACTGGAGAATTTGGTGTAGTTTCTACTATACGTTTTTTGAAGGGGTCAGAGGAAGGTGACACCTCTGACGAGCGTTTCTTGCCATCTTCCCTTTCTGAAGTTTTTGGAGGAGTTCCAGGTGGTGCATTTGATTTTGAAGTCCGAGTAGTGCTATCAGATGGTTCTGTGGACGTGGAAGTTCCACAAGAAAAATCTGCAATACTCAAATCAGTCATTACTCCAACTGACTTAACAGAAAGACGACTCTTAACTACAGAAGCGTAGTTTCGGACTTCATTCCGTTCTACCTGCCTATGTGCTTCCGAAAAAGACAAACTCACAAGGACACGAACCTCTTAGACTTTCTTTTCCTTCCGCCAAATCGGACAGTCTCTTGGAAGAGCAGAATGGGCTCCCTTACTATTACAACACCGGAACTCGTTTGAACAAGCTTCCATCTCATGTCCGGGCAGGCCACAGTTGCAACAAGCTGCATTAAAATGACAGTTTGTTCTCGTGTGGCCGTACTTCTGACATTGGAATCATCGCAACGGGTTGGGGATAAAGTGTCTCACGTGACAGTAGATATAGCCTATGTAGATGGTATCAGGCAAAACTGTTCCCTCAAAGGTAACAATGAAGGAATGTGTAAGATGAGGAACACCATTCCTCCTTGGAGCAGATTAATCATCCAATTCGGCAAAGAAATCCTCGTCCCCCATTCCTTCCAGGTCGGTCCTGGCACGTGAAAACGCCTTTCTTATAATTCAAGGTTGCGTGAGGAGAAACTGAAACGGCTTTCCTTGCAAACCTATTTAAGGATAAAAGGGTGGTAGCTTGTTTATCCTTAACAACCTCGATCAATAGATGGCCATTAAAAAGTCTCTTAACATGTTTAGTATCCCCAACGAGGCGTTTGAGTTTTTTTGAAATTAAAAATGGGGAGATGGTCTTAAAAGACTCCCCACTTGCCAATTTCATCTCCAAAAACTTCGGATTTCTTGGCGGTCTTCGAATAGATCTCTCTTGACGATTATCATTTTTTTTGTTATTTTGCTTTGGGTGATTATTTTTCATGTTAATTGAAATTAATTTGATCTCCCTCGCTTCCCACCCACCACTGAACCCAATATGGAGATGCACATTGGCACCAGGGATACGAGGAGGATATAGACAGCGCCTAACCCTATGGCCGAAGCTCCAAGGAGCGACGACCTGGACGGGCTCATCCAGACCACCAATCCTTACGAGAAGCAGGGGCCAAAGTGTTGTGTTGTGTTGTTCCGGAAGGCCTTCAGTCAACCACCAGGATCCTCCTTTCCCCAGAAATAGCGTCTCTGCGCACGGCAAACACGCAGGTGGACGTACTGGTTGTAAAGGAGGCCATGTCAAAAACATGCCTCCATTGCGAGCACCGGTCCCTTTGGGAGGGTCCACAACCGACCGGACACTTTTAGTCTGGCCTCTCTGCTAAGGCTTGTCCGGCATGGGTGACCCAATCCAGCATAGCCCTTAGCGTCACTGAGGCACTCAAGCCCCTCCACCAAGTCAAGATAGTGCCCACGGAGGGGCCTGTTTTTCGGATTTTTCATAGAATGGATAGTCCCTTCGCTCTGTCATATATTCATTGAGTTATTATTTAACCAACAATTTAGAGTTATAATTTAACTTGAGATTGTTCTGTTTACCTAGAAGTGTTATTATCCCAGGCAACGCCGGGCCTCTGCTACTCTTTCTATATACGAGGGGAGTTCAATAAGTAATGCACCACATTTTTTTTCTCGGCGTGTGTCATCATCTCGGCACCACGGCCGGCCAGATCGCGAGAGATCAGACAGTTTTGCTTGACCTTCCGGCGATGGTGACACGTGCTTTGCCCAACGACTCACCATGCTTTTGTCCACTGCCAGATCACCGTAGACATTCTGCAAGCGCCTATGAATATCTGAGATGCCCTGGTTTTCCGCCAAAAGAAACTCAATCACTGCCCGTTGTTTGGAACGCACCTCCATTGTAGACGCCCTTTTAACAGCTCACTACAGCGCTGTTACGTGTCGGACGTCAATGAAACTATACGAGACGAAGCGGAAATGTTTCAAAATGTTCCACAAGAAATGTCCAGTTTTTCAACCAAAATTGGCCGAGAAAAAAAATGTGTTGCATTACTTATTGAACTCCCCTCGTATACCAGGTGTTCAATTTACCTGAAGACATTGACATATCTCGAGAACCATACATCGGATCAAAAAAAGTGTGGAATGAAAAATGTTCGTCTCGAAGGGGGACATCTAATGATACCAAACTCGACCCCCTCATCCCCACCCCCAGGAGACGGGGGAGGGAGGAGTTAAAAAATTTAAATAGGAACACCCATTTTTTATTGCAGATTCTCCAGAAAAAATTACCCCAATTTGACCTACGATTCGAGTCATTTCGGTCACAGATGGCGCTGTAATCGACAAATATCAAAATGGGTAAAAAATCGTTGAAAAATGGCGATATCTCAAGAAATAGGTATCAGATCAGCAAAATAAAATTAAATGTTTGTGATATTTTTACAAATGCTACTTAATGACACCATCATTGTCCACCCATCCCCACTCCCGAGGGGTGGGGAAGCGAATTATGTCAAAATGTCGCACACACCCGTACACACACGTACGTATTTCATGCGCCCCTCGTTTTTCATAGCTAAAATTCTTCAGGACAAAGCTAATTATTCTCTACTTTAAAACGTTTTTTTTAAAAAATCTTTTATTTTTTTTTCAAAATTATTTTGCTGATCTGATGCCTATTTCTTGAGATATCGCCGTTTTTTACCCATTTTGATTTTTGTCGATTACAGCGCCATCTGTGGCCGAAATGACTCGAATCTTAGGTCAGAATGGGGTAATTGTTTCTGGAGAATCCGAATCTGCAATAAACAAGAATGATTTTACCGCCAAAGCGGATAAAGGGAGCACATTTTCTTGTTATAGCATCGTACATGGATATATAGAATTAACCAACATTTTAAAACGCTTAAGAGTAAATAAATAAATATGAAAACTAAATTGTAAATTACTATTTAAATAGGCTAACGTATAGAGAGAATTTAAAAGAATAAACTTGAAGAATGAAAGGTAAATGGAGAGTGAAGTTATTCCTCATACACTTAAAAAAATAAAAGTTCTTTAATTTGTAAGAATTCTCACATAATGTTAAACGAAGTGAGCCTCAATTGCTGAAGCGTTATGTGTAAGCATCTATTAGATTTTCATATTAAATTACTAAAATCTTATTGAAGCAAGCGATTAACTACTATTAAATTAATTAGTAATGAGTTTTAGATACCATTAAGCCTAAGAGCACTATATTCTTGATTCAAATAAGCTATGGATAACAAAAGATCTAATAACGCGTAAGGAGTTGGTTGATATATTACACGCCATATCTTAGCATTAAAAGTTCTATAAATTCTGTATTGTACCATTAGGGCACGTGATACAAAACCAATTGCCACTATCATTATTTACTCGTTATATTCACTCATGGCACGTTGGTACGAGTTGTTTGATATATTATATGCCATATCTTAGCATTAAAATTTCTAATGGTACCATATGGTATCTTATGGCACCATTAGGGCAGTGCTATTAAACCAATAACCATTATCATTATTTTCTCGTGATATTCACTCATGGCACCTTGTTACGAGTCGTTTGATATATTACATGCCATATCTTAGCATTGAAAGTTCCAATGGTACCATATGGTTTCATAGGGCACTATTAGGGCACGTGCTAGTAAACCAATAACCATTACCATTATTTTCTCATGATATTCACTCATTACATGTTGTTACGAGAGGTTTGATATGTTACATGCCATGTTTTAGAATTGAAAGTTCCAATGGTACCATATCATGCCATAGGGCAACATTAGGGCACGTGCTAGTGAACCAATAACCATTATTATTTTCTCGTGATATTCACTCATGGCTCCTTGTTATGATTCGTTTGATATATTACATGCCATATCTTAGTATTGAAAGTTCCAATGGTAGCATATGGTTTCATAGGGCACCATTAGGGCACTTGCTACTAAACCAAAAACAATTACCATTATTTACTCATGATATTCACTCATTACATGTTGTTAGGAGTCGTTTGATATATTACATGCAATATCTTAGCATTGAAAGTTCCAATGGTTTCATAGGGCACCATTAGGGCACGTGCTACTAAATCAATAACAATTATCATTATTTTCTCATGATATTTACTCATTACATGTTGTTACGAGTCGTTTGATATATTACATGCCATGTGTTAGAATTGAAAGTTCCAATGGTACCATATCATGCCATAGGGCACCATTAGGGCACGTGCTACTAAACTGTTAACCATTATCATTATTTTCTCGTGATAGTCACTCATGGCACGTTGTTACGAGACGTTTGATATATTACATGCCATATCTTAGCATTGAAAGTTCCAATGGTACCATATGGTTTCATAGTGCACCGTTAGGGCATGTGCTACTAAACCAATAACTATTATCATTATTTACACGTGATATTCACTCATGGCACGTTATTACGAGTCGTTTGATCTATTACATGCCATATCTTAGCATTGAAATTTCCAATGTACCATATGGTTTCATAGGGCACCATTAGGGCACGTGCTAGTAAACCAATAACCATTATCATTATTTTCTCGTGATATTCACTCATGGCGCCTTGTTACGATCGTTTGATATATTACATGCCATATCTTAGCATTGAAAGTTCCAAGGTTACCATATGGTATCATAGGGCACCATTAGGGCACGTGCTACTAAACCAATAACTATGATCATTATTTACACGTGATATTCACTCATGGCACGTTATTACGAGTCGTTTGATATATTACATGCCATATCTTAGCATTGAAAGTTCCAATGGTACCACTTGGTACCATTAAAACACGTACTACTAAACAATTCAGACATCACTATATACCGTTATATTCATTCATGAGACATCCTTGCACGTACACGTGCCATTAGACCGATACTTGCTATCACTAGTTACTCTTTTATATTCGTTCATGATATATCGTGACAATTTGTTTGATATATTACATGCCATATCTTGTTATAGGAAATGTTTAAGAGGGTATCATAATGGTACCATTAAAGCACGTGCTATTAGAGTACGTACTTATTCCTGCTATCTCACGGTCGTACTTCTGCGTACCCTGTCCCATTTTAATGGATTGGTGAAAACAGACTGTGAAAAAGTTAATTCGTTTTCAAGGTATCGTAATAAATGCTAAGCTCCCTAGGAATAAAAAAATTCTCTTGATTTAGGGACCGAACTGCCCTTTTAATAACCCTCAAACACGTGCATCCTGTACGCACACCATCTCATTAACGTTTAGAGCACGCGCAGAACCGAACCCATGTTCTCAACATGCGTTTTACCAAATGCGAGGATAATTCGTTTCTTCCAGCAATTCAAGACATGATTGAATGAATTGTGAGATTGCAATACATGCAATTCAATACATGCAACGCAATGAATTGTGGGATTGTCTACAGACGGACGGACGGACAGCTGGACAAACCGATCACATAAGCACATTTCTATATATAGAAAATGTGCTAAAAATGGGGGTTCCCATTTAAGTTTTTTTACTCCTTCCTGTCCAAGTCACTGTCTACCTCAGATTTGGACAAAATAACAATTATCGATAATAAATCGATATTCATGATGATGGCAGGGCATATTAATGAGAAGTATCTCATGACCACCAATGCAAGGCAAATTTGCTGCAACTATAGTTATTAACACTGGTCTCAACACGCAATTCAAAAACACTCTGCACGGACCAACGATATCAACATGCAATTCACCAACAGTATGCAGGGATCAACAATATACGAGGGGAGATCATAAAGTAAGTTGCACTTCCACGGTATGGCCATTTATTACACCACCTATACAAAAGCAACACGGCTATAGCAGCATACAATGTAAGTTCACTTTTCCACATAGTCCCCAAGAGACCCTAAACATTTATCCGAACGATCAACCAACTTTTCCATTCCGGATGCATAGAAATCTCCTCCAGCGTCTTGTAACCACACAGTGAAAGCCGCTTTTACCTCCTCATCGTTTCGAAATCGTTGTCCAGATTTGAGCTTACCGAAAAGATGAAAGTCGCATGGCGCTAAGTCGGGACTGTATGGAGGATGTTGCCAAACCTCCCACTTGAATCGCTGCAGCAGTTCGCACGTTTGGCAGGCCTTATGAGGTCTTGCGTTATCGTGCAACAAAATCACACCGGCGCTCAATTTCCATATACAGTGATTTCACGATGAATGTCCGTGCAATTCACCCGTTTGGCCCATAAAAATCGGATTGCTGCTCGCACCTCAAGTTTGGAGTGGACGTCCAGTTGACGCGGCATTGCTTTTAGCCCGCTAGTCACACAAAACACGACGGGAAACCACAGCAACCGTCCTATCCGACATCTGCGCAGTTAATGTCCCTTAACTGATTTGCCCAAGATTGCGACACACAGCGCGGTCCTGCGGCGAGTTAGAGCAATTTACTTTTTGATCTCCCCTCGTATATCTCATGACCAACAATGCAAGGCAAAGTTTGTGCAATATAAATAAGGTGCAGTTTGTAACAATGCATAGAATTCCTTTCATTCAGGCGTTTCTTATTCCCGTATTCAGAATGAACGCTCATACTCTTGCTCTTGCTTCAAGACCACTGTTGAATACAAATTCCGTATTCAGAATGAGCGCTAATGCTCACAGTCTACTCTAAGCTTGAGCAAGAGCAGTAATAAGATTGTGAGCAAGAGCGTTAGTGTGAGCAAGAGCATGCGTCACAGATTGAGCACAAGCGATCGCTACTCTTTTGAGCATGAGCAATGAGTAAGGTTGGGGGGATTCGCTCAGTGCTCAATTTGAAGGCCATTAAGCTTCACACCATGGATGTGCTGGAGAAATTAGAATCTATAGAGCGAGAGGAGAGAATTGAAGAATTACTACGCCCACAGCGAAGTCTCGTTCAGGATCGCAGTAATCCATTATTTGCATACAACGACGAAGCGTTTAGAAATCGGTTTTGTTTTCCAAAACGCGTCGTGATTCACATACATGACTTGGTTTTGGATGTTATCAGTCAGATAGTTTGCCCCATTATTCAAGTTTGCTTGACCATGCGATTTTTTGCAACGGGACATTTTCAAACGGATGGTGGTGACTTGAGGAATATATCACAACCGTCAGTAGGCCGAATAATAAAAAAAGTGGCCACAGCTATCGCTAAACTGCGTCCCTAGTATATCAAATACCCAACACAAGAAGAAGCTGTTAGAATTAGACAAGATTTTTATGAGCTTGCACAGTTTCCAGGTAAGTTACAAGTTTTTCTGTTTTCATCATGATTAACATTAGCTAGCATTGTACACGAACTTTCATAATACAGGAGTTGTAGGTGCAATTGACTGCACCCATATTCATATCCAGAGCCCGGGAAGGGCTGATGCTGAGCTGTTTCGGAAGCGTAAAACACATTTCTCGATAAATCTTCAAGCAGTGTGCACTCCTGACCTGAAAGTTACAAATGTTGTTGCAAAGTAAAGTAATTGTTTACATCCTAGAGTTTATAGACAACTGTTTTGTAAAGTGTAATAACATTAGCGTGTATAACATAAAAAGGTGGTATGGTTCAGCTCATGATAATTCTACTTTGTAGGCTAGGCTTGAATTGCGTCAGTGGCCAGGATATCTATTGGGAGATTCTGAATACCCTTGCACTGCATACTTATTACAGGGTGCGTACGCTTTGTGAAAAACAAAATTCAAAGACTTTCAAGACTTTTCCAGGACAAATGATGATAAAATTCAAGGACTATAGTCACACTTTAATGGTAAATGAAAACACATTTTAATAACATTATATAAAGATATTTAATGAAACATTCCAATTTTTTTCATTACAAAATCCAAGGGAAAAAATAGTAAATTTAAAATTGTGTTATTCACAAGTGTATATGTTCATAAAGAAAAAAAAATGCAGGCTACCTTCAGTTAGTCGTTTTTAGTAAATCATATTGAGTTGTTATTTCACGATCCAATTCTTTTATTAATCCCATTTTCTCATCTGCCAATTTTCTGAAGCTACTGAATTTGACAAAATCAAAATTTCTTTCTGTTTCTGCCCTTTGTGCCCATTTCATCCACAGATTTTAATAATACTGCCACATCGTATTCAATACTTTTTTTTTCTTTTTCATTTGATCTAAATCATCTTGGATTGCCTTTCTTTTTTTGACTACTGAAACATGTGTTTCCTCTTTTGATTTCATTTGTAAATAAGCCATATATTTTTGTCTGGCACTTCCAACGCTTAATAGGAGGGATTTCGAGAGATTAACATTTTCAATCCCATCAACATATGAAATGTGATCATATATAATCCTTTGAGATGAATAGAATTTTCCTGCATATTTTCAATAATAAGTTCCTTATTTATCGAATAACCTCTTTCCACAGATGCTTGTCAATGTGATAAAAGTAATAGAGACTGAATAATATTCCACAACTGTTTGAAGGGTGGATTTGCAGATATATATTCATTAAACAATACATCAATTCTTAATGCCTCTCCAGTTGAATCAAAATTTATGAAACCTGAGTTTATTTTTGCTACATCAGTTACAAATTCTTGAAATTGCCATAACACACTGTCACACTCTTCAGGCTGGAGGCGATGCGCATCTATAAGAAGTGTTAAAATTGATTTGAAATTTTTCACACACGAATGTCCATTTGTGGCCATTAATTGGGGGTCTAAACACTTCAGGTGACGAACAAGAGAATACTGCATGGGGTTTTTAACTAGTAGTTTTGAAAGTAGTCTTGTAAAAATGTTCTGCAATTGTATTCGGAAATCCATAACTTGGCGCTCACTAACATTCTTTGATATCAAACTCTTTGTTATTGTTTCTGCTTGAAACCAATATCAATTCTTTTGGTTGGTTGGTTTATTAGAAATATTGGCGTCGACTACTAAGGTCATTTTGCGCCTTTTACACAAGTTATATCAGTATGCAGCCCGAGACAAACACAAACATCCATGCCCACGGCGGGATTCGAACCCACGACCAGACGGACTCGAGAACTAGAAAGCCTACGCCCTAGCCCTCTCGGCCACCTGACCGGCTCAATTCTTTTGTAATGCCAACGCACATTGCTATCATTGAAATCTAAGTCAAAGAGCTGTATAATTGAAGATGCTTCATCCATTACAATCGTCTTAATAAAGCGATTCATTAAACTTCTAATAATTTTCTCCATATCCTTACCAAGAAATGAAAGCAAAGGTTTATCTGCCTGATATCGTTTTAAAAATGGCAATAGATGTTTAGCAACTGAATTAAAAAAAGTGCAACTTCGGTATGGAAAAAGGATCTTGTAAAAATTTGTGTATTACATCAAAGGAAGCAGTGCTAGGATATTTAAATACTTTTTTGCCAATTTCATTATCGTATTTTTCAAAATATGACCAAAGTTCAATAGCTCTCTCACAAGCAGGTGAATTTTCCAGTCATCTGTGTGGACAAAATTTGAGTGGCATTTTTGGTGCACCTATTTTATCTACAAAATCTTCTCGTCTTGCAGGAGAATCTTTGAATAATCTGTACATACTTGTAAGAAGTTTTTCAATTCCCCATCCACTAGCCATGGATCCATGTCTAAATAAATTGTTCATTATATGGAGGCCACAACTACCAACATTTAAAAGTGACACATTAAAATCAGAAAAAATCGAAGCTTGAAACGAATCAAAAAATTTCCAGTTCACATTCGGCCCATCCATTGATAATTGAAGAATATTTTTTGTTGGCAGGCATTCAATATATTGTCGAAATAGTTCCATCATTTTATCTGCTGTTGCATGTCCCAAGAAGACTGAACTAAAATATCTTGTTTGGATTTTACCATCATCCCATAATCTAACGTGAACATCCATTTGTTTTGTTTGAGTAAATTTGTTTAAACTCTCATCAAATAAAATTACGAAATGTTTATTTTCACGTTTAATATTACTGACAAGAAGGGATTTAAAATAAGGAGCCAAGCCAAAGCAACAGATGTAGGCACATTTTTTCTCTCCGCAGGAGAAATTTTCTGCTATCACACTGTTCGGAAGCATGAGTTTAAATAATAAATCGTTACCAGCACATGAACGATAGGAATAATGACTTTTAACTACCTTTAATGCCCAAAGTGTTTCGGCTTTGATCGTCGCATTTTTCTCCCGAGCAATTCGCAACGTTGAAGATGATGAGACGGAAGTTGTTGGCATATCTTTACTAGAGTTATCCACTAGCAGCTGATCAAGCGTATTGCTTTTATCACGTTTTTCGAAGAGCGAACGACGTTTCTTACCTTTCATATGGCTCCTTAATGTAGATTCACCCATACTGGAAATATCCACGTTCTTCAAGCATAAAATACATTTTGCAATGTGAAGATTATTAATATCTTGATATCCAACTTGCATAGACTGGATTTTTAAGCCAAAGTTCGTTGAATGAACATTTACCCATATTTCGAATGAAATTGTTTATTAGCGTGCCTTGAATTAGTGAATCCAGCAAACAGAAAACGAAAGTAAAACAGAAGCTTTAGCGACTACAGCGACAATTTTATGAAACGGTGAATTAAAGAATGAACTTCAAATGGTCGGTTTTCAAGGATTTTGCAGGTTCATCTAAGAAAACCTTCATTTTCCCCGAAATTTAAGGCCTTGAAAAAAAATTATGAAATTCAAGCATTTTCAAGGTTTTCAAGGCCGCGTACGCACCCTGTTATTAACACCCCTTCTGCAAACATCAAATCCAGCTGAAGTGAGGTAAAACTGATCAATTTTTAGCGGTTTTATATTTGTCACAACAGATTCATAATTATACACGAGTCTGTGTTTTATTAATTTTTTTTTTCATATTGTATTCAGTTGTGGAAATAGAACTGACTTCAAATATTTATTCTCCTTCGATCTAAATATGAAGGAAAATCAAAAAGTAATTGAGTAAATTTTTACTGCAAAACCCTCATGTATTTGCAAAAATCATTATATACATTTTGAACGATGAATATTGATCTACTTCTCAACATAAGAACCATTCACATTTAAGCATATGTGCGAACGTGAGACCAACTTTTGGATGCCTGTAGCGTAGAATTCGTTCGGATGGGAGCGAAGCCATGAACGAACCGCTGTTTTCACCTCATTGTCGCTCTGGAAGCGTATGCCAGCAAGGTGTCGCGTTAGAGGTCCGAACAGGTGAACAGGTGTCGCGTTAGAGGTCCGAACAGGTGAACAGGTGCGCGTTAGAGGTCCGAACAGGTGAACAGGTGCGCGTTAGAGGTCCGAACAGGTGAACAGGTGCTGCGTTAGAGGATCGACTTTAACCTGTTCGGACCTCTAACGCAATACCTTGCTGGCACACGCTTCCAGAAGTGAAAACAGCTGTGCGTTCATGGCTTCGCTCCCATCCGAAGGAATTCTACGCTACAGGCATCCAAAAGTTGGTCTCACGTTCGCACATATGCTTAACATCCCAGAAGTGGCACGAGGTCTCAGGGACCGCATCACTACATTTTCGTGAATATATTCTTATGAATGAATAATTTATAAAAAAAACTCTTTAACCACAACAATATAATTACAAGAAAAATACAACCTGATCTTGCTGGAAGCACTTTTCGAAAGCCAAGCTTTCATTATTCAACAGCCTATGAGAACCTCGAGTAAAACTGAGAGAACTAACCTTTGAAAATCTTTTCAAGGTATTTATAAGACGAGTGTTTATTGTTAACTAGGTTATGCACTAACAATAATATCTTTAAATATAAAGATAAGGTATACAAAATGTTGGTTGGTACTCCTATGGGGTCCTGCCTTAGCCCCATTTTGGCAGAAATCTTCCTCAAGAATTTCGAAGATATTCTAAAAAAAATCTGGGTTCTATTTTCCATCTTGTTGGTATCGATATGTGGACGATATTTTCACGGTTTTCGATACCAACGTGTGCGATGTAAATGATTTTTTACAACATATAAACAGTTTTTTCCCTACAGTCCAATTCACCATGGAGTTGGAAAAGGATCGAACTTCACCATTCTCGGACATCTTGATCATTAGGAACCATAACTCTCTATCGTTCGACGTCTATCATAAACCTTCAGACGGACTAAACTACATCCCGAGCGACTCTAGCCACCCATGGAGCCATAAGATGTCTACGTTCATATCTATGATCGACAGGGCTATTAACCTCCCTCTTAGTCCTTCTCGTTTCAAAAAAGAAGTTGCCCACATCCAGGAAATTGCTGCCAAAAACGGATACAATAATCGTACCATCATAGATCTTGTCAGAAAGAGGAAGTTTAAAAAATTGATGAAGGACATTACCACCTTGAACAGGACTAAGAATAGGGGCAAATCCGTTTCTTTACCTTACAATAATTCTTTAATTAAAGGTCTTAGTGCAGTTTTCAAATCATTTGACATTTCTCTTGCATTTAGCAATCCAAACCAGGTCAGGAATATACTACACAACCCAAAGGACAAAATCCCCCCATTATTGAAACCAGGGATCTACGAAATCAGATATGCCTATTGCCCCATGCTTTACAAAGGACAGACGTTCAGGAATATCAAGACTAGATTCAAGGAGCACTTGGCCCACAGAAAATATGGAAGGAGTAATCAATCGTCAGTGGCCAAGCATTCTTTAGACACCGGACATGTTTTCCCTTTGGACAATGTAAAGCTGATTATGCCAATAAATCGAAAAAACCTTTTGGACGCTTTCGAAAGTATAGCTATTCAAAAAACTGATAAAAAACAGCTATTGAACTTAGATTCAGAACCCATTGGTAATTCCCAATTAATTACTTGGGTGAACCAGAAAACCAATCAGAGAAAATAGGTGCTTTTGTTTTCCTTGTCTTTTCATTTGATTGGTTGCCTTTCCTTATAAATACCTTGAAAAAATTTTCAAAGGTTAGTTCTCTCAGTTTTACTCGAGGTTCTAATAGGCTGTTGAATAATGAAAGCTTGGCTTTCGAAAAGTGCTTCCAGCAAGATCAGGTTGTATTTTTCTTGTAATTATATTGTTGTGGTTAAAGAGTTTTTTTATAAATTATTCATTGACACTATCCACATTTTTGCTTTTATTTATGAATTTAAAAGAAATAAATGACCACCTCTGTATTCTTCCATTTTGGAGCCTTCTAGAAATGACTGTCTGAATTCGCGATTTGTCACATATAAGAGGACGTGCGTTCTCAAGGACCGCATGCCACGAACTTCGTTACTAAAAAGTTTTGATGTAAAAATCATTTACATTACTTCATTTGAATTTTTATTCCCTAGACATTTTCTCCAGTTACTTACTAATAAACTTTTTGTTTATGCAGTTTTTCCTACTAAGAAACTTTTATTTCAAAACAAATATTTGGGGAAATTGCAATATGCAAAGAATATAAGAACACTAATGCTGTTTCTGAATTTCAAAAGCAAAAAACTTTTCTATAATTATAAATTCATATATATTTAACCTCTGTTTATACTAGTTTTGAATAAAATAATTTTAAATATCCAGAAACCTTATTTTTTTTTATCTATTTGGAAATAAAAAAATAAGCAAGTTTTATCCTGTGAGAAATGATTGCTATTATTCATTTTTTTAAATTATTTTTTATGTAGAAAGGCATATATGTATGAAGGGTAAAAATAGTGCAAACTACAAATGTTAAAGTACTTTATGAATAAGTCTTTCCTGATTTATTCATATCTAATTTTGAAAGAAAAAGAAGGGTTTAAAATTTCTTTTTAAAAGTTGCATTTTTTAGATAATATTGAAAAGTTTTTTGAGGTTTTCTATTAATAATGAAGTAAATGAAATGATAGATAAAAAAAGATTCATGAATTTAATTTTTGAACATTAAAGTGCTCACCGGATGGAGGAGCATCGATGACGTCAGCCAGAGCCTGAAAAACGTAAACCCTCCATAGGCGCACATGCTTTAAAATAAAAAAATCAGATCAAACCTTGCAGACGATTTTTTATAATGGTTGGAACACATTACACAGTTGAAATATGCAACAACAGTTTCCAGGAAAACAAAAATAATCCATGTATAGATAAAATAAAATGCATTACAAAACAAACTTCGCTTTATGCATTACAAAATGGCTACAATGCATCACTGAAATGGATCAACAATCCTTTCAAATTCACGGAAAAAACAATTTCTCCACATACGAGGGGGTTACGTTAAAACGCAATATAATACTTCTTTTATTTCCTCCATATTCTGCATATTTTCCTTATTTATTGTGTTGGAGAAGTGCTTCATTGTCATCGCTTATTGCCAAGAGATGGCGCTATGAAATTTCTTTCGCTTGCGTGTGTACTTCGTTTCTGTATGTAGTCGTTGTTATGGTTGTATCAATGACGTATATTAAAGATAAGACTCCGAAGTAATTGTTACTTGAAGCAAATTGGGAAGCTCCATGCCCAGAACTGTCATGGCCAAACTGAGTGCAGATGATGCAAAACACATGGCTAAACATGAGAGTAGCTGATTAATAATTCTTTTTCACACGCCGATCACGGAGTGATAAGTTTATCTTTTCGTTTACTTTGTATTTGAAGTATTTTATTATATTTTATAAACAATTTTTCGATCATGGTTTCAATTTCAATTTCGTTTCGATCGTCTTTCAGTTATGTATTTTCATTTTAGTTACGTATATTTGAATTATGCTTGTGGAAAATGATTCCTGATCCTTATTTCGTGTCTGTTTGTACAGTTGTATGCAGAACAACTTTGAGGAATGGTTTTGAATTAATTATTCCTCGGGCCCAAAGTCTTCAAAAACAAAACAGCCAGACAGCTAATTACTCCACGGCTCACTCCTGCCCAGAACTGTCATGGCTCAATTTGCTTCACTTTTTGCCGCTGTTAACAATAGGATTCGGAGTCTATCTTTAATATACGTCATTGGGTTGTATGTTCGTTCGTTTTCTTGCAATGAAGAGGCTTCTAATCAACATGTTGCTTGCTTTATGTCGTTAATAAGCAAAGTATTTGATTCTTATGACGAATGTGAAGCCACCTTATATCGGCTCATAAAGAGCTCATCGTTTATGTGCTCTTGGCTTATGCGTCTTGGAGTTTCGTTTCGTTATCGATATTCAATCGTGCAATGCCTTACATAGTTTTAAACGTAATTTTAACAACAATATATTTTTAAACGTGTAATGTAAATCATTTCCGTTACCTGAACTGTTCCTGAACTGATTTTGAAATGAATCAATTTTGGAAACATAAGCGAATGCTCGTGAAAGGTCTCGAAAAGGAAATTTGGGCTGCTTTTCCATAGCTTTCAAGCAAAACAAGAGTCGCATTCGGGCTCTGGCTGACGTCACGGAGCTTAGCCAATCACAATAGAAATCGCGATCGAGCATACCTTCTACTCCACTTGCCTTGGGTACTTCTCCTGCGATCTGTGGTCAGGAATTAAAATTACACTTAGTTGTGGAACAGCGATCGCCAATGGGACAATTTGCTGCTAAGTAATTCCAATGTCTGCCTTTCAATTGTATAACTCTTCATTCATCGAAAATTTTGTTGTTAACGTCCAACATCCGACATGGAGAGCACATGGAAGGCAGATTCTAAAGGAGCAATCTATTGCAACTTTCTAACAGAAAGGAAATTTTTTAAAAAAATCATCTAGGGGAAGGAAGAGGGCATGGTAGAATAGCGGAGGGCATTCTGGCAAGGCATCAATTAAAATAACAACGGGGAGTGAAAGGAACAGCGGAAGTTGACCTCATATTGACTCAAACGCTGCAGGGAATTGGCGCTGTTTTTATTTCACTGATTTAGAACTTTTAAGAGCTTCGCTTCCCAATCTATTTCTTCTATGGTTTTACTGTGAAAATTTTACTGAATTACTTTTTGATTTTCTCTCGTATTATGTAAGTCTATGTTTTTTTCATTACATTCCAATTATCGTTAGCTTTAAACTTTAGCATTAATCAGGTGATGTTATCGTTAAACAATTGCGTCTTGTTTTTTGGGAGTTTTCATTTCGTCTGCGCGGCAAACGTGGGGAAGAAAGGGGAGTCGGAATGCAACCGTTCTCGTATATACGCTCCCTGCATTATTCAGAGGGCGCCACTATCATTTGATCTTCAGTGCATTCTGGTGACAATTTTTAAAAATTTTGCTTGACAAAGAAGCCTTCGCTCCAACGTGTTCCGATACGGCTACGGCTGAAATAATTCTGAAAAATAATTTTAATTTAAAGATCGACCAGAGTTATTTTCGAAGTAAAAATCTTAGACGAGGGAAAAAGCTTTTTGAATCAGGACATGTCCACATTGTTAAAAGATTTGTACAGTCGTCAAAGGGAAATAATCCACACTTGAATTTTACTCTAAGTTTTACAGTTTCAATATTAATTTATTTTTAATAATTTAATATTACATTTAGAGTTAACATTATTAAGATTATTAAATTTAAATAATTATAATTAAAAAAGCTATTAAAACAACACAATAGCATGAAATGTAATATTAAGTATTAAACTCGTGTGGATTATTTCCTTTGGTTGACTGTACAAACGAACATCGTTGAAGGAAAATGTGTACCCCAAATGAGAGTTAACGATATCAGCTATAAAATAACACTGCAGTTAACTTTTAATATAATTAGTGATAATAATTAAATAATTTAATAAATAAATAATTTAATTAATTTATTTAAATACTAATTATTATCATTTGAAACTGATGCAATGTTTTTTTTGCAGCCGATGTAAATATCAACATCACGTGAAAGCCCACAACTTTCAAGTGAACACTTTTACTGATTATATTTAATTTAAAAACTTAATCTTATAAGTTATGCATAGATTAACTTGAATTCAATTTGTTTGACAGCTAAGGAAGATGAAATGGTTTAGTTTAGTCACTGTCAGTACAAGGAACAGGATGAGTCGCTGAGGATGTTAAGTCCTTCGTTGCCTGCCGTCTAACAACCCTATGGCATTTAATAAAATTTTCTTATATGAACACAATAATTAAAGTCATATAACTGCCTTATTTGTCATATAGTTTACCTATGGAATCTTTCTACACTTGCAGTTGTAGCATTCTTCTTTTTGTATATTTTTGGAAATACTGAAGGAGCATAGGAAGGTGATTCAGGATCGTACATTGGTTGGCCCCCTACGCAGGGCCGGACTAGTACCTTTAGGGGCCCTAAGCACTGCACACCTTCCTCAGTATAAATCTTGTTTTTCTCAGGATTCGGGGGCCCCTATTCACACGCTCTGTCTAACGGGGCCCTAAGCACGTGCTTAGTCTGCTTATGTATTAATCCAGCGCTGCCCCTACGAAATGGTCACTGCACACAGTATCATATTTTGATGGGGTCCATGCAGCTTTTCCACTAAAAGCAAATTATGGTTTATTGCCCGCATTAAGATGTTCACTAGAAATTGTTAGTTTCTTATTTCTTATTTCAAAAGAAAGAAAGCACTTATGTTGTTCGTCGAATGGCTTTGATCCATATGTCTCTTCTTCGAACATCTTTCTTCGGAAATCGGAAAAAACTTTTCTTTCCGTTTGTGTTGTTGTATGTATTGCTACATCCAACAACAGCACAAACATTCCTGTTTTTATTAACCATTCTGTTTGTTTTGTGTTTAAATAAAACGCACAGTGGCTGTCTGTGAGTAAGCAAAGCATGGAGCCCTTCCCTATGTTTGTCAAGCAATTTCTCTAATTTATGTCGCGCGGCGGCGCCACTCTCTATCGGAGTTATAGGCGCAGGGAGCCTATACATGACAACGGAGAAAGTTCGTTCAGTGGAGAAATGGGAGGGGAGATCTGGCGATCGGGAGTTTAAAGTTTAAAAACAAAAATGAGAGGGTCGATCTCAAAGGCACACGGAAAGGAATTTCGAAAGTAAAAAGAGTTATTATTATAATTGGGGCTCTTCCCGCCAAAAGGGAGAGGGATGGAGACAATAGAACAAGCGAAGATATGTCAGAATGTTTGGTTTGAAGAGAGCAGATGCATTTAAATACGAGTGGTTGGTTGGTTGGTTGGTTGGAATTTTAGGGCGTCGGCTGCTATGGCCATTTTGCGCCCGACAGAAAGTTTAAAAACCAGTTTATAAACCCCATAAAAAAAGAAATTAGATGAAAAACATTCATAAAAACGTGAATGATAAAGATTAAAAAACAATAAAAAATATGACTATGAGGATTTTAAAATCACTAATAAATTTAGAAACAGACTTTTTTCCCATGGTTCTCCCATAATATGACATATCAATATAGGGCAGTGTAAATCATTAGTGTGTAAAGGGCACTAAATAAAATAAAGTAAAGTAAAACATACGCTTAATGGTCAGATATATACAATGCAAAAACAATAAAAGGATGACTAAATGAATTTAAAAACATGAATAATTTTTAAAAATAGAAACACTTTTTTAAAAATCATAGGGTTGTTCCCCAATAAAAAATCTAGTGAATAATTCAGCCCTAATGAGCGTCGTAAATTAGTGTGTAAAGGGCACTGTATGAGAATATGTTTAATAGTCAGCCTTGCTCCACAGGAGCACAATGGAACTGGGTCCTTTCTTAATAAATAGCCGTGAGTAAGACGACTGTGACCAATCCTTAGCCGAG
>JAHWFO010043185.1:0-12032 GCA_023313115.1 Rhysida immarginata | reverse complement strand
TGTATATTCATTTGTTCAAATAAACTATTCGTATTCAGATGTAATTTGTGTTTGTTTGTGGCTACTTTTAATAAATAAATAAATAAATAAATAAATAAATAACAGGGGTTATTCTACGGCAGACATCTTGAAGAACACTTATACAAATGAACTGCTTTTAAACGACTTACTCGTGAAATGTGAAATCATCCAAGACTAATATACTAGCAACTCTGAATTTAAAAAAAATTTACAGACGTTAAAACAAATTTTATCATTTGCAATACAACCTAATATTTTACGTTAAACTGTTATTTATCATAATGTAACCAAGAGAGCTTTGGCGTGTCAGGTACATGCACAGGGCGGTACACAGGATTCACGATTAATTCTTCAGGGATATTGACATGATGTATCACCTCGGTAAACAGGGTTCTCCCAGGTAGAGTTGTCTTCAGGTCGGGGATGGGTGATAATACGTCTTGTATTAAACTATTATTGTTCGAGCCTTGTATTGATTTCCCTCCGATTGACACAGTTCCTTTTTTATTCCATGTGATAACATCAGGTCTCTTTCGTAGTGTCTCTATGAAACGTGTACGCGGGGAGGGCTGCTCAACAGGCAAACTCACTACGTTTCCCGGTCGTCTGTCCTTGTCGTAGGCCTCTTCGAAACCGCTAACCATTGCAATATCTCTGACAGCGAGGGTTTTATCTTTTAAGTCAGCAGACGTGCGAAGATCGGGTGAATAGACGAGTTGTTGTGGATACAGATAAGTAAGTGTTTCTTGAAGGGATGACTGCGACGACGTTTGAGGCATTAAAGGCGGGTTTGAAGGTGTTTGAGGTTCGGTTTGAGTTAAAAGACTTTTTCTTTTCGAATGAGCTTCACGACGCCTTGCTCTTAGATATTTTTGAAGTGTATTTAAATAAAGGTCCATTTTCTGATGCACATTCAAATTTGATGCTTTTAAAATATCATTGATTTGAGAATCCAGTTGTTTATTACGTTTTTTTCAACATCATTAAGCACACTAGGTTCAACCTTAGGTTGACCATATTCAACGGGACGCGCTGACCCAGGGACGCTCTGGTCCGTAGCGTGAAGGAACCTTTGACATTCGTGAGCAGGTAGTAAAACGTACTTTTGCATGTTCTTAACTAGTTATTTATTCAAAATAGGTGCAGCTACGCTTCCTAACAAAAGCGGTAGCAAGAATCCGATCCCACGTTGGTTCAGATAAGTTTTCTTGGCCCTAATGAAATTTTTTTATGGGCTAAACCTTTTATTTTTCGCAAATGTTGTTTAATGGGTTGTGTCCAGTCCACTCTACGATGTAGAATGTTATGACAGATCTCGTACAAAGCTTTAACTTGATTAAGAGTGGCATATTGCATTAATACTTTCCTATGCTGAGGAGACGAGTGTTTCAAAGCTCCTAGAAAATGACGATGTTTCACAACCAGAGGAATCATTGTTGTATCAACACCCTATTCAGCCAATTTAAAAATGACGTTCGACGGTTTTAAACCCGCGCTTTATCCGCATAAACCACGATAGGTTTTTCGGACGGAAAAATCTTACTACGCAATCTCAGAACATCAGGACAACTGAGTTATATCAAGCAGTAAATAACTATGGGGTTCCCGAGTGGCGTCTTTAAAGGCTTCGATGAGTAAGCGTCCGTAGCCTGTTTGCTATGCCAAGGTGCGAATCTGTCCTACGTCTCTAGGTGACTTTAGTAGAAAGATGAACTGGGTATTTAAACTTATTGTACGGATGATTTTTGAATGAGCAAAGAGGTTCTGAGTTATTAACAACACGAAGAAGTTGAGATGATGACTGTAGCGCATGTAGATTTTCTCAACAAGGTCGTTGTTTTTCACCTCATTTAATAAATCGTCTAAAATCAGTAAAGCCTGTTCAGGTATACGTTCGTGTATCAATTTTTCATCCGGCACCCCGGCATGAAACGTAATGTTAGGTGGCATCAGATTTTTTAACAACCGACGGGATTAAAGCTCCATAGCAGTAAATTATTTCCGTAGGGGTCGGGTCCATCACTTCATCTCCATACTTCAACATTTGAGCTACTAACGTAGACTTGCCGCTCCCCGAAGAACCAGCAACAAGAGCCAAAAAGTATTTCGTAAATTTAACAGTTGCATTTATTTCCATGATGAAAAAAAGGGGGGAGATAGAGAAAATTGCTGCAAGAATTTACAAAGGCTATGTTGAATGTTGAATGAGGCAAACCTCTTTTTAAACTTTCTTTATTTCAAAAGCCACAACTTACGTAATTCATACTCTGCGCCATTATCCAAGGTACAATTTATAACAAAGGGATTACAGGTAAGGATGTTTTTGGCAAAGCCGGAATTTCTCCATTGACGGTTTTTACGATTGCGGAATTTCTCCATAGACGGGTTTGCGATTACAGAATTTCACCATAGACAGTTTTTGCGATTGCGGAATTTCTCTTCAGACGGTTTTCACGACAGCGGAATTTCTCGGTAGACAGTTTTTACGATTGCGGTATTTCTCTGCAGACGGTTTCAGAGGTGTCGATATTTATCGTTAAGTCATTTTATCTTACGGGAAATAGCACCAAATAAGCTTGTACTCCACAACGTTTTTAAACAATACCTACAAATGATTTATTTTCGAGGATAATTATCCGTTTGGGTGATGGTGTTATTATCAATGTAATACATCAGTTTTAAAATTTCCTCATAACCGTTCATACAATGCAATGCAATCAACAGCAATAATATACAAGCACTACAAAGTCGAAAAAATGATCCTTTCTGTAGGGTGGGCGTAGATCGCTCCATTGGCTTCATTAAAGAAATTTCAAAGAGCAAAAAAGACCATAGACATTTATACAGATATCGGTCATCAGCTTTATATATTTATGTGTTTACAGCGTGAACGTAGGATCTAAACTGAAACAACAAGATTTTGAAATTGAAGTTTTCTCCAGAGGGAACGGTTCCAAAGCAAACAGGCGCACGAGCCAACCTGGGGGGGTCATCCCACGGGTATAGGAACGCGACGTAAGGAGAGATCCAGGGATTAGGTTTCCCTCGAATGCTGGAAACACGGCGAACATTTAACAGGCTTTGAAAAAAGCCCGTTAACTGAAGTCCGCCTTGGTGTTTCCAAACATTCGGAGAATCCTAGTCCTTGGGTCCCACCTTACGTCGCGTTTCCAAACCCGTCGGATGACCCCCGCGTTGAACTTGGTCAACCTAAGGTTGAACCTAGTGTGTTTAATTATGTTGAAAAAAAACGTAATAAACAACTGGATTCTCAAATCAATAAGATTTTAAAAGCATCAAATTTGAATGTGCATCAGAAAATGGACCTTTATTTAAATACACTTCAAAAATATCTAACAGCAAGGCGTCGTGAAACTCATTCGAAACGAACAAGTCTTTCAACTCAAACCGAACCTCAAACACCTTCAAACCCGCCTTTAATGCCTCAAATGTCGTCGCAGTCATCCCTTCAAGAAATACCTACTTATCTGTATCCACAACAACTCGTCTATTCTCCCGATCTTCGGACGTCTGCAGACTTAAATGATAAAACTCTCGCTGTCAGTGGGTTTGGCAGCTTAAAAGATATTTGGCCTTTTGGCAGATAATAAATTCAGAGTTGCTAGTATATTCGTCTTGGATGATTTCACATTTCACGAGTAAGTCGTTTAAAAGCAGTTCATTTGTATAAGTGTTCTTCAAGATGTCTGCCGTAGAATAACCCCTGGCTGCCGTAGAATAATTTGTGAAATCGAAGCTCACGGTTCTGTCTTTATTGATTTCCAGGAGATACTGATATTGACATTAAGCAATCAGATTCACCGAATTAGCTAAAGGTTCGGAAAACTGAACTTTAACGCTTAACATACCGATACGTATAAGGTTATATCTACCTGTATAAAAATTCCTGTCCCCCGAAAGATCAAAGGCCAGAAATGTATAACCAGAACCGTAATCGAACTGACTGATGTCAACATCTCTGTCTTCTTTTCAAATCCCAAGTGCCTTCATGGAATGAACAAACTCTCTCTAGTATGACCCAGAGGAAAAATTCGGTGTCAGAGGGTTTAGAGGAATTGCATGAGTATCCAATGAGTGGGAGAAGAAAGATAGATTGAAATGTTGAAAGTTGAATGGATTTGAAGTAAAAGACCATTCCGGGCTTCGCTTGATGTAAATGTAAAAATCAACTGGGATGGAATCTGACCAGTAATTAAGTTCTGTATGTCGTGATTTCTAGTTCCCGTAGCAATACTCACTGACCTCATTTCAACCCGTCCGATAGGGTGAAACGCGTTAGTTGTTTGCAGAGACTTTGCATGTGCTAATAGCGTGGCTGTGTTAACTTTAACTCTCTCAACATTCAGCGTTGCTTTTTGGATTGTAATCTGATAATTGGGATTAGCTACATCAGACATCAGAGCAAAGGAGGGCTTACTTCTGTAAAGCCTCAGACGAAAATCCGTAGAGTTTAGTAGCAATCGATCCTGCCGAAAGATGTCTAAATGGGGCGGACCTTCCATGTAGTAAACGCAGTTTCGTGCGAGTCTTTTACGTAACTTAAACCCATTGTTTGTATCGTCAGCACTGTCCATTTTACCACTCGTGTCTTTACAATACCCAGCTGTTGTGAGTTGACTTTGTTTAGAAGTCTGACCATAGTTCAAAAGAGTTTCAAAATAAGCTCTGTATGGATATAAGTTATTACTATGACTAACTAACGTATCACCTAGCAATCGACTTGTGAGAATAGCGAATGTAAGAAAAGGTTCACAGGTCCTGTTTTATCACCAGCTGGTAACTGTCCATCCCCTTTGTCGATAACGACTTCTAAGCTTAATGTACTTTGATCGAGATCCGTGTAAAAATCTGCAAAACCAGGTACGTAGAATTCAATAGGCCCGTCTTGGCTGATGATGGCTGTGACATGTCGTTTTTCCTGTTGCCCGCTCGTGTGAGGTATAGAAAAAATGTCGAGATCAGTGTTGAGACATTCAGTGCTCAGCTGATGTATCATTGATGCCATGATTACGTATGTATTAGGTGAAAACTGATGATAAAGGACATATGTTTAAAATTGGCTTAGAACGTAATTTTGCCTGTCTTTTTGTTGACTTCTTCTGTTTCTTCCTCCTCTTCTTCTTCTGTTTCTTCTGCTCGTTTTTCAGCATTTTTGAATGCTGCACTCGACTTCTTTGTCTGTATTCACTCTTTAGAAAGGTCTCCACGCTGTTGCCTCTGGGCCTTTTTACATGTGAATGAGTAGGAAATGCTGAATTTCGTCTTTTAACAAGGCCTCTACCTCTCTGAACTCTAGCACCCATTTCCTGCATGGCATTACCTCCAGCTTCTTTCATTCGTGATGACAGCGACTGTTTGAAATTTTGAGCATGCATCACATCATTAAAAACGGAAACGCCGCCATTTAGGGCATGTCGACCGAGAATCTTACCCATGGATTTGAGTAAAGGTGTTGCTAAGCAAAACAGATTTGAAAATACTGAACCAAGCCCATTGCCTCTCTGGTAAACCGACCCTCTAAACACAGGTAAGCCATTCCCTCTCTGATTTAAATAGTAACGCGAAATTACTTCTTGGCTCGGCTGATAGGGGCTATGCATCTTGAAGTAATTGAGGAGGAGAGAAAAAAGAAATCAACCTCGCACAACAGTTGTTTCTTACGAAAATGTAATTTCACTATGGTTTTGCCTGTTAAAAACGCGAGCAAATCCCCGTGGTCGGAATGAACCGCGATTTCAATCGTGTCTATGACATTTTTACTTAAGGGAAAGTAGTCGGGTGAATGAAAAGCCTGATAAATCACTTCTCGTCTGGTATGTGGAACGGGTATGATTCGTAGGAGCAGCGCGAATGTGTTACCCACAACCTGCGGCTGTATGATGTCTGTATACAGATAATAACCAAGTATGCCACTTGTAAGATCTATTGGGGTTGAACCCTCACCAATAACGAGTTCCAAGTCGGAAAGTTCAGCTTGTAAACCCAATGTGTAACATAAACCCTCGCAAAAACTAATATAGCAGCCTTCTGTGCATTTGAAATGAAAACATTTGTTAGGTGCGAGATTGATTTTGTATAAAGCCTGTTCTTTTAATGGAATCAACTTAACGAGCGCCTCAACAACGTCCCTACGACTATCATAATACCCTTCGGGAATTTTTAAGATGCACTGTTCTGGCGTGTCAGGTGGATCAAAAATAACACAACTGATAAATCCGTCGTTTAAGGGCATAGTAATAAGCGTTTTCAATTTCTTGTTCAGAAACCTATCAGTTATAAATCTAATGTTGACAGCTGCTGGGAATTCAATGAACTGTGTTGAGGACCGTGTAAACAATACAAGATCATTAACCATCTTTGTCTCGATATCCGCCGTTCTAAAACTATCTTTTAGAAAATCAATAGCTGCAACCCTACTATGCAATTTGGTACTCTTAAATTCAACAATTTTTTGGTACAGAGGTGCCGACTTGGGATACCTTAACGTAACAGAAAAATCAGACACCCACTTAAACGGCATGTTGTAATCCGGAGTTAGAGAGAAACGGTCCTTGTAGAATATATTTGGCGAAATATTGAACACCTTACAGAATTCGGGAGTGTTAAAGCGAATCCCGACATTCAGAGGCAAATTTATGGTGACGTTTTGGTCTAAAGAAGTGTTATGGTAAAAGAGAACATTTTTCAAATAGGCTTGTAACACCAATTCAACATCGATTATGAAAGACTGGAGTGTCGGAATTCTTACTGGTGAAACAATGTTGAAATCGATTTATTCATCTATGAGATCATCCTTGAAACCTATTTCAAAAGTGTTGTTTACAGTCGTAATGTTCTTGAAGAGGACTGGGAAATGTGTTTCCGAAAAAACCAACCTCCCATCGCCCCTGGAAATGTACCGTCCTCGGCAGTCTTGTGATAAAATGAGCCGTTGTATTGGAGTGAATTTGTTCACCAGTAGGTGTGTTTGATGGTAGCGTAACATAAAAATCAGTGTCTTCATACATGATGGCTGTACTCGGACCCAACTGTTGTCAATCGCCTCTTGTCAAGCATTTAAAAGATCTATCTCTCGTACCAAACTGTTCATGCTGGCAGGGTAACCTTGCCATTTCACAAAAGCTTCGCGAACACCACGCCTCGTGCGCCAGCGAATAATCTGTTCAATGTTAAAAACTTCTGGTTTTTTCACCTTTTGTAACTCCTGATCGTAGAATACACCTGAGATCTCGCTGCCATCGTAATCTTTAATTTTATACACAACAGGTTTTCTATAGATGATTTTTGAAACCTCAAATACCTCCTCGGTCCCGTTCGGTAGTTAGCCTTTATCAAATATGTTTTTCACTTTCGAAATACGTACGTAATCTCCAATTTGCAACCTTGGATTTGTTTGTGGTGCTGCTGTATAATAACTCTGTTGTTCATTTTGTTCATTGACATCAGCTGGCGCCACACCCAGGGCTCTGTGATTGCGGTGGTTGTAGCTTAACACGAGATCAGGTAAGACATCGATGTATCTGTGTTTGTTGGTAAATGTAAAAAAACTTAAACATCCTCGTTTTTAACGTACGGTTGAATCGTTCGATCGTAACAGCTTTCAAATCTGATTCTGTGGTGAAGAAATCGATGTCGAGATATTTAAAATAATCTTGAACATGCTTGTTTAAAAATTCCTTCTCTTTATCGCTATCCACTTTTACAGGAACACTGCTGAGTGTGAAAATTTTTTGAAAGGCTTTCTGAAGTTCAAGCCCCTTCTTCGTTTTTAGAGGAATAACCCACGCATAGCGCAAGAAAACATCGATGCAGGTAAGTAGAAATTTATAACCATCGTTCTGTTCTGACAGACTGGTTAGATCAACCAAGTCCACTTGAAATTGCTCAAATGGCGCATATACACGCATGCGATTACGTGGGTAATGATGACGCACCGGTTTATGTAGCGTATAAATTCTCACACCCCTTAACCATTCACGTCTCTCTTTTTCAGAATAATTTGTTTGTTTAGCTAAACCTTTCACACCACCAAAACCGGCAGCATTAGCGGGGTTAGAAAATGCATCATCCATGACCAAAATTTAAATTAAGTTATGTAAAGAACACATCTGTATTTATTTATTTATTTATTTATTTATTTATTTATTTATAAACAGGTATATGAGAGTTCAGTCACACACTTTTAGACAGCATTAGTTCCTACTCAGCTGCACACCTGTCAATTGAAACAATGCAGCCATTAGTTGAAAATTAAAAAACAAAACAATACACACTTGAAACAGCAGTCGTTTTATTTAGAAAAACTGTAAAAAGAGCTTGGAAAAAATTCGGTTACCCGAGAAGCAATAGTAAATTAGTAATTAGGTAATCAAAATCGATGTGTGCCAGTATACAAACCCCCTACCAAGTTTGGTGGGTATATAAGCGAATCAACAGGTGTTCACTTGTAAGACAGAATCACTTAAGTGGATTTTGCTGAGAGCATCAGGACCCTCTAATCTGCCACCCTGGATCAGAGGATTATAAAATTAATTTTATTTCAGCCTTAGGCCACACCCAAAAAGGACCAACGCCCAAATAAAAGACCATCGCCCCAAATAAAGGCCAATGTCCAAAAAAGACCAACGCCCAAAACAGGTGGGCCAACACACAAGCAGAGTGGCAACACCCAAACAAGAACCACACTCAAAAGGACAAACCCTCAAAAATCCCCACCAGAGGGCCAGAGTATGACCAAATAAGGTAATGCCTGAGAAAAACAGAGACACACCCTGTCGAATAGCCCGAGGGTTGGAAGCAAGGGACAGGGTCCCTGGGGACCCTAGCGCATTCCAGAGCAGGCTGAGAAGAAAAGAAAAAGTGTCGGCATCCTTTGATCTTTCGAGAAATCACCCCCTCCACATTCCATTCCGGCCCGTTCGAGTAGTATTCTACTACTGTAAGTCAATGAATCTAATATACGATGTGTACACAGAATAGTTCTTTTTCCCATCAATATATTATGGCACGCATAGTATATTCAATTCAGAGCTTCGTGTGACGCCTTACATGATGGCAAGAAGTTAGATGCGTCGTCGGTGCAGGAGAGGAGTAACGGCTCAATACATTTTATAAATGGTTATGAAGATATTGCGCTTGCGAGTTGTCGATGGTATTCGCAATTTGTTTCGATGTGTCAGAGATTCAGAAAATTTAACATGGAAAGAAATTGAGAGTAAGCAGTTCATTGATGAAAGTATCGAAAAGAACTTTGCGTTCCTTAAAAGTCTGCCTAACTCTATTGTTTACTGGCAGCACAGTAAAATGAATTATTTGCAATGATAAGACAGCTTGGCAAACCGACAATGTTTCTAACCATGAGTGCTAATGAAATACGTTGGCCACATTTGTTTTATATTTTGCATAGCTTGAATTCATATTATAAAGATGCAACTGATTTAGACGCAGCAAATGTATTTAAAATATTAAGCCATTCAATGCGCAGCACGCTGGTGAATGAGAATCCAGTCATATGTTGTATATATTTCAAGAAATTATTGGACGTAATAATGGTTATGCTTAGAAGTAAAAAAAATTAACCCTTTTGGAAAGTATCATATCATACTATAGATCATTTCATTCGAAATAATTTTCAGCACTGGAAGTCCACATGCTCATATATTGCTATGGTTAGACAACGTTCCAAAGGAACCAGTGAGTGAGGATATGCCAAAGACAATTGAATTGCTTAATTATTTGTGTTCCGTTGACAGAGATGAAGTTGGCGAGGAAAAAATAGCGAACCAGATTCATAAACATACCTATACATGTACTAAGCGGGAAGATCGACTTGTCGATTTAATATACCGTATTGGCCGATGCCCGAGACAAAAGTGTTGTTACCAGTGGCTAGTAATCATTCTCGCAAGGCAAGCATGAAACATTCGGCGAAGCGTTTAAAACAAGTACTAGCTGTGCAGGTTTTCGAATCCATTGACAACTTCTTTACACAAAATAATTTGACATATGAAATATATTTAAATATAATTAGAGCATCTCTGCGAAAGCTGACCGTTATGTTTAAGCGGAGTATGACAGAAATTATGACAAACACTTTCAACCCATGGATTGCGTCCACGTTAAACTCAAATATGGACTTACAATTTATATTAAAAGAGTCTTCTTATGCGCAGTATGTTGTTGAGTATATACGCAAGTTCAATCGAGGTATATCTCACTTGGAAAGAGACATGTTAAAACTTCAAGACGAGAATTTGGAGCAGACTTTCATAGATTTAATGAAGAAGCTCAGTTTTAAATTATTGAACACAGTAGAGATAAGTGCTCGGAGGCAGCTTGGTGTTTGTTCAGACAGCCTTGTATGAGTAGCCACGTTGTAGTATACATTCTAACTGTTTGGCCACAAGAGAGGCAAAAATCTAGAAAAAACAGAAGTCAACTGGCAAAATTAGATGAAGATTCCACTGACATTTGGACTAGAAATATAATTCATAAATATGAGATGCGTCCGGAGGAGTTGGAGATTATTTGCTTGGCAGATTCTATATATCATGGTGTACCAAGATTGAGTTGCGTAAAGAGAAGCCCGATGCTGACGAGGAAACTGAATGCGTTACAGAGCTTGGCGAGGATGACTAGGGTCTAGTTTTTGGACATGAGATCGCGGTTTAGTAAGCATCGCTCATACGTCAAAATTGCGTAAGATCAGAGCGATCACCATTGGAAGGCTTTGACATTATGCAATTTTGACGTATGACCGATGCTTACAAAACCGCGATCTCATGTCCAAAACGTCGCCTCTGGACGACGCCAACAGTAATAATTATCGAAAGCGAGATTTTGCGAGAGTAATAAGGTATAGAGATGTTGATATGGAAGATACGTTCAATTATGTACGAGAGCTGGTTACCTATTCTACCCATTCAAAAATGAACTAGTTGATGTGTTGGATATTATGAAATTTCAAGATATATTTGAAGAGCACAAGGATAGCATACTGGCTAAGAATCGCCAATATGAGAGTAATACCGACATTAGGGCGTTAATGGCAGAGCTACAAAAAGTATTTGAACAAGAGGCTGAAGACCTAACTGCCAAGAAACGAACGAAGTTCAAACACATTTAATTCAAGATATGCTCAAAAACGACGATGACATATTGGTGGCTGATCCGTCTGATGAAATTGCAGTATTTAGAAAACTAGACAACATTATGTCGAAGGAGCTTATTGTGAGTTGATGCGTAAAACAAATAAATTCTTGTAAACATTCCAAGCAGGAGCTTTAGCAGTGAAGCAAAAATACGAGGGGAGATCAAAAAGTAACTTGTACTTCCAGTGTATGGCCACCACCTATACAAAAGCAACACTGCTATAGCAGCATACAATGTAGGTGCACTTTTCCATATAGTCCCCAAGACACCCTAAACATTTATCCGAACGATCAAGCAACTTTTCGATTCCGGATGCATAGAAATCTCCTCCAGCGTTTTGTAACCACACGGTGAAAGCCGTTTTCACTTCCTCATCGTTTCGAAATCGTTGTCCACTGAGTTCCGTTTTGAGCTTACCGAAAAGATGAAAGTCGCATGGCGCGAAATCGAGACTGTATGGAGAGTGTTGCCAAACCTGCCACTTGAATCGCTACAGCATTTCACACGTATGGCAGGTCTTGTGAGGTGTTGCGTTATCGTGCAAGAAAATCACACCGGCGCTGAATTTCCTCCGGCGCTTCTCTTTAATTGCTTGGATTGGCGATTGGATCTGATATATTTCAGAAAGTTAATGGTCGACTTCGAGAAATTAAGGGAGTATATGATTAGTCAGTAGTTGAGGCATTGAAGTGGTCGCATATTAATGAGGTGGGCGTGGCCTATTCCAGCCAATCAGCGTGTAGCATTCGCATCACGTGACCCCCCACCACCCCTCCTTCTCACCTTCTTGACGTCACAGACGTGCAGCCAATCCGCGTGCAGAAGGCGACTCACGTGAC
>JAHWFO010043182.1:1846-12292 GCA_023313115.1 Rhysida immarginata | reverse complement strand
AATTTGATTTTATATTTCTAGTTTATTTTGATTTTATTTATTATTTTTTTATTATTTTGTTAATTATTATTTATTTTTCATTTTTATTTAATAACTATTATTTATTGTGTCCGAGCGTTTTTGTCTCGTCCTTTTCTCTTATAAATATCTGTTAACTACAGAGTAGAAAGAGTTTTTAATGGACTAAAATAACTGAATGACAATTAACCTCAATGAAAGAGCGAAGAGCGAGAAACTTAATGAGTAGATAAGGGAAGTTTTTACCAAATTGTTCGTAGCACCATATATCATCGTCTTTTCTTGAGTCGTCCATAACCTTCCACGACATAGCTGCCTTGGGAGAACCACATTTACGTCCAAAGCGGGGGGGGGGATGCAACTGGCTTGGGAACATAAAAATACGTAAACATTAGTTCCAAAAGAAATCCTTATCTAAAATTCCATTTTAAACCGATATTATTTAAAGATATAGCGAGAAACTCGGTCGTGAAGAAATAATGCAGCGGGATGTCTGGGACTATACATGAAAAACTTAACATGTCAAACTTCTGCGAATAGAGGTAACAAAAAGCTTACTGTCCTTTTCACTTGAGAACTCCGATGCCTTTGCTGGAACTGGCCGTCACTTCTTTGTTGCCCTTCCATGACATGAATTCATTCTCCGCATTACCCAGAGACTGTTAAGATGATGAGACTGGACAATTTTCATTTTTCCCATACTAAAATCTGTAACCGTTTTTATTGGTGGCTTCTCCTGGAAAATGTTGCTCAAACTTAAGGGGTTGTTATTTTATGAAGTATACCAGCTATTATATGTGACGTGAACCTTTTCCAGTTGCTTCTATCCACTTCGTTTATTTTACTGCATCTTTATGTTCGTTATATTTATTAATTTTTATTTATATATTTTTATACAAGTAATGGTGAAAAGGAACTTTCTTTTTTTTTGGATTTCTATTAAGAGAAGGAAGGCGAGTGAGAATTAATTTTTTTAACATCACATAAGCAAAGAATGAGTAAAAGTCCAGAGATTCGTTTCCTAAAGTTCTCGGATGATGTCTAATTCATGCTCTGAATTTATTTGCGTTATTTATGTAGCATATTTCTCTTTATCATTTGCATTAATGTCTCTACGGCCATCTGTTATCTATATTCACCATCACGGGACTTATGCGATTTTTTTCCGTGTGAATTTCTCAAACAAATAATTTCTAAAAAATATGGTAAATCACTTACTTATTACGTAGAGATCACACGCTAATAAAATTAGAGCATGAATGTGACCAATATCATCTGAGAAAATTAGGGAAGGCTACTCAATCCTGTGCTTATGTGATTTAAAAAATTAAATTCTCACTCACCTTTCTTCCTCTAATGGAAATCCAAAAATAAAAAATTCCTTTTCACCATCCCGATTGTTACAGTATTTTGCCGCACAAAATTTACTACCCCTTTAGGGTTGTTTAGACTAGATGAGAGCAAACTCCTCTATCTTATATCTTATCTTATATCTGAAATGAACGATTTCATTAGTTCGAGGAGCTTTCAAACAACCTGTTTGACTTGTAGAGTATCAATTTGTTACTGGATGGTTTAATTATGCATTAAAATACGCGAAGAAATAGCGGTATTGCTAAACAAGATGCCATTTAGGAGCTATCCCCTTTCCGCACAATCTACAATGGCGTATGTTTCAATGGCGTGTGGCATCACACATCGTTTTAGTTTGGGGGCGTGGTTTTGCATTTTTAAAGTTAAACTTGATAGTTTCTTTAATACTTTTAAATTTTTAATGGCGATTTTCATATTCAGCATACCGAAACCTATATAAAACAGGCCTTCTTTTTAAAAAAGAAATTCCATGCAATTTCCCCTTTAAAAAATGGAAGGAAAAATTCTGCGACCCGGATTCGAATCAGGAACCTCGATTATCATGGCCAACGCCTCTACCAATTGGGCTATTGCAGACACCACGGACAGACAAGCTATCTCAAGGTGTCTTAAAGACAACCACGTTGTCACGGTTGAAAGCCCAATGGGAGATGGGAACCTAGCCCGCAGATCGAGAATTTCTCCACTCTAAACCATCAGAAAGTTGATGAACTCACAAGTAAATAAAAACAAGAATATTACTCGTAAAACGATATTCAAATATGCTGAAAAGAAGAATATAAAAATTTGTTGTTTAATATTACTGTAATATTTTTATAAACAGCAATGGCGAAAACTGCATGTAAATTTACGTATTCGATTGCAGTGCTCACACGAATCTTTCCAAACGCGCGTGAAATGAGAATGAAATCCTCGCACGTCTAAATGTTTTAAACTACTGGGTCTATGTTCTTTCCACTGCTAGATCAAAGTTATCATAAACGTCAAGAGAGAAAAACCATTGTTTCAAAGCATTGCCGGGTAAAATCTTTTAAGCATTCCAAGGAGCTTTAGCTCTGACGCAGATGTAATTTTAATATCTCACTTTTACTTACACTTGGTTTAAATAAACAGTGGAAATACCTTTGATTCTGTCATTTTAAAATATAGGCCTAACTTCAATTAGCCGTTTTAACAATAAGTTTAATATTAATTAGCCATTTTTAACAATAGGCCTAACATTAATTAGCTAATTTTCACAATAGGCTTAATATTATTTAGTCATTTTAACTGTAGGCCTAACCATAAATTAGCCATTTTTAACTATAAGCATAACATAAATTAGCCATTTTTCACAATAGGCTTAACAATATTTAGTCATTTTAACTGTAGGCCTAACATAAATTAGCCATTTTTATAACAATAGGCCTAACATAAATTAGCCATTTTTCATAATAGGCCTAACATTAATTAGCTAATTTTCACAATAGGCTTAATATTATTTAGTCATTTTAACTGTAGGCCTAACCATAAATTAGCCATTTTTAACAATAGGCCTAACTTTAATTAGCCATTTTTAACTATAAGCCTAACATTAATCAGCCATTTTTAACAACAGGCCTAACATTATTTAGTCATTTTAACTGTAGGCCTAACATTATTTAGCCATTTTTAACCATCGCCCTAACATTAATTAACACATTTAACAATAGGCCTAACAGCACTGAATTTTAAAATGAAATGAGCACGTGCATCAAGAAAGCTTCATAACGGGCACGTGCTCCAGGCTGCCATCAACAATGCTTAAATGATAAACAAAAAGCAACAGTGTATTCACTTATAACTCGTCGGTAGGATTCGATTGACATATTACATGCCCTAAGTTCATATTCTTAACATTAGTGCACGTGCTTGAAGGAGTCCACGAGAGCTCATCAAAAGTTGATATATCGCTGTTAAGTTCTTCCATTTTCACGTTTTCGTGCAAACGATGGCTGGCCAGGCACATAAAAGTACTGATCATGCTTGCATTCTTATATATAGCTTTAGCTAAAGCTTGTAATAAGGGGTCATTGAAGTACTTTTTGGGGGTCATTTTCTCGGACGTAGCATTTCGAAAATCGAAAAGAATGTCAAATTCGTCTTGTGCTCGTCATTCCCGTTCGAATGAAATATTACATGCCTTATATTGCCAATAAAAAAATTTAATGGGGGGGTTTGGGTCTCAATAGTCACGTGACGGATTTCGACGACAAACTAATCAGGTGAGCTCAGGAAGGGTCTCTATCGAACAGCGAAAAAAGAACTTGAAAAAGTTAAAGCATTCTCGAGAAATCGTCGGACATACAGACGGACGGACAGACGGACGGACAGACAGACAGACACACAAACAGAGCGAAACCAATATATGCTTTTCAGCATATAACAAGTCAGGCAACCGAAATGCCCAGGACCGATTGGATTTTAAAGCATTCAAGAATGAAAGAAAGCATTTGATTTCTAAAGAAACCTTTCATTGTTAAGAATACGATGAAGTTGCTAAGGATGCCTCTGGTATCTAAGCAAGGCGTACTTCTAAGAGATGTGTATAGTTCAAACGGAATAAAAATACCTGAAAATTTAAATGGAGAAGGTAGGAATTCTCTATAGATTAAAACATATACGAATCTTTTAATTTCTAAGCATTCCTATTTAATGAAATAAGCGTTAATTGTTGAAGTGTTCTGTGTAAGGGTCAATTCTTTCTTCATAAACTTTTGCCAACGCTTTTCTGCGTAAGCATGTACCATTGAAGGAATGATTAGCTACAAGCTATTGTTAAAATTTGCCTTACAAAAACTAACTATTGATAAAATAAAGTGTAAGTACTCACATGCCATATCTTAGCATTGAAAGTTTCCAATGGTTTCATAATGGTATCATTAAAACACGAATCATGGAACAATTTTCGATTATCATTAATTTTACGTTATATTCCTGTATGAAGTGGTTTGATATATTACATGCCATATTTTAGTATTGGCAGTTCCAATGAACCATAATGGTTCCAGGAAACCAGATGCCTTTGAACCAATTTCGACTATCATTAATTTTACGTTATATTCATTCATGCCACATCATTTCAAGTCGTTTGATATATTACATGCCATATTTTAGCATTTAAAGTATCGAATGGACGATAATGCTTCCATTAAACCACATACCATTGAACCAATTTCGACTCTCATTAATTTCAGGATATATTTATTCATTATATATCATTCCAAGTTGTTTGTTATATTACATGCCAAATCTGAGCTTTGAAAGTTCCCCCTGAACCATACTGGTTCCATGAAACCACATACCATTGAACCTATGTCGAATATCATTAATTTTTACGTTAATATTCAATCATGATATGTTATTTCGAGCTGTTTGATATAATACATGCTATATGTTAGCATTGAAAATTTCTAGTGGAACATAATGGTACCACTAAACCACATACCCTTGAACCAGTTCTGACTGATATTTGCCATCAAGGAAGACGATCACGTGTCTTCACTTAATTCACAAGCTTTTTCTTTGCTTTACCTATGGAATGCCAAAGGGAGAACAACATTTGGAAATGCACAGGCCATTTATACATGGAATTGTAGAGTGAAAAACGTGGTCCCCTATATTATTTTTGACCTTTTGAACCTGAAGTAGTTCACCGATTTTTTCCACCAACAAACTCAGTCTTCCAATTTCCTTATGTTTTCGAATGGCGAAAACGGAAGTCGAAAATTCGGAAGCGTTCGAAAGCTAGAGCAACAGACGGACGGACGCACATCGTGAAAACATAAGTACCTATCGGTCCTAATAATTATAAACTGGAGATACTCTCCAAGCAGAGGTAATGATTTTTCATTTGAAAAATGGAAGGAAAAATTCTGTGACCCGGATTCGAACCAGGAACCTCAACTATCATGGACGACGCCTCTACCAATTGTGCTATCGCGGACACCACGTATAGCCAAGCTGTCTCAAGTTGTCACGGTTGAAAGCCCAATGGAAGACAGGAACCTGGCTCGCAGATCAAGAATTTCTCCACTCCAAACCATCAGAAAGTTGATGAACTCACAAGTAAATAATAATAATTATAACGCTGTGGATACGGTCACAATGGTCGAAAAAGGGAAGTGACGCGATCAAGGACAGAGCATGCGCTTCGCGCAGCGGATGATTAGCATTGAGTGAAATGGCACTTTGGCAAGCGAGATTCATTGAAAGGAGTAGTTCGCGAACGATTACGAGTATATATAAACGAGTTACGCGCAGATAGTGCAATCAGACAATTCACGAAATACGCAACTCATTCCATGAATTGTACAAAGTTTTTTTACCGCCTGTGTGCGAACACTGAAACGAGAAGAGGTCACCCGCCTTTTGATCGTCGCTATGCGTCTATGCTCGCCCGTTTTAGATCGTGGACATAGATTATTTTCGTTTGATGTAACGAGATGTATTCTATCTCGTTGGTTTGACGAGCTAGCGGAACTTCTGCAGGAATATGAAGAAAGCAATTTCATTCAACATTGGACATGCCATTCCAGAACTATTGACGCCGCTCGAAAGCGTGGAATACACGTTTCGTGAAAGAAGAGCTACGTTACACAGAAATAATGTATAACCGAGTCCGTCTACTGGACAGAGGCCAAATCAGAAGTGAGATTTCATCATTTAAAATGAATTACAAATGTGAGAAATTATACACAGATTTATCCAGGGCCAACGCCACCACGGGTGCAATGTGCGAATCGCGCACCGGCGATCAAAAAGCGGGCCCGACCCCTTCTCGTATCAATTTTCGCACTCGGGCAGCCAAATTATTATCTGTAATTCTTTTACATATACGTACATGTACGCTAATGACTCTTTTGAACGATTATTGCTTGCCAAAGTGCTGTTTCGCCGATCATTAATCATCCATTGCGTGAAGCGCCTGTCTATCTTTCATTGCATCATTTCTCTTTTTCGACCATCGTGAACGCTGACAAGTCACGGCGCCGTGACCGTGCCTACAGCGTACTTATAAACTGCAGATGCTCTCCAAGCATAGGTAATGATTTTTCAATTGAAAAATGGAAGGAAAAATTCTGTGACCCAGGTTCTCGACTGCCATTGGGCTTTCAACCGTGACAACTTGGTTGTCTTTAAGACACCTTGAGATAGCTTGGCTGTCCGTGGTGTCTGTGATAGCCCAATTGGTAGAGGCATCGGCCATGATAGTCGAGGTTCCTGGTTCGAATCTGGGTCGCAGAATTTTTCCTTCCATTTTTCAATTGAAGGAGAAAAATTTCAATTCGCTGGTGCTCTCCTTGTTAGTGTAAGTTCTGTAAACCCTAGCGCTGCCACAAATGGTGGGAAAGTGGTATGCAGAGAAGCTCTCGCTCAGGTCAAAGTGGGCAGCAACTTCTTTATTGTACATGCATTCATTGAAGTTCTTTATTTAGTTTAAAATGCTAAATTAAATTATTGTTCATTTATTTCCTCAATTATTTACTGAAACAGTTTAATATATTGAAAGTATAATTATTTTATTCCATAATATTATAGTATAAGAAATCATGTATTTTTTTTTTAATTCTGTCAATAAATTTTACCAATATATTTTATCAAGAAAATAATTGTTTATTTTAATATGAATTTCATTCACTTACTTTTTAAAAGATGTTGGACAGTGGAAAAGATGTTGAACATAATTTTTTTAATAAAATTAAATAAATCAATTGCTTTAAATTAGTTATTAGAGTTTTAACCATAGGAAGATTAGACTCTGATAAATTTTTATCACCAACTAAAAATGTTCTTACAAGCAAGGCATTCATTTTTTTCTTGAATTTTTTGGCTAAAAAGCCTGCAACGTATGCAGCTGAATTTGTTTAAAATAAATTTGGATTTTCAATGTCTAGAGTTATTGGATCCGATTTAATTTGTGAGTCAATAAAGGACTTTGCAACTGCTCCAAATTCCTAGGATCTTTCCTGCAACATTTTAGTTCGCAATAAAAATTCATCATTATCCTTTTCGCCATTTCCTACTGACCATGATAAAATAACATTTGTAGCCGTAAGTTAGTTTATTGTTTTACCCGTCCCAACGTTGTTTTATTGCTTGGCAATTGTTTTACCCTTAGCAACGCACGCACAAGCAAAATAATATAAGGATATATGATAAGCTGAGGCAGCAGAAATGCATTGTTATAACAGCACAAACAATCAAAGAATGTAAAAGGATAAGAAGAAAAGGCTTATATCACGTGATAAAAGACTGGCGGCTAGCGACATGGCAGAACATGGCGTCATGGCGAAAAATGGAAGGGAGAGCGCAGTTTTTCAGAAGTTTTTCTATCAGTTTTTCTGCAGAAAAGACTTTCGCACAGGCCTTTTACTATCTGGCAGGCCGTGTTTAAATTTAACAAACTTTTACCACTCTCACCATTCAATGAGGCTCATTGGTCACTGTTTTCCGTTACTCGAACGTATTCGGCGTTCTATCTACGACGTCCCCCTCCGGGGGTAAATAATTGATATATACCCTAACCTATTTGGTTACAGGGGGCAGTTGGTTTCCCCTCGGCCGATTACAGGAACTTGCCATGAAGTCATGTTCCACCGTGTCGCTAGCCGCTTCTGATAAAAGCTAGCCGATCATCGAATGATGGCTTCTCTGCAGCACACATTTCCCGCCAGATTTACATCTACAGTGAGCAAAAAAAATATCCATCCACCCTAAAAAAATATAAAAATTTTGAATTGTAATAAAAAACCAGCTAATGTAAGCTTTAAACTTTTATCATACCTAAGTAAAATACATAGTTTTGTAAATATTTAGACCATTAACAATTATATTTTAAGGGAGGGAAGGACAAACCATCAAAATATGTAAAATACATTGCAAAAACATTATCCATCCACCCTGGTATTTTTGCTGAAAACCAATTTAAATAAGCTAAATATTAAATCCTGTAGGAATATTGCTTCACAGAAACCAATTTTTCAATCATGGAAAGTGAGAGATTGAAAAACAAAAAAAAAAGAAATCAAGTGAATATTCACTTGATATTTGAGCAAGAGTAATATGTAGTTTTCAAGATGGAAAAAGCCAAAGAACAATTGCAAATGAATTAAATATACCTCGGACATCTGTGCAATAAATTCTTCAGAAATATCAGAAGACAGGTGAAATTAAAAATAAAGAAGGAAGAGGTAGAAAAAGGAAAACAACAGAAAGAGAAGAGAAGACAGAGAAATTATCAAACGAATAACACATGACAGGAAAAAATCTGCTCCTGCAGTCTGTGAAGAACTGAAACAAGACCTGAACATCATTGTCACACCTCAAACTGTCCGTAATCGACTGCATGAAGCTGATCTCCGAGGTCGCACACCTAGGCAAAAACCATACATCAGTGACGTCAATAAGAAACGGCGACTTCAATGGGCTAAAGATCATCTGGAGAAAGATGATAAATTCTGGAACCGCATTATTTGTTCAGATGAAAGCAAATTCAACTTGTTTGGGTCTGATGGATGATCCAAAGTATGGAGAAAATCAGGAGAAGCCCTCAATTTGAAACTCATAAAGCCTACAGTAAAACATGGTGGAGGAAATGTTATGGTATGGGAGTGCATGGCAGCAAATGGTGTTGAACAGTTGGCCTTCATTGATTCAAAAATGGATCAGCATGTCTACAAGTCTATGCTAGATGTAAGTCTTCTCATCTCAGCGCAGAAATTGGGTTTAAGGCGATGGTTTGTGTTCCAGCAAGACCGGGATCCCAAGCACACGTCTACATCTGTTACCGAATTTCTTCACCAAAAGAAAATTAGGGTGCTTGATTGGGCTGCTCAGTCACCTGATCTCAACCCAATTGAGCACCTATGGTCCATCATAGAGAGAAAAATGAAAAATTGCCGTCCCAAATCAAAGCAGGAGCTCAAGGAACTCTTGACTAAGACTTGGACAGAAATTGAACCTACAACAACAAAAAAATTAGTTGCATCTATGCACAAGCGCTGTTTGGCAGTAATAAGGGCAAAGGAGGCCCAACAAAGTATTAAATTTTGTGTAAAAAAATAATTTCAACCTGATGGATAATTCAATTGGATGGATAATTTTTTTGCATTAAAATTTGGATTACTTTTCTAAAAAAGTTTTTTAATATATTTTTCATAGTTTATATGCATTTGTTCCTCACATGTTAGAGAACTAATTTTTGTTAAATAAAACAATGATAATATGTTTGAACATTTTTGCTTTGTTTTGTTTCCTGAGTAATGGAGTGGATGGATATTTTTTTTGCTCACTCTATACTCTTGTCAACGAAATAAAAACTGGTCGTGTCTAATTAAATTTCCAATTTCAATTGTCAGACATTGTTGCTAAATAAAATTAACAATGTTTAATAATTGAAATTGGAAGTTTAATTGGACACACCCAGTTTTATGGGTAGTCAAAAATAAATATTTGTGTTAGGCTAAGTTTGAGTAACTGGATCTCTTTATTCTTTATTGAACTATAATTTATTCCACTGCACAAGATGTTATTTCAACTCAAGGAGAGTTGCTTCCAATGATATCTAAAACAACTGGATCGCTGACTCTATCCGCAGTCGGCATTGAGAAGTGAAGCCAAAATACGTCATAAATTTTCCCTTCAGGTCATTGACTAGTAGCGTCAGGTGGCCTAAAAAGCAAGGTTAAATCCCTCATAAACGCTCATAAATTGACTAGTAGGTTAAATCCCTCAAAAACAATAATTCCTCATAAACGCTCATAAGGTTAAATCCCTGAAAAATGCTCATTTCTCATAAACGATCTCTTCAGGTCATTGACTAGTAGCTTCAGGAGGCCTAGAATTACGGCCTCAGTTCTCTCCCAGCGAGTCAGCGTTCCAGTTGTTTTAGATATCATTGGTTGCTTCATGTTTATTCGTTTAAAATTATTTTCAATTAATTTCTTATTATGAGAATTTTTTTTTATAATAATAATTGGATGTTCTGTGAGGATTTTTATACACGCCATACCTCAGATGTTTAAATTATTGATG
>JAHWFO010043177.1:0-17952 GCA_023313115.1 Rhysida immarginata | reverse complement strand
TCAAAAGACGTCAACTCGCGACGACGTGCCATTTCTGATTAATCACTTATCCAAGCTCTTCCCACAACGTCTAATGGTCCATTCCCAGAATCCGTTACCCCTGTGAATTCGTGAGCCATGCCCATCAATCAGTGTGCTTGCTATTCCATGAGTTTTGCTAACTCAGTGTACTCCGGTCTTTGACGCCTTACTCCACATTCCGTAGAGCGTTAAAGAGATTTATTCTAATGGATACTTCTTCTTAATATTAGGTTAGTTTTTTGGTGACCTTGTTTATTGAGTTAAAGTAAACAGATTTGTTTTGTTATGACAGGTTTATTACGTGAATTTTGTTTACGGTATTATATAAACGATTTGGGTTGCTGAGTCTTATTAGTGGGTATATTGATCTTGCCTATTATTATGTATGTGTATAAATTTGTTTTATTGTATAGCTATGGTTTTAATAGGTTTGTGCTTATTGTAAGATTAAGTTCTGCGTATAGCTCCATCTGGCCACGTACTCAATTTAGTAGTACAGTTTATTTATTAGATTTATAGTATGTTTTTAATGATTTGTATTTCTTGGTTGGATAATTTGTGCCCCTGGGGTCTTACTTGTCGGTCATGGACCATACCAGACCCCATGGGGCACTTCTTTTTCTTTTAAAATTTTAAAAAAATTATTATTAAATTATTAAAAGTATTAAATATGGGATGGCATCTGCGTGAGTGGCAAAAACTCCTCGTTTTCGTCGATCAAGGGGAAAAAATTAACCAAGACATGTACCGACAGACATAGTGCTACCCTTGGCTCAGCAGTACAATCAGGAATGAACTCAGCAAAAACAGCGCATTTCCAGAATTCATCATATATCAAGAATAATAACCAAACCAGGAAACTCTGGATAATCGTGATATCAAAGAAAAACCTACCTTTTGTCCACAACAGTTAATAAAGCCGTATATGCATTTCAAATACCTTGTAGCCATCAATCAATACATACAAGATAGCCTAAATGCGTATACGGCTTATTAAACTCTTCTGGACAACAGGTTCTTCTTTGGTAATACGAGGGATGATCAAAAAGTAATGTCGCATATATTTTTTCTCGAAAATGACGGCAGATATGAGAAAATTGCGATACATAAAAGTTAGTTTGGTTCATTGTTAAAGTTTCCTATTAGTGGCGTGTGCATCTGCCTAGCAGTAGCGACGTGACAGTCCAAACAAGATGGCGGCTCTCCATTTCATCGCCCAGTGCTTTTGAGCGGCAGAGTGGTATGCTTTTGAGGAAATTGTGTCCTTGTACGGAGGTGATATCGTGCAACGCTGAACAGAGTTGGTGCAAGGGTTTTAAAGAAGGATGAGAGGACCTGTTGGAAGAACATCGCTCTGACTGGCCACAGGAATCCATGACTGACAGCAACTGTGGAAGCGCAGGTATGGGAGAATAGACGGATTATCATGAGAGACACTACTGCAACGTTGGATATTTTATATGGGACGGCATACAACATTGTTCATGAGCAGCTCGGCTTTCGCAGTGTCATGCAGGTGGGTGCAACGACAGTTGATGGTCACACATCACGGTTCTCGTTTCGATGCTTATTTGCTGCATTTCACCCGATACCAGGAGGAGGGTCAGGATTTTTTGGATCGAATCATGGGTCCAAGATGCAATTGGCAGTTTGGAAACACACTTCATCTCCCACAGCGAAAAAATTCAAAACTGTGCCATCAGCCGGCAAGGTCATGCTGACACGTTTTTGGGATTGCCGTAGTCCGATACTGCTTGAGTTTCTTCCACAGCATACCACCTTCAATTCCGAACGCTACAGAGGCACATTGAGGAATCTTTGAGCGGCCATATGTAGGAAATGGAAGACATCTTGCTGCATCACGACAACGCACGCCCCCACACAGCAAAACTGGTCATTGACCTGTTGCAGCGATGGAGCTGGGAAACATTGCTTCATCCTCCATACAGCACAAACCTCGCTCCCAGCACAGACCTCGCAACATTTCCGTGACGACGACGACGTGAAATCTGCAATACACAACTGGTTGCACACTCAACCGGACGACTTTTATCGACAGGGCTTGGAAAAACTTGTCCACCGCTGGGATCGTTTCCTCAATCGGTTTGGAGATTATGTGGAAAAATAAAAGTTGAATTGTTCTATCAAATGTACGTGTGTTTATTTTTTCCCGGCCACTATTTTAGACAAAAAATACGCGACATTACTTTTTGATCACCCCTCGCACATATCAAGAATGGCCACCCTAATCTCAATTTGTTGTCTTACATTATTCAGTCGATTTTGAAGGCCAGGGTCTGTACTAAGTGCCACCAAAGTATGGAGTTATAAAGCAATTCTTCCTTCGAAAATGTGACCTTTTGTCAGTGAAAGTGTGTCAGCTGCGGTACGTGTCAGAAAAATTCACTAAAAGTTTGTAGCTCCGCATTTAAGTAAAATGCACCGATTTTGAAAATCTCTGAATGTATTGTACTCTTAAGTAAATGTTCTTATTATATACAGGGTGAATTTTAAGTACACTGACCAACTGCAGGGCATGGTTCCTGATGGGAACCTAAATAAAAAAGCTATAAGCAAAAACTTGTCTTTATTTCTTGTCACGCTGTATTGCTTACAATAAAACTAAAATGGCAGCTAATGATTCTGGCAGGTAATTGAAGAACTGATTCAATTAATGGCAAATATTTGCTTATGCAAATTTATTGAAATCTTCAAGGCAGCTTATGTCTAAAATCTTACTTAATATATTAAAATGTGAAATTTTTTCGTACTTCTGATTATTCATAGAATAGTCGTCGTCATAATTATTTACAACCAAAGCTTCATCCTGACAATCTTCTGATTCACGAAATTTTATAGTCGGACATGTCAAGACTATCGTTGTATCTATTTCAGCCTAAAAAAATAATAACATTGACATTTAGAACTAAAATTTCAATTTACTTTTTTATTTAAATTTATATTAATTTTTTCATCGTATCATTCTTTATTTAAGCAGATACAAAGTCTGTCTCAAAAGTATAGAGACTTTGCAAAAACTGTCACATTAGCACATCAGTAAATTTTTTGACCATACCAAATAAAACACTATTTATTCACACTGTCAACATGATTATTACATAGTTTCAAAAATAAATAGCTTTTCGTTTTTTTACAAAAAAATATTTTGAAATAATCAGTACAAAAAAGTGTCTCAAAAGTATAGAGACTCACCTAAATAAACAACAGTGTTCAAACCATGTTCAAATAAAGTTACCATTGGACTTAATTACTTGAAACACTCTATCTTTCATTGATGAGATCAAGTTTTGAAGAAGACTTGGATCCAAATTAAACCAAACCATTTCGATTTCACTTTTCAATTCTGCAATGGAAGAGTACTGTCTACCGTTTGCATACATTTTGTGTGTCATCACTGCCCAAAGATTCTCAATACTATTCAAATCCGGACATTTGGCTGGCCACTTCATCACATTGATACCCTGTGCTTCAAATCACTGGTTTGTTGACTGCGATTTGTGTATACTAGCATTGCCCTGCTGAAAAATGCCATTGTTCCCAACCAAAAAAGACATGAAAGGTACCAAGTGGTTTTCTAGGGTTTCTTGGTATTTTAAGGAGTTTTGTCTCCCAGTCAAAAATGCCAAACTGGTAGTCCCATTGAAGGAGAATCTACCCCACACCATCACACTTCCACCGCCTTGCTGGTTGCTATAAAAGGATTCTGGTTCCTTCCTCAAATCATGCCAGTAAAATGCATTTCCATAGGGGCCATCCAGGTTCCACTTCTTTTCATCAGAAAAAAATACAGAAAGCCACTCATCTGTCCACGACATACGCTCCCGAGCCCATTCCAATCGAACTCTCTTGTGCTCCTTGGTTAGACGTGGTTTTGTCTTCTTCCTGGTGTAAGCAAGTACAGGATTTGCTTTAATACTTCTGTGTACAGTATCTTTGGATATTTGTCCACCCAATTCACGTGGTATTTTCTGTAAGGAATTTGTACCAGTAGCAGCAAGCCGAAAAATCTGGCGCACATCTCGTTCAGTAGTGCTTGTTGGCCGTCCTGTTCTCTTCTTAGCTTCACATATCCGTTGCTCTGCAATGATTTTGTGTACAACAGGCTTGGATCTTCCAATTTCAGCAGAAATTTCTCTTAACTGTCTTGCCATTTGCTGTCAACCTCCAGATTTCACTTATTTCATCTTTAGAAATGTCTTTTCCACCATTGTCACTCTTTATTGTGCAGAAATTAAATACAAATTATAACTTACTTTATAATTTGGACTATTCCAAAGGGTAAATTTTATTTAAAACAGGTTATGACCATTCAGTTTGGAGGTGAGTCTCTATACTTTTGAGACACTTTTTTGTATTGATTATTTCGAAACATTTTTTTGTAAAAAAACGAAAAGCCATTTATTTTTGAAAATATGTAATAATCATGTTCACAGTGTGAACAAATAGTATATTATTTGGTATGGTCAACAAATTTACTGATGTGCTAATGTGGCAGTTTTTGCAAAGTCTCTATACTTTTGAGACAGACTTTATTGGCTCACCACTTTAGTGAAGTGCGGGAGCACGTGAAAAGATCTAGAGCTAGTTTGAATTTAGTAATTAGTTGATCCAGTGCCTGGTGTCACTGGTCAACAGCCAAAATTATCCCCGACCAAATTAGGTGTTCCTTATATTTTTAATGCTGATTACAAAAATGAAAAGTTTTCCCTGATACCACTTCACCTTGATAGAAGTATCCTAGTGGAACCCTTCTCCATGTTTATCACTATTGTCACCAAGGTTGGCAGGAAAAAAATCCAGGTGGGAAACAAGCAACTTGTTACAAGAGAAGACAATTATATTTTGATTGTTATGTACAGTGATGTAATTAAAGGATTGGAAAAGCATTGTTGCAACACCTCATCCTAAAAGCGTTTTCACATAGGTGAAATGATGTTCGGCGTCCTTCCCAATCGACTTCTTGCTTAAACTGATTAATTTCGCTGGTTTAAAATTTTGCAAAGCGGTCAAACATTATTCACCTAAGTGAAAACACTTTTGGAATGAGCTGTACATAGGAGCTTATCGAGGTTCTGAATAATTATAATTTAACGAGTATTTCTCCTGTGAAAAAATTACGGCTTGTTCAGGCGAAGGAAGAGAAACAAGTCGCTTGGGGCAAGATTGGGATTCGAATGGAGCAGAATTTCAAACCTTGGCTCCCCAGCAACATGCATGGTCTCATTTATGGAATGTGCTGGCGCATCGTCGTGTAGACGACTGAACACTTTAGTCAACTTGCCTCACCACTATGACTTGATGGCCTCTTGTAACTTCTGCAGGAGATCCTGGAAGTACACTCCTATAATTGTCTAGTCCATCACAGATGGAGGGGCTACAGCACTGGAAACATCAGTGCCACATGGAGCACTGTCACCATAAATGGCCAATAACTCCTCATAAATTTGTTTGGCGTTGTTCCCTTTTAAATGCAGGAACCTTATCACGACTTGCATGTCCAAATTTCAGATTTCTGATGGGGTGCACCATGTTGCTTTCGATGCTCTGACAGCGTTTAGCGATACTGCATCAAACGCCACTTTGTATTCTGCAACACTCAAGGGATGTCTCTTCCCAGTGGCACCACAAATTTTCAAAAGTGCGTCATTTTTTCATGTTGATTGTAATGACCTTATGACCACATCTCGTATTTGGATGTTTGTTCTGATCAAGCCCGGCTGCATCAGCAGCTTTCTCATTGGCAGCACCACAGCACATTCTTATAACAGTCATTTTTCCTTAATTGTGTACTCAATTGTGTATATAATTGCACATGTGTGAATGTGGCTTTTTATACCAATAGAATAAGAAAATGTGACTGTGGTGCCCTTTGGTGTGTTTTTGTACATTTGTCTTAGAGTTATTAAGTTCGTGGACTCGGCGTGTAATTTGATGATGTCTTAAGTTCCTTCCAACGATGGTTAGTTTCGTATGTATTATGTAAATAGAATTGCGGTCACTGTTTTGAAGGATGGTTGAACCCTACAGGGCAAGCCGTTTGCAGTTTAACAAATCTGCTAGTGAAACGTTTCAGATGATTAAAGAAGTGTACAGGGACGAGGCTATTGATGCAAACGTTTTGTAGAGAAGAGAACCCTAGTAAAGGTTGTATGAACTAAAATAAAGATTGCAAACGTTGTAACATTCATGTAAGATGCTGGGAACGTTTAACATCCAAATTCAGAACGTTTAATATCCAGATTATGTAAATTAATCAATTATTATCCACGTTAGTATTTGTTTATTGGAATTTGAAATTTAAGATTTTATAAAAGATTTAACTTATATTAAAATTGAATAAAGTTTATTATTTAATTTATTTCTTTTTTCTGCATGATTTAAGAATCGCTTTTTAGTGCCACTTTGACATTTGTTAGCAAAGGGAGATTCGTTTTACATCTCATTGTTTTCGTTGTTGGTCTTGTTGTCTTGGACCTAAAGAGTATTGCCAGAGTTAGAGAGATGGATGAGATCGAATACTAGGACAGGATGTATGTAGGTGGAAAGAGAACGATGGAGACACAAAGAAAAAAGTGAGCTTTGGAATCTGAATTTAGCAAAAAGTCGACTGACTGTCACGTGAGTGTTGAGATTTAATTAGTATAGAAACAGAGTAGGTGTCTCCAAGCCCTTCATTGACAAGGGATTCACCTTTCTTCTTATGGGTAACCAGCGTTTCAGACGTTTGATTGGTTACTGAAGTTGAGATTGTTTTAATTTGGAATTCTAAGTCAGTAGAAGTTTGAGTTTTGCAATAGCCGGGTGCGCGGCATGTCTACTCAATAATTTTTAGTTCAATTCGGCCTTCAACTGGTGTATTATAAGATCCCAGTTGAGAAGTTCCAGGATTATCCAAGTTTTAAGTTTTAAGAGTTTCATTTTTTAACACCAAATTAGTTATTTTATTTTCGGTCATGCCAAAGATTTTAAAAGGAGTACTCATTGCAGAGCACCTGCATAATCAATTCTTTACCTGTTAATATTACAAGTCACGATTATTCAAGTATCCACTTTAACTTTTGTTACTACAATATAAATTATCCATCTTGCTATTCGATTTACACATAAAACATTCAATTGTTTTCAAGCCTTTTTTTAACAAAAGAGTTGTTGAAAACTTATGCAGTTGGACCAACATGGAATTAAAAGGTATGTGGACTAAAATGGAGATGAGTTACCATATCAGATATGTATATTCTTTTTGCACTAACACTCCTGATGGGATTGACTAAGTGTGCAAAAATTTCAGATTGTTGGAGCAATAATATTCTAACAGGTGGGCCTAAATGTTTTTGCACTAAAGTAATGAGTCAAAACAGATTCGGCTCAATTCTGAAATTTCTGATGCAGTTAGAATAGATTCCCCTATTACCTTTGTTGGACAGTACTTTTCTTTTTTGCAGGAAATGCGTATGCTATTAGTGGATCCACGCGAGAATATTGTAGTAGATGAGTGCCTTCTGTTGTTCAAAGGTCGCCTGCATTTTTGTGTACATCAAAGACAAACGAGCACGGTTTGGTGTGAAAGTAATAAAGAACTGACAGGCTACACTTGGAATTTTAACCTATATATAGGAAAAGACATTTACGACATTCCAAATTGTCAGGGTGCAAAACAATTGTCAGTGTCTGAGCGGGTAGTGCTTTATCTTACACGAAATATAATAAACGAAGATCGACATCTAATAGTTGACAACTGGTATATGTCTTCACGTCTCTCCAATTTTCTTTTGCAGGAGGAAACTCAGGTGACAGGAACTATTCATACAGAGGTGTGCCAAAAGAGCTGACTAATGAATACTTAAGAGAAAACACAAGCGTGTTTTGTAAGAAAAGATGAACACTTGCTTATACGTTACAAAGATAAGAAAGGTGTATCTTGTGAGAAGATACATCTTTCTCATCTGATGTATATACAACACAGTATCAAGCAGGTTATCGTGAGAAAATCAGATTCTGCTTGGAAGGGAAACGGGAATTTGTGCAGAAGCCGGAGCCGATAGACGAGTATAATCAACTCATGAGTAGTGTTGATGCTGTAGACCAGGATATAGAGCCATACAACTGTGTCAGTAAATACTATACCTGGTTCAAGAAATTGGGTATCCATCTTGCCTGCCGTATGATACTCAATGCTCGGGTTCTATATAATGGATCTCATAATAAATTAATACCCTGTCGAGCTTTTACTGAGCTCTTGCGCGATGAACTTTTGTTCCACCACAATGAAGGTTATGCAACAATGAAAGCATATGTTCTAAGACATCTATCTAAAAAATCACAACAAGACATCTTTATTACTACTGCCACCTACGGAAAAAAACGAAGACCGACAAAGAGAAGGGAATAAAAAAAGAAGGGAACCAAGAACAGTGTGCATGGGCTGTGTAGCTATGCCTGGTTTATGTGGGGTAGAACACTTCCAAAAATTCCATGAATGTTGGGAATAGATTTGTTAATTTTAAAGTGTAACCTTATGAAACAAATAATTAAAATGATTTGTGTAATTGGTTTTGAATGAATGTGTGTAATGAATTTATTATTCCTTCTGTTCCAAATTGCATGCTCACTTTTTCATAAATAATTAGTACGATAAGATACCTGTAATTTCCAACACACCTGTAATTTTCAACACAATTCTTACAAAATTGTACATGAAATTGTACATGAAATTGCACATGAAATTCTACACGGACTTGTACACGAACTTGTACACGAACTTGTACATGAAATTGTAGATGAAAATTGTACATGAAATTGTGCAGAACGAACGCATGTTCTTCACTGGTTTGTCAGACAGTATATAAATCTGGTACCGAGAGGTATCCTTCCAAATTTATGTTGCTCGTGAAGAGGTTAATATAAAAAATATTCTCATTTTTTGATTACCATAATTTGACATTCATATATTTGGAAACTTATTCTTAAATTTTAAAGAAACCCACATGATATTGATTTGCCAAATTCACTATTTGTTTAATAAATTTTTTTTAAATGTTCCAAAAAATCCTTTTTTTATCGTTATAATTGAGTTGAGTGCCTTGATTCTCTCCTCCATTGGCCAAGCCTATGCAAAAGCTTTTTAGTTATGTAAGTGGCATAAATAATCATTATCTGACCAATATCAGTTAGGCAGCACAGTCTGTTTCTAAATTATCCAAATTATCAATTCGACCATTTTTGATAATTATTATCCCTCGAAACCCTTACATAAAATGGCACAATCGACAGAATATTGTAGCGCCAATTTCTTTACATTAATTGATGCAGGGTGATTGGGATAGTTGTTTAATGACCTAGGCGGATTTGCATATTCATATAGGAACAATTTGGATAAGCCTGTTCTACATACTGATTTGCATAATCTGCGTAATATTTAAGATTGGGTCATTAGTCTTAAGTCCAAGGACGGGAGTTAGGGCATTATTGATATTTAATTAATTTTAAGATAGATAGGAGAGTTGCCCCAATGAACATGTTATTTTTTCCTGTTCCTTTCTTGTATTTTTTCTGCCTGCTTTCGTGTCCACACATGTTACATTGCTGTCCATGCATATTGCACGATTCATGCAGCCATTTCTGGCATGTAATGCACTTTATCCAGTTTCTGTAGTGTCATAATAGTTTTCAAGACATTCAATGCAGTTGTCACCACTTGATGAAAGACTTTGATTTTTCCCTTTTGCCTTCTGCTTTTTTGCATTTTCTGAAGTTGTCACTTGACTGGACATTTTTCTTTTATTCCTGTTTTCCTCTGAAGTCAGAACTGCCGCCAACTGTCGCCTTGCATGAGTTTGCGGTGCATCTAGTTTTGGAACACACGTCATGCAAATGCTTAGATGGAGTGTGTTCTTCCTGTCCTGAAATTCCTTGAGGTTGAGCCTGGCTGGCAAGCTGTAGTCTCTGCTGAAGGTGGCTCTAAGCTTAAGCTTACTCCAGAAGAACCAGCTGTGTGGTAGATGAAACAGGCTGTGATGATGAACTACATTTCTTTAATACGCCGACCATTCTGCTCTAGGAGCTGCATTTGGTTTGCGTCGGTATTTGCGAGGCATGGCCACTGATCTCTACTTGCAAGGTGTGAAAGCATCTGAAATTCATCAGAGACTTCAAAGACAGTTCACCGAGTCATGTTTGTCTCAGATCATCCATCTTTGCTTGGTGCCAAAGAGGGCGAGAATCCACCGGCAATGAACTTCATAAGGCAAGGCCAGCAACTGCTGTCAATGATGGCATCATTGCACGAACAAATGAGCTGATAAGGAACAATAGGCGAATTCATGACTGAGAATTGGCTTCAATACTGAACATCAGCACTGGCAGTGTGGAGAGCATCATCTACGATATGCTGAAATTCAACAAGTTCTGTGGCAGATGGGTCCCTAAGTAAAACTCTGAGGATCATAAAACTACCCGGGTGGAAATGAGTTCCATTCTGCTGCAGCGCTATGACAGGAAAAGTGACAGCTCCTTAAGGTGTGTTGTGAATACCATCTGCCTGAAAGCAAGCGTATGAGTATGGAGTGGCAACACAGACTCACCGTGACCCAAGAAATACCAGATGACACCTCGGCAACGAAAGTGATGGAGAATGTCGAGCCATAAATGTGTGTTACTACTGTGACATTTTGAGGATTTCCCTGAGGCCGGCACTAAGGAAAAAAGCGACCAGGACTCCTTTCCAGTGCTGTTTGTTTTCTGCATACAGCCAAACTAACCATGGACGGAACTCAAATGGGACATCTTACTACATCCTCTATGCAGTCCTCTTGCGAATATAACCTTTTTGGGCCACTGAAAGAGTTCATGGGAGGGCTTCAATAAGGAAGTGAAAAAGGCCGTTCTAACGTGGTTCGACATTACCCTGAAGATGCCTACAGAACCAATATCCAGATGCTCCCAGAACGCTGCAAAAATGCGTAGAGAAGCAAGGTGAGTTCTTTGAAACAAAACTGGTGTGTGTGTGTGTGTGTGTGTGTGTGTGTGTGTGTGTGTGTGCGTAGGTGTGTTTTGTTGTTCTTGATTTTGAAGGCCCCTCGTAACTTTAGTCATTGATTATATTGCAAGTAATTATATATCAACTAATATAAATTAGGAATTAAGTACAGTGACTCACTCTGAATTCCCATACACATATTGTAGAATTAATGCCATCATTACTATGAAGAGTAAGGCCGTGTGTAAAAAAAGTATCACTTCCACATGTGAATGGCTCTAATGTTACTATTAAGTGAAATCCCGTATTCTGGGAATTTTTATCCGTTCTATTTCCAGATATAAATGTAATTTCCAGCAGAGAGCCTTTAAATAAGAGGAAATTATTGGCTGGAATCTCATTTAAACAAAACCTGAAAATAAAAAAATTCTTAGATTACACAGCATGTTAGAACTAAATCATTAAACAATGAAGTATTTTTCTTGTCGGTTTACTCCAATTTTGATAAGGACTGGCAGATAAAGTCAGTATCTTGCGTCCTTTTGAAATTCTCTAACCCCTAGAAATATACCGTCATATTTCCGATAATTTGTGAATTAACGGGGAAGATAAAAAGATTAACGTATAAAATAGTTTTGTTCTAAAGAAACAGGATGAAATTTACGTATAACTGCAAGCCATAGAAATGAATACTCCTGCCAAATAAGGTGCGGCCTGAAATTATAAAGTCACTTGCACTATTGTAGAACAAAAAATAACGGCGACGCTACAAAAATTAAAATTTAATCACAATGTAGTGATTACAAAACATATGTACTGAATAAATAATAAATCATCAAGGAATGAACAAGCCCTCCTAGATAAAGGCCATAAACATTGCACCCGTCCCACCTTCAACAAACATCTTATTTCTGACCTTATATGCGACACCGAACGAGCCATTCGTATTCTTCCTAAAGCCGACCGCGTTCCCACTAGGATCATAGCAGGTAACGCGCTCTCTCGCGTTATTGAGACGTCCCGCCAAATTCCCCGATCCATAGATTATTCCACCAAGAAGAATATTTTAGATAAACTCAACACCAACAATGCATTAATAGTCAAAGCTGATAAGGGCAACGCATCGGTTATCATCCATAAAGATGACTATACAAGGAAAGTTGAGGACTTCATTAACCAAAACAACTTCCAATCCCTACAGTCCGATCCGACTAAGTCTTTCCATACAACTATAGTTAAAGTCGTGAATAAATCCCATAAGTTCAAATACCTTCGGAAGAACATTCCTATGAACCCATCCTCTCCTACCCTCAACGCTTTCGTGAAGATTCACAAACCCAACCATCCAATCCGCCCTGTGGTCAACTACACCCCTGCCCCAGCCCACAAGATTGCTAAAATTCTATCGAAATATTTATTCTCCCTCAATATTTTGCCCAATACCCACAACATTCGAAACAGTCTCGAGCTAACAAAACGCCTTCAGGGAATTGAAGTTTATGAACATGCCTACACCCTATCTCTAGACATTGTTAATTTATATACAAACGTCCCCGTCCCAGTGACCCTCAAAATTCTTGAACGTTTATTGTATGCCTCACCCATGCCTAAACAAGACGCTATAGACGTCCTTGCGATCTTAGATGTTATACTCCAACAGAATTACTTTGCTTTCAACGAGTCTTTGTATTTACAAACCGCCGGCCTGGGCATGGGTTTTCCCTTAAGCTCTTTCCTCTCCGAAGTTTACCTGCAGGATTTCGAAGCAAAGCACGTCCAGCCTACCCTCGACAATAAAATCATCATCAGTTATCAACGATATGTAGACGATATACTGATTGTTTATGATGACCGATACACGACGCCTGATGCCCTTCTAAGCAAGTTTAATAACGTCGACCCTTCTGTTCGTTTCACCCTAGAGACAGAATCCAAAGGGTCCATCCCGTTCCTCGATCTCCGTATATCAAAGGACCCTCTAACTAAACGGTTTGCCTTCAGCATTTATCGCAAGCCAACCACATCCTCCAATCTTATTCATGCTTCCTCTGCACATCCTAGGTCCCACAAATTAGCCGCATACCGATACATGATTGACAGAGTTTTACTATGCCCCTTAACAAGGCCGAAAAAGAAAATGAAGTTAAGACTATCCGTTCCTTAGCCCTCTGTAACCGGCTACCCTCCCAATCTTGTAACCGGTCTATTCAAAGACAGGATTCGCCAACTGAAATTCAGCGGACAAACACCAGTAAGAAGTGGGTCTCTTTTTTGTTTACGGGTGAGTCCATTTACCCATTGGCCAAAATATTTTCAAAACTAGGACTAAATACAGGGTGGTCATAAATTATTAAGCACATTTTGACAGCGAATATTTTATTAACCAAGAAATGTACACACTTCTTGTGAACATCATTGAAAAGTACAACTCAAACAGTTTTTTTCCGTAATATTCCGAAGTTACAGCACTTCCACGTGTGCTCCTGCAGTGACTCGCAGAATATCCATTCGATATTCGATTTCACGCCATGTATTCCGCAGCATTTCAGGTGTCACTGTTGCAATGACGGCCACAATCCTTTCCTTCGATTCATCAAGATCACGCACTTTGCTGGAGTACACGCGGTCCTTTACATATCCCTGTACATCGTTCCGCACCGTCTCAAGCACCCGTCAACTTATCAGAATGAACCTCTCCCCTCCTTCTCCTTCCTTTAATTTCGACGCAAGCGGCGTATACCGCCTAAATTGTATATCATGTGAAAAGTTTTACGTAGGAATGACGAACCGCTCCTTTAGAACAAGGTTTGAAGAACACATCCAATCATGCAAGAAATCGAATTACGCTGAACACCTGACGAAAGAGAAACACCCAACCAGGACAATCGATGAAGTCACTGCCTTTCTTAAGTCTTTCACTGTTTTGGGACTGTGAATGTGTCATACTCATTGATGTGATGCCGAGAGGTATCTCTATTAATTCTGAGGCATATGTGAACAGATTAACCAAACTCAAGAAGCGCTTCCAGCGACTTGGACGCCATAACAATCCAGCTGATTGTTTGCTTCAACACGATAACGCTCGCAACCACGCCCTTTGAGGACATCGGAACACACTACGAAACAGGGTTGGAAAGTGTTACCCCATCAACCCTACAGCCCTGACCTAGCGCCCTCAGACTTTCACTTGTTTGGGCCATTGAAGAAGCCATTCGTGGAAGACATTTTGAGGGTGATGAAGAGAGGATTCGCACAGTGAAGACATGGCTGCGTGAACAGAACAAGGACTGGTACCGACAGGGCATACACGCCCTTGTGCCTCGCTGGAGGAAGGCCTTAGAACGGGACGGAGATTATGTGGAAAAATAGGGAGTGTAGAAGAAACATCATTCTTTCGTGTGTAGAAGTTTCATTGTGTTCAATAAATAATTTTTGAAGACAAAAATTGTGGTGCATTGCATTCTGGGCTACCCTCGTATTTAAGGTGCTGCTTCGTACTTTTTATATACCTTGTTTCATTAGGTTATTGTGAAAACTGGAGCTAATTTCTCCTCTTGACTTAATTTTCAATGTTTTTCAGTTTCGAGTCAGATTGGATATAATCTGAAAGTAGTTTGGATTTTAAGTTTTCAGCACTTGCTACCGTATTTATTTTCAAAATTTCACAAAACTGATAATGGGAATTTCACCACCAATTGATTTCAAAATTTCACGAAAGTGATACTAGAAGATTTACTTGCCCCACCTGTTCTTGCTATTCTTATTTTTAGCATCAGCAAACGTGCCTGATTATAGATCAGGTATCATTAATTTTTATTTTGAATGCGCTGGGGATTTCATTTGAAAAATGAATTGTAAAACTTTGAAACTAAAATGATAATTTAAGGACCAAATAAAACTTAGAGGAAGAAACATGAAATAGACTTTACCCTTTTCCAAATCCGTAATCTTCAAAATACAGAAAATCCGATTCATTGCAGTGTTTTTTAGATGAGGTATCAATTTGGAAAGATTTGAAAAACACCCGAAATCTTCTGAGCGTTAAGCCTATCTGAAAAATAAAAAATATTCAATTGATTTCATATTAAAAAACCTTCATGACTTCCTTCATTAGTAGTTAGAGTACAAGTCAAATTCGAAAATCAACGCCGCAGCAACGACCAATCATATTGCAGGATTTCAGTCCCGTGAAGCGTTTCTTCATATTATAACAATTTTTTGAAACAGTTTTCAAGTACTGTAGTTAAAATTTATACGGTAGCAGATTTGAAAATGCAAAATAAAAATTAGTATGCATTAAAATGGAAATGGTTTGATGCATACAATAAGAAATGACAATCAATAAATTATTAATTTTAATTACAAAATATAATTATTTAAATTAATACAAGTTTAATACATATTACATTGCATTAAGTGTTTGAAATGTCTCCCTTCAGCTGCAATACAGGAAAGTTTTCTCCGTGATTGTCGGACATTTTCAAACCTTCTAACCGTAGTCTTATAGAATGTGAACATTAGTGACCGGGGTAACAAACTAGACTCGCGCCTTGAGACATCCCCAAAAGAAAAGCTCCAATGGATTTAAATCTGGGGAAGGTGCAGGCCATGCAATAAATCCCATTCTACCAATCTACCGATTCGAATAATTTACGTTAAGAAATCTTCAGGCCGTGCGAATGAAATGTACTGATACACCACCGGGCATATAAAACAATTGGCGACAAACTTCTAGAGGAACGTCTTCCAGCAATAGACAGAGTTCTTCTTCCAAAAAGCGTGTGTAGGAAAAGTCATTGAATCTAGGCGGTAAAAAAGTAGGCTCCAATCAGGTGGTTTGAAATAATACCTGCCCAAAGTTTTAGCCTATTTTGATTTGAAACTTGGAGACCAAGACAAGCTTTGAACTCCATATAGTGTGTGCAATTTTTTCAATATCTCATAGTCGTTTATTGCACGCTGACTGAAGCCTACTTTTTACATCTTGATAAGAGCCTACTTTTTACCACCTGATTGGAGCCTACTTTTTTACCGCCTAGATTCAATGATTTTTCCTACACACGCTTTTTTCTTGTAGTTAGCCAATTTAGGAAAACTGGTGTCATTTTTGAAATCACAATCCAAAATTATATAAGAAAACTCTTAAAACAAAACTCTTGTGTTGACCAGTGTAATTAATCTATCAACAAATTGTTTGCAATATTCTGATTAGATCCAGATGCAGACGGCTCTGAAAAGTGAACTAATACTTCTAAAATACAAATCTGACAGAGTATTTTCAATGGAAGAATTTTTGTGTTTTTATGTGAGGGGTTTTTATGTGTATCCCATTACAAAAAACAAACAAACAAACAAAAACACGCCATTTTCGAAAATGGAAGTCAACTTCGAAATGTGCAATGCAAACTCCTTATTTAATGGTATTTTCAGATTGTACACAACATTTTATAAATGTTTTATTATTGACGTTTTTTTTCAATTGGTCCAACCTTTTAGAAGATAGAGGCAGTGAAGGTGTGGTGTGTTTGGATTTAAAGAAAAGGCAGAAATAAGAATTTGTTCATCAATTTAAACAAAGGTTGACGCTATCCCTTCACAATATTCCCACAAATATCAGATCGCCGTTACGAACGCTTTCCATTATAGATGAATTGATCGAGGAGAACCAGTTGAATAGCCTTATTGATCCTCTAATCTATCTCCTCTCGACCTTTTTTGGGGGCTGATACAGTTTATAGACCTTGCCCAATAGTGAACAAACCGCTATTTTGAAAATAAGCAGACGAGCACTTCCGCGAGCAACAGTGCTTCCTGTTGCGAGCTTATCACCTCTAGACTAGCCTGCTCCTGCTTCTGTGTAGTACATAGTGCCGTACAATTTTATCGTTACGAAAGGAGATAAGGAATCTACACTTCAGAGCACTCGATAATGCGGTTTATATTTTTGTACTTTGGTTTCTGAAAATTTTTTTGCAAATTACCTTTGGCAGGGGTAATTTTGCAAAATGAATGACTGTAATATATCTAACTATTCATGAAAGATATGCCTTTCATTTTCTGGTAAATTTGGCTGGAACAGTTTGTGCAACATTTGTTAGCCTAGCAAGTAAAACAAATTGATCCTATCGTCTTCCGTTTCATAAAGCGGTAGAAAATACAGAAAAGAATTCGCGGATTAACTTGCCCATCCCGTATTTTTCCCACTAATTTTTCTAATGCAATGCTGCATAACTAGTTGGCATTTCTTAAATTTAAATTCCACACGAATTCGCTCGGACGCTTTGCTCATGCTGGGTTTCTGGTAGTTTCGGTAAAACTGGAAGTCTTTCTTCGGACTCGCGCATCTCCCTCTTGTGGCGATTTTTTCATCAGGCAAGGTCTATAGAAGTCGACCAGCAACATCTGAGGAAATGCAGTGCAGGATCCAAGCTGCGTGCAATGCGTTGGAGGGAGGAACGATACTGCATTCAGAAATGTCTCGGTAACATCGCCTACAGATGTGCATAGACTAAAAAGGACATGCGTTTGAACATTTATTATGACGACATTTATTATAGGCCCATTGTTTAAAATTTTTGTAAAATTTATTTTTATTATTGTAAAAATGTTATGTTCAAATAAAAATCCAAACACACCACACTTTCAGTGCCTTTATCTCCTAATCGGTTGGATCAAATTTTCAAATGTTGTCTACAATCTGAAAATACCATTAAAACAGGAGTTTTTATTGCACATTTTGAAGTTGACTTCCATATTCGAAAGTACGATAATTCTCTCCATCGAAAGAACTCTGTCAGATTTGTATTTTAGAAATTGGTTCACTTTCAGAGAGACACACTAGATATAATAAAACCTACATTTAGCAGCCATGAGCAGTAACTGTTTGCGTTGTATGGAGAGGGATAATTTGGGCTCTTAAGATGAACTTCGTCATC
>JAHWFO010043129.1:0-10500 GCA_023313115.1 Rhysida immarginata | reverse complement strand
CTGCGAATTACTCCTACCCTGCCGTTCGATGTTTAGTATCTTATTGAATTTCTCACTTTCTCGCGGCAGCCATGATTCTTTATCGAGCAGCATTGTTTCGCGGGTTACCCCATAAGGTAATAATGAAATTTATTTTAATGCTATTTCAACAATAACGCGCATAAGGGACGCCATGCTGCACAATTTCATTTTTTATTCCCCATTATTATTGATTATCATTTCTCAGTCTTTCTTTAGACATTTAATGGGAATTTGAAATTTCTTTTCCTTATTCTTTATAAGGAATTGGTCTGTCTCAATTCTTTTTTATATTTAAAGTTAATTCACTCATGTAGCGATTAAATATTTCTCGATACAGTGTTTTTGCTGTATCTAACGTACATTCAAGTATTTCTTTATTGTATTCCGAGAAATATTTTTTTCTTTAGTAATTGAGATCGCAATGCCTATTCCTCAATGTAACCATATTGTATAGAATATTTTGATATTTTATAAATAAATATTGCGTTTTTTTAAACCAAAATAAAAGTCTTTAACGAGCCACGTTCATTCTTAAGTTTCGGGGTTTCCTTTAAAGTATCACCCCTTAAATATTAATTTGCTTCCCCCTCTGAACATATGGTAGCAGAGGTTCGTGGTTTCTTTCTTTTATTTTAATACAATATGGAGAAATCATATTTTGAGGAGGGTCGTTCCCTCCCTAGATCAACGAGTGCCAATTATATTCAATGGACGTATCGAGTTTTAACCTTTCTCGAAACCAAAGGGCTAGTCAAATATGTCCAAGAAATGACTTCTCTCCCTACAGAAGCATCAGCGAGCTCATCCATGCGCCTTGATTGGGCAAGAGTACGGCATTACCTGCTGAGTATGGTGAGTGATGATATTGTCATCATGCTTCAAGACGACAATCCCTATACATTGTGGGAAGCAATTAAGCGTCGATATGGAAGGCCGGATTCAGTGACACAGGCTGAAATAATGCGGCGTCTCTCAGCCTTGCATTTTTTAAACGCTGATGATCCGAATGCCTATGTAGCAAGAGCGCTACAAATCCGTCTCAGGCTGGAGCCGTATCCCTGGTTCTGGATGATAAGATTTTGATTGACCATGTGGTCGCAGGTCTACCCTCAACTCATACTCCATTGAGACTCGCGGTCCAATCGAACCCATCTATGTCAATTGAAACCTTCCTGAGTCAACTAAATGTAGTTTTTAAGGACCACACCACGCTAAATTCCTCAATAGGTGTAGCCTCGTGTGCCACCTCTGTTCAAGGTTAATAAAAGGAGGTTATGACACCAACTATTACAATGCTATCGCCATTTTGTTTCACACTTCTTGATTTTTTTATTAATTTATACAAAACCTTTTTTACATTAATGTTAACAGATTTAAAATTTCAAGTTTATTTACACTTTAGCATGTTTATATATATAGGGTGTTTCTAAATTATCTCTCGTATTATACATGTTTATTACTCAAAAACTATTTACTCAGATAATGAAATAGTTTCTTAGTCTTGCGTGAGTTGATAATGAAACACGCGGTCGGCGTTTGTTGCCATTGTTGGCGGTGTGAAACAAAATGGAGAAAAACGCTATGCATCTTGGGATCGTGACATAACCTCCTTTTATAAACCTTGCCTCTGTTTCTTCCCCGCGTCCGTATCCAAATGCCCGTCGAACAAATGACGTAACATGTCATAATTGTGGAGGCCGAGGACATGTAAAAACGGTTTGTCCGTCTAAAATTTATCCCACTACTGCAGGTCCAGCTACTTCACGCACCGCGATACCCCCTCGATCCTGCATCAACAAATCGTATGCCTCGTGCATCAGCTTCACGTCCTAAGCGTAAGCCTCGCAAATCGGGTACAAAAAGACAAAGCAAGAAACCTGCAGCCAACTGTGTTGGTGTTCCAAACAAGGATTGGATAGTTGACACGGGCAGCTCATTTCACGTAACTAAAAAAAAATAGTTCTTTGATTCTTTTCAAAGCTGCCACAAGCGGATATATACTGCAGACCCTAAGAAAACGATTGCTGCCATCGGTGCTGGTGCGGCAAGCGTGTTATTAGATTCAGGAGCAGTTTTAAAACTCCATGACGCGCTTTATGCCCCAAACGCGCGCCTTAATCTTGTCTTCATGAGTCAATTATCAAAGCAGGGTTACAGTCTTCACTTCGGCCCAACTGGTTATTCCATTACTTCACCCAAGGGCACGACCATCGCTGCGCAGGAGGGCGTGGAGGACCTCCCGTTCCTTCCCGTGGTCTCAAATATCCATTCAGTTTCCCGAACGGACCCCCCATTACTTTCAATGGCCGTCATTTATAGTGATATTCACAATGCTTTGGGTCATCCGTCATCAAAAAAACTCGCCGCAGCCGTGAAACACCATAGCATGCGCGGTCTTGAAGTTTTGCCGCCATTAATTGATGACCAACCATGTGTTGCTTGCCTTCAGGCACGATTATGCAACGCCCCTCACAACATTGTACAAGGTCAACGGTCAACACGTCCTTTACAGCTACTTCACGTGGATACAGTGGGACCAATGCCTACCACTTCTATCCATGGTAACAAATTCCTGTTAGTAGCCGTCGATGACTTCTCACGAAAAACTTTCGTTTGTGCTACTCCGACAAAAAAGTGAAGTGCCAAAAGCGTTAATAGACTTAATATTAAAGCTACAACGCTCTACAGGACAAAATCTGGCGTATATACGTTCCGATAATGGAATGGAATTCACCAATGCGGAGCTAGGTGAATTCTGTACGAAGCAACGCATATCTCAACTATTCACCGTTCCTGAGAACCCCCAGTCAAATGGTGTTGCTGAGAGAACCGTACGCTCTATTTGCGATGGAATTCGATTTCTTCTTGCATCGTCAAAAGTTCCGCACCGATTCTGGGACCATGCTGCCACTACAGCAGTTTTTAATCTGAATTCTTTGCCCAGACGAGGTCAAACTAAGTCCCCTGAAGAGATATGGTCCAAAAAGAAACCGATCATTAAATATCGAGCTCCTTTCGGTTGCCTGGTATACTATTATATACCCAAGTCGCACCGATCAAAATTTGACGCTCGCGCCAAAAGTGGTGTTTTTATGGGATACTCCACTTCATCTCCTGGGTACCTTATTTATGCGCTCAATGAGAGCAAGTTTTTACGAGCACGTACCGTTCGTTTCTTTCCTAAGGTATTTCCAGAGTTCACAAGAAAATCAGATCCATCATCTGTTCCTCTGGTATTTCCAATTCACATGGAACCCCCAGTCTTTGAAGCACCACAGCCTGATGAACCACATATCATTCAGAGCGTACCGCCAATCTCACCCACTTTAACATTAGACGAGACAAGAATGCAGGTCCTATCTGATACTGAGGACACGCTAGTGGTCACACCTCCATCAGAAACCACATCGATGGAAGATGCTCCAGTTTCTTCGTCTAAATCATCAGTGAACCAACCACCCGTTGAAGTCCCACAACCGGTATTATGACGTTCACAAAGATTAAAAGAGAAGGCAGAAAAACAACGTGCCGCCTTATGTCATCCTGACTTTACTGACTCCGACTTGCTAATCACTCCGCCAATCACACCCCAGTCTTATGAACAAGCACTCGCTTCTCCCCAACATCATCAATGGGAAGAGGCCATGCAAGATGAGTTCAATTCACTCATGCTTCATCATGTCTGGGATTTAGAGCTTCCACCACCAAATGTCAAAATTTTAAAGAGCAAATGGATCTACCACATCAAATACAATCCTGATGGTTCGGTGTCCAGATTCAAGGCAAGGTTGGTGGCTATCGGCTCGTCACAAGTCTACGGGAGCCAGTATGATTTAACTTTTCTCACCTGTCATCAGAATGGAATCCCTCCGCTTACAGTTTGCCACAGCTGCAAATACAGGGATGTCACTGCGCCAGTATGACGTCAAATGTGCATATCTTCACGCACCGATAGACCACACCATATATCTATCGCCCCCCAAGGGATTATCAACGCCAGTTAACCACGTCTGCAAATTGCGTAAATCACTTTACGGCCTCAAACAAAGTGGAAGATGCTGGTACGTAAAATTGTGTCAGCTTCTTACCCGATTAAAATTCACTCCATCCAGAGCAGACGATTGTTTTTTCTACTATACCAATGCTGGGTGCACCATTCTATTAACAGCCTACGTGGATGACATCGTAGCAGCAACAACAAATGTTTCCATCCAAACCTCCATCATGGACAAAGTGAAACAAGAAATCGACCTCGTGGAGTTAGGAGTGGTAAAGCATCTGCTAGGTATGAATGTGTCACATGTGAACGGTTCAATTCATCTGTCACAGGCACATTATATCAAGCAAATCCTCCATGATTATGGCCTTCAAGACATCAAACCGAAGACCATGCCACTCAGCCCTCATGTGAACCTTGATACTACGGATTCACAACCGGTCGATTCTACCAATTACCAATCTCTTCTCGGTTCCTTAATGTATGTAATGAATTGCACGCGGCCGGATATAGCTTTTGCAATTACTAGGCTGTCGACATATGCTAAATCGCCTACACATTTGCATATGACTGCTCTTAAGGGCGTCGCTTCTTATCTTAAGCACACCTGCGACTCATCACTCGTTTTTACCCCATCTACGGGTCCTTTGTTCGCATTCGCTGACGCTAGCTGGTGTGTCACCCCACAGAGTAAAGGATACTCTGGAATTTTGATTAAAATGGGGAAAAATACAATAACTTGGTCATCTAAGAAGCAACGTTTAGTCGCCCTGAGCAGCTGCGAAGCCGAAATAATCGCTATAAACGAATGCGTGAAGTCACTGAAATGTCTTTGGGACCTCATAACTGAGTTAGGACAAGGGGAGTTTGTTTCTTTCCCCACAATCATTTATACTGACTCAACGTCTCCCATAGCATGTCTGGAGCATTAGAATCAAAGAGTAGGACAAGGCACATCTTGAGACTGCATAATTTCATCGCGCGAGAGATTAATCTTCAGAATGTGATTCTTACCTTACATGCCAGCAGACGCACTAACTAAACCTTTACCTGCCCCTGCTTTACGCAGGTTCCTGGATTTGTTATCCTTATCTGAGCAGGATAAGTAATTATATTAAATTACTTAACTCATTGGTTTGCTGGCCTACACGAAGGTATTTACAAAGTTTATCTTGTTCCTTTAAATTTCATAATTGCAAAGTTATTTACTTCGCGGGATGAGAGGGGTTCTAAACGCAATATTTTTTGTTAAATGACTTTAGCTTTTAAATCATAAAAGGATTTTTTTGGCTTGTTCTTACCTTACATGAAGGCAGTAACCACATAATTTTTTTTACTACATGATATGTATTTTTTACATTTGTTAATGTATTATACGTTTAATATGCATTTTAATTATGGTATACCAGAATGCAAAATAAATTTTGTCTTCTTTTGCTAAAAAGGCAAAACATACTGTGTGCGCGCACAAAAATGAAAAGAAATAATAAAGGCATAAATGTTTATTTCTTTATTGTAACTTAAGACAATTTTTTTTTGAATCTGTATATGTAACGTCAGTACCTAAACTTCTATCTGTACAAATGACCGTCATATTTTTTTTTTGTGTTCAAGAAAATTACAGGGGGCTTTGTTCGGGAAAACTCAGATTTTTATGTAAAAAATAGATATAATTCAAGTTTCTATTTTTTCTGTTCTTTAAGTTTTTTACTGTTTTGCAGACAGTGATTGTTGAGCATATATTGTCTTACCAAATGTTAATTAAAATCTCCACGTGATTATCACTGTCTGCAGGTAGTTGTCCCTCGCGAATAATTTTCGTGAGCACGAGGATGTGTGTCCCACTATTGTTGATGTTCCTTCCGTGGTTACTGAATTTTTATTTTCAGACAGACCACTTCCAGCAACTGGCTTGACCAGTCGTCCCTCCTTCTGGTAGACATTTGTGTAGTGCGTTTGCCCCCCCCCCCCTCCCTGGTGTCTCCTGGGGGAGGTCTTCTTCCTTACCAAAACATTGACTTTTTTCCATACGTTTTCCTACGTTTACCGCCGGCGCATTCATGAAGGGGTTGTATGCCCGTACAGGCTTACCCCCGTTCTTCCGTCGGGTTTTCCCGCTGTTTCGGTTCTGCAAAAGCTTTCCCCCACTGAGTGGAGGATGCTTTGCAGGAACCGAAATGTTGCTGAGCGGATAGTAGAATCTGACCACGTCAAAGTTGGCCAGACTACTATCCACTTGTTTCATGCCGACCCCGGTAATCTCACCGTCCATGTCCGGGGTGCCTCGCCGCTGATGGCAGAATCCTACCTGAGGGACTACATGTCCGACTACGGGGAGGTGTTACGAGTGTTCTACCCAGAGCACTCCGACTCCCCCTGCAGAAAAATGGAGACATTTTGTTGGACATGCGCCTTCAGAAAGACATTCCTGACTCCCTTGTGTTGCACGGAGAACGTGTCTTCGTGTTCTACAAGGGCCAGAGGCAGTGCTGCTGGTACTGCAAGAAGTCCTCCCACGTCCGGAAGGACTGTCCTCTCCTAAAGAAGTGCGACTTCTGTAAGAAAATCGTGGGCAAATATCATCAGTGCCCGGAGAGGACAGGTGCACCACCACCAGCCCCAACGTCACCGCCTCGAGGGATGTCGTCCCAGCAGCCAGCACTGATGACTTCATCGGCCAAGTCAACTGAGCCTAGCAGAGTGACTATGCCTCGTCCTACTCCGAGGATTTCGAAGGCAGCCCTGCCATCGTCGGCTCCTCCTTCACCAAGGAAAGCGAAGGCGGCTCCACCGTTTTCACCTCTTTCACCGAGGTTATCGAAGGCGGCCCCACCATTGTCGGCTCCTTCTTCACCAAAGAAACCGAAGACGGCTCCACCATCATCGCCTCTTCCTACGACTCCTGGGAAGGAGATGCCGCCTCCCACTCCTCGGCCTCGTGTGGTTCAAGAGACTGTTTCTCGTCCACCTTCGCCTGTTGTTTCCCCGATGGCGGAGGTCTGCCACTCTGCAGAAGTCATCTTAGACGATTCGTTATGTTCCGAGTCGGTGTTTGTTACGGAGAAATTTCCATCTCTTCCTCCACCTGCGCTTTCATCGGCATCGCAGCCTTTGCGAATCGTCTGTGCGCCTACGCCTGGAAAAATTTCTTCCTCTGCTGGGACCTCAAAGCCATCAGCGCAAGCTCAGCGGGATCTTCTTGCGACGCCTAAGAGCCCTCGCAAGAAAAAGGCTCGACGTCATCGTAGCAAGAGGGACGGGATTCCTGTGTCCTCTTCATCTGAAAGAGACAGCTGCGTAGACCATCATCATCGCAGTCCCTCTTCCTCTTCGGGACGTGCTCGTTCCCCTAGACGGAAGACTTCTGAGCCTCCTCCCTCGTCGATGAAGCTCTAGTCTCCTTCAGATACAGGTCAGCCCCCGTCAGCTTAAATTCGCAGTGAAGGTCTTTTCCCCAAACGTTCGTTCCCTTGCTTCGTCCTTCAAGCAATCGGTTTTGTCATCATTCATCGCCCTGTACAGGCCAGATATTCTCCTTCTTCAATAGGTGAAGCTTGCTGCTTCGCAACAGCTTGCTAACCTCCCTGGCCTTCGCAGTCAATATCCAACTGCGCAGTTCTTCATCAATTCATCTTCGCTATATGGGCTGGGGTTTGCCTCCATCATCTTCAACCCCTCCATTGTGGTGTCGAACTGCGTATTTGACTGTGAGTGCAGGGTAATTTCTTTGGACCTCCTGCTATCTGGTCTCAAATTCCGATTGCTTAATGTGTACGCCCCGTGTTTATCAGCAGAGAAACGGACATTCTTTGAAGACCTGGACTTTTACCTGTGCTCGTCCTTGCCTGCATTGGTTGCTGGGGACTTCAATTGCCATCCGGATGAGAACAACATCTTTTCGTCTGGATGTGTCTACCAGTTGTGCCAGCGGAATGCGCTTTTCGATCTGTGGGCGTCTTCTTCCAATTCCAACCAAAGTGGGTCTACCTTTCACCAAGGCCCTCTGTGTCTTCAAGGTTGGACCTTTTTCTAGTAGACGCCACTTTCGCTGGTGCTCCTGGTTCCATGGAGGTCATTCCATGCTCCTTTTCTGACCACAGTGCCATCAAGTGGTCTTGGAACCCTCCATTCCCTGCCTCCTCTGCAGGCTCTGCTTCGAACAATTGGTTTCTGAACGTTTCTCTGCTTGACAACGATAAATACAAGGGAATGTTCGTTCGGTTTGTGGAAAGACATCTTCACAACCTGCCACCGTCACTAGCTTCGTGGCTTTCCTTTAAATCAAAGCCCCGTCGTTTTTTTAGAAAGATTAGGTTGGACGCCGCTAGACGCAATCGGCGCCATCTCCTCATGCTGCAAGAAATTCTGCGCCTCCTCCGCTGTTCCATCCCGAAGGGGGCATATGCTGATGACATCCGCCAAGTGAAGAGCGAGATCAACGCTCTAATGATCCGCAGGGCCGCCGGCGCAGCTCTCAGGGCCAAACAGTCCTGGGCGTCTGACGTCCGGAATATGTCGTCAGCTGCGTTCGCAGAGGAGAGGCGTCGCGCCAATAAGAAGAGGTGTCATTGTTTGGTGGTGGGGAATGAGACAGTGGAAACAGACTCTGACATCTTGTCTGCTTTCCACTCTCATTTTTCATCATTTTTTGGCCACCCAGTCATTCCATCCGACGCCACGACGAAGTGGATCGAGGCACTTAGACCTTTCACTGCTGATGCTGACCTGTCAATTACCCGTCCCTTTACCGAAGATGAAGTCAAGAAGTTTTTGTCGATGGATGGCCGTCATCAGTCCAGCCCTGGATTAGACGGCATCCCGTACTCGTTCTTCAATGCGACTTGGAAACTTCTTGGGCCTTTCCTGGTGCAAGTGTTCAATTCCATTCTTAAGGACCCTTCCTCCATTACGTCGGACTTTACCGCGGAGGGAATCATCTTGCTCCCCAAGGTACCGGATCCTGAACTTGTCACCCAGTGGAGGCCTATTACTCTACTTAACACAGACTATAAGGTCTTCACTGGTGTGCTCCAACAACGGCTCAAATGCTTCGCCGACGAGTTCTTCGATCCGGGATAATCTTGCTCCATTCCATCTCGCAGGATGTCCGACAACCTCATTACCATCAAGTGTGTTATGGAGGAAGCGTGTGTGCGCCGTCAGAGTCTTGCCGTGCTAAGTCTTGACCAGGAAAAGGCCTTCGACAAGGTGAATCACGTGTTTCTTTTCCGAGTGTTTCACCATCTTCATCTTCGGAAATTTGCTACGATTATCTCAGCACTGTATGCTTCTGCCAGATCATGCGTGACGATTAATGGCTCCAATTCGCATTTCTTCGAACTGTCCAAAGGCATCAGACAGGGGTGTCCCATCTCTCCCCTGTTATATATATTCTATTTGGAGCCACTTTTACAGTATCTTAATCGCCACCCAGATGTTCGGGGGTATCAGCCACTTTTACAGTACGGATGTTGATTTGCCAGCCGCTTCCATCAACATCCGTACGCTGGCTTATGCGGACGATGTAGTGCTATTTGCATCTGATCCGTATTCCCTGGGCATCTATAAAGAATCCTTCGATCTCTTTAGCACTTCGACGGGAAGTTCCATCAATCTCGTCAAGTCTAAAGGCATTGCTATTGGGAAGTGGACAGTGGACTATCTTCGATCCTTCCCAATAACATGGTGTGAGCAAATTACAGTGCTGGGATATATTTTCTCCTTTTCACCTAATATGGACTCTCGTCACTGGCATCGTCAATTTTCACCTAATATGGACTCTCGTCACTGGCATCGTCAATTTTCACCTAATATGGACTCTCGTCAATGCATCGCTCGCCTTGGCAAGAACTTTCGTTTCACCACCTCGATGTTTGCCAAGGCGAGGTTCGTCCAGTCGCACGTCCTACCGATCTTGACGTCTAAGTGCCTGTTTGCTTTTCCATCTCCATCTCATTTAAAGAAGGTGCGTAGTGCAATATTTGACTGTGTGTGGGGTTATTCAGCTGCCCGTCATCCCATCCGTTCGGAGCTGCTGTTTATCCCCTTCGATGGGGGGGGGGGATTCGGCTTGCCAAACATTCGACGATACCTCATCGCGGCCAGAATGGCCGCCTTGATTCGTGCCTTCCTCCCTCCTCCCCCCATCTGGGCCAAATTCTTCTCTCTGCATCTGCGCTTCTTCTTGAAAGTGAACAGGCTACCTTTTCCGTCCACGCTGCCAGTGACGATCACTTCACGTTCGCCGGACTTTTACTATCTAGTCTGGCGACATTTGTCATCTTTCCTGTCTGGCCTTCGACAGCTTGACCCGCAGGACTGGGGTAACCTTCGTCTATCTTGGTTCTTCCAGCGGTTTGACCAGGGTGCGACTTCTTACATCGTACGGTGGCACCCTGAATATCCATGGTCAGCCATCTTGAAGTCCGTCAAGTGTCTCGCCTTTGAGAAGGCGGTCTTCAACTTTCAATGGCGCTTGCTGC
>JAHWFO010043112.1:0-15067 GCA_023313115.1 Rhysida immarginata | reverse complement strand
TCATAATGTGGAAGACCTCTTTGGGTTAGTCAGGCTTCTTGCCTATTTCAGTGTATTTCATGTGGAATTTATTCCGGAAAGGTGAGAATCGTGTAAGCACAGCTTACGTCCCACCTGAACAAATGTACACTTCATTTTTCGATTGTCGATTTGTGTATCCGAATACTGGATCTCTTAACTCCTCCGTGTCCCTCATCAATCAACAATCAACTCTATCGTCCTTATAGGAAAGGACTCCATCTTATCCTCTGGATGACTTAACAAGGTTTCATCTGGCTTCTTGCCTAGTTCAGTGAACTTCCCCTGGTTACTTCCTGGATGAGTATGGCAGTGAAAGCGTGGCTTTCGGACCGCTCGTTTCGTTTTCTCTGCGCTGTTTGGTTGTCGATTGATTGTCGTTGTGTAATCTGAGTTATACTGAAGAAGGCCACATGGTGACCGAAATGTATACATCTATTGTGAATTAAAATGTGTTTGTGGACAAATTAAAATTGTTTATCCTCTTACTCGTCTCTCTCAAGTATTCTAGCACCCACAGAATTGTAAAGGTCAGTTTATATTTTATATTGTTTTTCATAGTTATGGTAACCATTGTTTTACCCCGTGTTCTCACTAAGCCACTGAAAGTAAGTGTCTTAACATTTTCGGGTTTGATTGATCACCTGCTGTTAACTGGGGGTTATTTCCTTGTTGTCACAGCCATTTAGTATGACTAGTTGTGCTGCCATCACTTGCGGGTGATAATATCAGGATTTCCTTTCATTACCGGATAATACGAATCCAAGATAATACAAACAAAAGATTCTGGTCCCCTAAGATTCGTGCTAACGAGGTTCGACTGTAATTATGTAAATTTGTCTGCCAGGTTCATTATCGCAACCGTTCGCCGATCCGTGATAACCTGGATCAGTGATAAACGAAACAGTGATAAACGAGGATGGATGTACCACTTATGATATATCGTTGAAAAGCTCTCAACGAGGGCTTATTTCTGCAGTTAACAAAAAGACCAAACTCCAAACGTTTTCAAAATTGAAATCCCGCTTTATTTTGAGGTCTGACTGTATACACATTTTTGGCCCAGCCGATTGCAATCAAAACAGGAGGTGCACAACTAGATGTTACAACAGTCCTAAATATAAAATTTAAACATTCTACGGCTAATCTTCTTTTTTGAGTTATGCGAGATACATACGTACGTACAGACGTCACGCCGAAATTAGTCAAAATGGATTCAGGGATGGCCAAAATGGATACTTCCGTTGAAACCTGAAAACCAAAATTTTTCGCGATTACAATACTTCCTTTACATCGTACAAGGAAGTAAAAAGCTGAAGTGTTAAGTTATAATGTTTCGTTGCTACAATGTGGGATGAATGATGACCATTTCAGAAAATGGTGGGTCAACCTGTTTCTGCAGATGTTAGTCTAATTTTTCAAAAAAATTAGAGAATGAATAAAATTAAAAGAGAAAACCTTTTTCTTATACAGAATGAATAATTTGTATATTGAAACAATTTATAATACAGGGCTACTATAAATGATCCCCATTCGATTTCAAAACACTGTATTTTCATTCCCATTGACAAGGTAATACTACAAGAAGTATGGACGGAATTCGACTGTCCCTTTGACGTTATTCATGTGACTAGGGTTTTAGGAAAACATGAATGAGTGTACTGTTCTTTTCAAGGGGTTCGGATCATTCAGTTTGTATCATTCCCCTATCAATGGTCATCACAGCAACATTGGTTCCTGGGTTCTATCAGTGTTGTTGGCTGCCAACTCGTGTATCACGAGGCAAAGTTGGTTAGTTTACGGTTCTTTTCATGTATCAATTAGACAGGGTGATTTAGAATGAAAAGGTCCCGCCAAAATGAAAAGGTAGGTAGAGGGTGAAATTCTAAGAAAAATATTTTAGTCGCGTTATACGATCCGAGGCTCCGTTAAAAAGTTATAGCGCTTTAAAATTTCGTGATATCACTTCTTGTTTGTCGACTGAGACGCGATAGTACGAATCAACCATTCGCAAATTCATATTTCAAAATTGATTTCGTTTCAGTTTGGTAATCGTTTTCTAATTTAATAAACCACTAAAGAATGATATAACTAAGTACCGAAAGGCTAAACTAATCCCCGTCACATAAACTATTTGAAACATAATTCCAAAATATTTGAATTGGTTTTGAAAACCTTAAAACAGGTTCCAGTGATTTAAATTCGATAAACTACGTATTTTATAACAATTCTTATATATTTATTCATGGCATGACGTCGCTTGTTGTTTGATATGTTACATGCCTTATCTTAGCATTGTACGCGGGTTCGATCTCGGTCGAGGGCATCGAGGATTTTTCAGGGGTAAATCCTGAGATCACGCACTTCCATCGGAAGGGAAGTAACGCCGTTGGTTCCGTGTAGTCGTTTGCCGGCTGCTAGTTAAAGAATCCTTGCGAGACAAAATTTGCGGCCCCTATAACGCCGTCCTGAAAAGATCATAGCAGCTGAAAAGGACGTTAATAACAAACAAACCAACCAACCAATCTTAGCATTGAATATTTCTAATGGTAAGGTGATCAATCGTCCTCCTTTAGGGAGGACAGTTCTTCTTTGTAGCCTATGTTCTGTCCTTCCTTGATAAGTGTCCTCCTAAATGTCCTCCTTTTGATATCTTAAAATTAATAGCGCCGAACTGTTAAGTGTGCACTCCACGTTTTCACTGCGATAGCGAACGTGCATACATCTGGCGGTAAGCGGGACTCAATAAGGTGACCAACCGTCCTCCTTTGGAAATGCTGTCCTCCTTCGAAAATTGTCTTCCTCCTTTTTAGTTTTTCGTCCTTCTTGTCCTCCTTTGTACGTACAAAAAAAATTGAAAATAAAACAAAAAACTGCATAAATAACTTTAACATCTGCCACTAGTGTCCTCCTTTTCATTTTTCAAATAGTTGGTCACCTTACTAATGGTATAATTATAGTATCATTAGTACAGGTACCACTGAATCAAATTCAACCATCTTCGAACTTTGTAATTATTCTTATAAATTCGTTCATGACAGGTCGTTCCGAGTAGTTTGATATATTACATGCCATATCTTAGCTTTGTAAATTCCTAACGGTACCGTAGTGGTATCATTAGCACATGTATCCCACTTAGGAGATACATCCCTGGCGAGAGGAGTTTTTGATTTATGGACATATATTAGAAAACATCATACAGACAGTAGAGTAATGTTCCCAGAAGAAGACAATGGAAAATTCCTGCAATGGATAAATAACCCGAATACAACTGATGCCCCTCAAATAATGCCTTCGTTACGAAAGAGTGATCAGCAACTAAGCAATGTGATTACTATATTACCAACACAATTACCTCAAATTTTGAAGACAATGAACTTAAAACCTATGAGATGTGATGGACCAATAACAAGTGCAGTGATAAAAAACTGGGGTATGCAAGGAAACCTACTGTTTATTCACTTAGTACATTCGATAATCAGAAATAAAAAATTCCCAAAGGAATTTAAAAATGCAGAAATAATTCCAAAGTATAAAGCAGGATTGCCAAAGGATTATCGAAATTACCGTCCAGTGGCGAGAATAACAACAATAGCAAAATTGACAGAAAAAGTTATTTCTGAAAGCATGATACATTTCCTTTGGGAAAAGGTCCCGGATAACCAAAAAGGAGGAAGACCGAAAGAGTCAATTAATAATCTTCTACTATCCGTTTATCAGCAGGCACTGCATGCCTTAGACCAAAATAAAAATTTTTATATTGTCTCGGTGGATTTGGCAAAAGCATTTGACTCAATATCTAGAGAACAACTATTGGAAGACTTGAGGGATTTTGGTGTAAATGATCCATTATGGTCACTAATACAAGACTATTTCCGGGATAGATACAATTATATGCGAACAGAAAAAGGCATAATTAATGAATTAACAACAAAAGGAATAATGCAGGGTTCGGCAGTGAGTGTATTATTTTATGCTGTGGCGACTGCAGGAATATATAGCCTACCGTTAAATATGGAAATAGTGTCCTATATAGACGATAGCTTTCTTATGAAAGCATATGAACTTGGAGAGGCTCAAAAAGCGAAACAAGAAATAGAAAAAGATATTGAAATGCTGTCAAGTTGGTATGCTTCTAGAGGTTTAACGGTAAACAGGAACAAAACAAATATAATTTGTATCTCAAAAGAGAAGAGTGCTCCAACAATATCATACAAAATATTAGGAATAAATTATGACAGCAATCTTAATTTTCAACAACATATAGAAATGCTGATTATTAAATTAAATTAAAGCAAAAATATTGCCAACGATGGAATACGCGATAACAATTTGGACAAATACAAATAAAAACCTGCTGAAGAAAATTAAAACAGCATATAACAATGTAGTAAGGGAAGCCTTTTCGCTGAATAGATATGCATCGATTACGGAATACTGTAATAAAAATAATATTCCAACCTTCAACACGGTAATAAAGAAAGCTAAACTAAAAGAAATCTATAAAGGATTAACAGATGAAGCACATCCAATAGCCTATTTGAGAAATTGGATGGCAGACCCGTTGAAAGTACGGCAATGTCGAAGTTACAAGATAGAGTTAAGCAAGCCACTATCATCATTTATAAGAAATAAATTTCCATATGATACAATCCTAGAATGGAATGAGATGCCGTTAAATTTGAGGAAACAGATGATAAACTGTGATAGTGAAATATGTGTAAATCATGATAAACACATAAGAAATATAATAGAAAGCTATGTTATGGAACAACAAATGAGAGAAAAAGGAATGCTTTGACAAATCTCCCAAAAGGGAGGCTACAATAAATTAAATTAAATTAAATTAAATCCCTGAATAAATATAAACAATTTTCGAACTTATTAGCTACTTTTCTATATTCGTTCAAGACATGTCATTCCAAGTTGTTAGAAATAGCTCCGTTCAGCTACATTACAGATCATGCAAAGTCTTCTAAGTGATTGTCGAACATTTTCAAAAATTATTTGCTAATTTAACAAAATATCTTTTCTATATCCTATAGAATGTTCTATGAAATAGCTTTTATGTGGTTACTTCTTATAGAACATTTAAAACTGGAAATTAAAGTAGGTTAATAATCATATTTGACTGAAATGGAAGTGACGCCACGAATCTTTAAAGTGCAATATCTTTTTAACGAAGCTTCGGGTCGAGTAACGCGACTAGACTTTTTTGCTCAGAATTTCACCATCTAGCTATTTTGGTATGACCTTTTGAATCACACTGTAATACTTTTCAAAATAGACTGTAATGAAATGGAATGAATCATTTATAGTATACCTGTATGTAGTAGGTATAACTTTCTTTGAATGAGGTGAAGGATGTATCGTTTAGACATAAGTTGTTTTTTTTTGGTTTTTTTTTCATTTAAGGTCCAGATTACATAATTCCTACTGAAAACATATGGACTTCATCTCGAGATGGTGCAGTCAAGTTGCGCATTACAGATAGCGGCCCAGCAGCAAAACCACCGATATCATTAGTGACATATCTTCGCAATGTAGTGTCACGATGTCCTTCAAGAAATGCACTTTCTGTAAAACGTAATGGAAAATGGGTACACTGGACATGGGCTGAGTATCAGAGAGATGTTCACATTGCAGCAAAAGCATTTATTAGAGTTAGAATGTTTTTCTTTTCGTTTTTTTGTTGTAATATTTATTTATTTATAGTCTTGTAAGGAATAACAATTACATGACTGTATAGTAAAACTCCAGCTATCCTCTCCCTAACTGCGATTGGTCAAGCCTAATCACAACGCGACATCGTGCTGCAAGTGCTATGAGCAATTAGTTCTTTTGTTTTCTTTATAAAGAAATGCAATTCATAATTTTTTTTAATGGTCCCTAAATGCATATTTAATAAAACATAATAATGAGCTAGTTAAACTTTATTTTTGTCAGAACAAAAATTCACCTTTTAAACTGCTGAACTGCAATTAGATCAGGCTTGCCACAAAAAAAAAAAAAAAAGGCTGACGATGTTGCTTGTGCATCGTGGGGGATAGAAGAGAAAAATTTTGGGAGTTCTTTTAAGTGTCCAAAATTATTATTTTTAATCCTGTTCGTCATAAAAGGTTGAACGTTTATTTTTGTAGGTGTTTTTTTAACAATCTATGTTGTGGATTATCCAGGATACCAAGTAACAATGTAATCATTCGCAGGGTGAGAAGGCCGACCAATTGCAGTTAAGGAGAGGTTAGATGGAGTTCCACTATACTGAATAATGAATTAGAATTTGTTTTATTACATGTGTTTAAATTATAAAATTTCGAAGTTGATATTTTGCTAAATGCAAAAGATCCACATAAACTTAACTTCAATTTATTGAAACGCAGTAAAGCCTGTTTATTTTTTATCTTCAAATAAATGGGAAAGTGCTACAGAAATATCTTCTAAGCAATGGGAGCTTTGTGTTTTTGTGAAAATAAAAAATTCTATATATATTTTTTATCACTTCCCCAAAAATTCTGTAATTTATTTTTATTGCGTTTTGTTTTGAATATGCGAAAAATTTATGGCTTAGAAATATGTACTTTGGATGGAAATAAAACTTAAATATTGAACATTAAGTTATATGAACATGAAAATCACAATGACCCTTAAATTTTTGATAGGGCTTAAATTCACCTTAACTTTTGTGTGTCCTATGCGAAAACAAGGCTGACTAGACCACATATTTCCTGGAGCATATTCATGCGCACAGTAGCTTCCCCTAAAATACAGCTTACAGGAAGGCACAAAGGTGTACCGGTTGGTTATAAGCGTATAATTGTGTACCGGTTGGTTATAAGCGTATAATTAAAGTTCCCTACTTCTGTGCGGGCAGCAGACCATGTTATTGCACGGATATTGATGTGAGTGTTTGTGCATAGGCTATGCAAAGGATGGTAAAGAGAATTCCAACGAAAAATTCAATAGTGTATACGGTTGCCACCAGGAGAAAGAGTGACGCTGCAAGATCTTAAACAGTAGAGCACTGTAATAGAGAGTACGGACATTCTTTTCCCCGAACGTATGCCGCCAGGAATGCATGCTCAATGGCTGGTCGGTCGCACGTGACCCTTCGATCGCTATTTTGTTGCCTTTCGTTCATTAATTTTCTAAATGACTCTGTACGAATGCATAATTGTTAAACGCTGTTAACTTTCAATTTCTTCTGAAATACCGTGCTACTGTGCAGTAAACTTCAGTAACAAATCACGAATAAATCCCACTAAATCACTAGATAAAAAAAAATAATTCAGTAAATTAATCTTAGGAAACACTGTATAAAAGACCCTTCCCCCTCAACACTCGCTACACAATTCAAGGAAAAACTTCAATAAATTTTCAGATAACTCGATAAAAATGATATAAAATTAAAGCTTCATATACGTCCTCTTTTATCCTTTTACCATAACTTTTATCTCTGGGGATTTTGTACTCTGGGTTTTTTTTCCTCACTTGCACTTGAAGACTGGGGGTTTGTCCTACCCTCCATTGAACTACAACTCGTAAAATGCATAATATACTACATTAAAGAATTTTCTTTTTATATACGTATGATAAAAATCGAATCCTGTTTTACAGAAACATTTTTCTGAATAACAATTTGAACATGATGAAGAAGTCTATGTCAAAAGACTCACTGAATTAAGATGTTTTAAAATTTGCCATGAACAAACTCCTCTACAATTTGTAAATGCAGCTGTACACAACTTTCTGCCAAGAAGCGGAAAATTTATACGAAGCAATGAAGTCAGCTTTTTATTATCAAAACTGAGTTTTCATGACCTTATGAAATTTAAAGGCGTTCATGTTTTAGCCACTTCTTGTCAGGAAAAAAAATGACAGCAGGAGTATGGCAATGGGAGCAGCCATTAAGAGTGTGAAATATATATAAAAATTAACAAAAAATATTGTTTTTCTTTTCTTTTTTTTTCCCCTCTCAGAATTTTTTTTTGTTAATTTTGCTAAGGAGGACGTAACATAAATAACCTAACTTTAATCCTTTTAATCAGTTTTAAAGCGAGTCCTGTTACTTACTTACTTACTTACTTACTTTTCAAACCCGCTTATCCGTTAGGGTCGCGGGGGCAGCAGCCCTATGGAGGATCTCCAGCGATCGCGATCTTCCGCCATCAGGCGCATGTCCTCCCTGGTAATATCCAAGCGACTCGAACCCAGATTCTCCATGTAGTCTAGCCACCTGGTTCTAGGCCGACCCCTTGGTCTCTTACCCACTGGCTTGGAAAATAACAACTGCCTAGGAAGATTAGTTTGCGGCATCCGTATCACGTGGCCATACCAGCGCAACTGAGATCTCTCAATGCGGAGAAGTAGCGGCTCAACACCTAAAGATTCCCTGATTGTGCTGCAGTACACTCTATCTAGTAGGGTAACACCTGCCACACCTCTCAGGAATCTCATTTCGGCCGCTTGTACCCGCGATCGCACTCTTTCGGTCATTACCCAAGCCTCATGACCATAGGTGAGAATGGGGACAAAGATAGATTTGAAGACGGAGAGCTTGGCTTTGTTACCCAGCTCGCGTTTCGTTACCACGGATCGCCACAGTTCACGTCTGACACAGCTTGCTGCACCGATCCGAGCATCCAATTCTTTCTCCTGCCGTCCATCACTCGTGAATGCAATCCCGAGATACTTGAATTTCTCCACCTGTCTCAATGAGGCTCCCCTAACATGGAGAGCGCACTGAGCAGGCTGCCTTGAAAGGACCAGAACCTCGGTTTTAGCCACACTGATCTTCATTCCAGCTTCTTCACATTTGGCTGCAAACCGGTCTAGTGCATGCTGAAGGTTCGTGCGAGAAGACCCAAAGAGGACAAGGTCGTCAGCAAAGAGCAACCTCTCCACCAAAAAGCAGTCGCCCACATAAACACGTTCATCGCCTCGGCTGCCCCTGTCTATCCAGTCTATAAAGATAATGAACAAGATGGGCGACAGTACGCACCCTTGGCGGAGTTCAACACCCACGGTGAACGGTCTTGACTTAATGCCATTTATCCAGACACACATCTCAGAGCTTTCGTAGAGACATGATAGCAACCAGTAATTGCCCATCCAGTCCATACTCTTGCAACACTTGCCAGAGCTTCTCCCGAGGAACTCTGTCATATGCTTTTTCGAGGTCCACAAAGCAAGCGTAGACCTCTTTTGCATACTCCCAGGATTTCTCAAAGATTTGCCTTAGAGCAAAGATGTGATCCGTCGTGCTTCGGCCAGGTCGGAAACCACACTGCTCCCCCGACAGTTTGGAGTCGACTGTTTCCCGACTTCTCTTCTGCAGACACTTAGCGTACACTTAGCGAGTCCTGTTTCATCACTAAATTAGTGATGTAAATAGTATGTTGCCTAAATTAAATCACTTTAATGACTTAAATTTAAATTGTAACATTCGTAAATATACATATTACGGGTAAATTTAGTGTAGATACTAACCATTAACAGAGAGGGAATATAACAATATTTGAAATAATAAAGTCAACTTGATGTTATTATTCAGTTACTGCTACACTGGGCAGATTAACCTAATAATTCGTAATATTGAAATTAAAGTTCATAGTAATACAATTAAATATCTGTTTTTACACTGAGATCTTGACTTGGTTGAGTATTGTGAGGCAGTGGAGTTAATATGCTTAACTCCTTGAGCAACTGGGGCATTCCATCTGTCTTTAATAATGATGCGGATTCCGGAGAGATATTATATGTTCTCCGTCCAAGCCAGGAACGGAGCGGCCGCGCGTCACGTGACAACGGTAGCTCCCTGTTAGCTGCTAAATTGTATGGGATACTGGCGATCCTCAATCCGTCGTCGGCTGGTGCCTGGGCTCCTTTCTGCTCCTCACTCTCGGCTCGCGGAGGCACAAATAATCCTTGTCAGGAAACGTGGGCGGCGTCGACGTGTTCTCGAGCTCCCTGCTGCTACGCAGTAGTCCACTCGCTGTCGTCTCTCGTCGCGGGCTCGGGTCCGGATCGCTGTTTCTCCTATTCGGCGTCTCGCACAGTTGTGGCGCCGGGCGACTTCATCACTAATCCCAGAACAACAGCGTCCTCCTCGGGAATGCAGCGAGGTCCCCTCACGATCTTCCTTGCTCCTACCGATTTCTCGAGGCGAAGTTTTTCTCCCCCGTCGCGCCGTCGATCCCACGATCGCAGCCTTTTTTCCACTCCTTTCCACCGTCGAAACCGAAACCCTTCTGTCCTCTTCCGTTCGTGTCGACGTCCGTCGTTTTTTCCGTCGATTTCTCCTGTCGCCCATTGGCCGACGTCTTTTGCTCTCGACCAATGAGTAATCGGCGGAACTACGAACTCCAGCGGGGGAGGTCGATCGCCGAGCATCGTCTTGCTCGCTCCCGATCGCCTCTGATTTTGCTGACAATACATAAAATTGTATGTAACATTTTATGATAAAAATAGGGAGAAAAAAGTCATGTTGTCTAACTTAAACAGTTTTAAAGCGAGTCCTTTTTCATTGGCTCAGTTTTTAGTAAATAGAAGAAAGGCAACAAAATGGCCGCCGCAGTCCAATTGTCCGTACTCTCTATTATAGTGCTCTATTAGACAGGCGGTCTAAACGCTCTGCATAGCCTATAAACAAATTCTCTTCCCCATGCTCTGCATAGCCTATAAACAAAGTTTCATCACTATCTGTGTAATAACGCGGTCTGCAGCCTGCGCAGAAATGGGAAACTTTAATTATAACCGTCTTTGAGGAAGGTAGGAAAACAGTAAACAAATGACAGGAGCAGTTTACACGCGATGCGTGTTTATGTTATAAACTGACCAGCATCTTATTTTAATCATGGTCAAATGACAAAATCTGTCCCCTTTACGTGCCCAACGTTTATCCATGTTTTGTCGATGTAAAGGAGGGTTCATATAGCTTGCGAGAACCGAAAAAATACGAGCGAGATTGGAAAGCGAAACAATTTTATCGCAGTCGCTGTCATAAACGTCTCGCTGGTATAAGCGAGAACCGAAAATTTCAAAGGCGAGAGCGGAAAAACAGTTTCTCGCTCCGATCAAATCCAGTTTGATGCTTTACGTTCTAGCAGGAGTTCTCGCAAGAAATTCTGGCCTCCATGTCTTCAGTTCGAAGTGCGATGAAGGAGGCTGAGAAACGAGAAGATATGTTAAAAAAGGAAATTTTAATTTCCGAAATTGAAATGCGGGACGCTTTATGAGATGAATTTTAATTTTCTATCGTGTAAATGGAATTTAATTTAAATTTCCAATGTTCCAACGACGATATGAATAACAAACTTAATAATAACCTTTTTCCTTTTTACAGTTTTTACAAATCGGTTTCATACAATTTTAAATGAATTTCATACATTTTTAAATAGATTTCATACATTTTTAAATAGATTTCATACATTTTTAAATAGATTTAGTACGATTTTAAATGAATTTAAAACTCATTCAAATAGATTTAATACATTTTTAAATGAATTTAATACGATTTTAAATAAATATAATGTGTGTTTGGACGCACTGAACCAACGTGATTTCCTCTTCGTTTGTTAATTTCCTAATTTGTCCTCCTCGATGTTGTTTGTATGTGTGATTCGTTTTTAGAAATTTTCTATTTATACTGGATACTGTCCCTTTACTAATTTTAAATATCTGAGCTACCTGTCATTAGAAAAAATATAATAAATAAAAGTAAAAATATTTTTTAAACTTTACTGACTTATTAGACTGAAAAAATTTACTCGAGCTCTTTACTGTAATCATTTCTATAATTCTTTCTCTCTGATCATCGGAATTTTTTTGGTACTGCCAGCGTTTTTTTTTGAAATGTTGTGGTCTGAATTTCGTTAGGAGTTGACTGGGTTTCAACATTTGAGTTATTTTTAACATTTAATTCATTTTCGCAAGATTCTCCAGTGAAATTGGAATCGTAAATAAACCCGCCGTTGCTTAAATGTACTAATATTTCCTGTGCATTCATATTTTCGTCTATTTCATCCAATTTTACAAACGAGAAATGCTACTAATTTTACAATCGTCTGTTTTGAAAATGTTTGTCGTTAGGTGAAACCAAGAACAGATACCCCCCCCCCCCCTCATCTTGGTGAAACCTTTTTACAATACAGGTAAAAATGTCTTATAAATTATCGCCAGGTGAACAACATAATATAAATATATAAAATAATTGGTTGTATAAATTAATACATTTAATTTTAGAGTGTGTAGTTAAACTTTATTTACACACTTTATATTTATTTAAAATCGTATTAAATTCATTTAAAAATGTATTAAATCTATTTAAAAATGTATGAAATTCATTTAAAATTGTATGAAACCAATTTGTAAAAACTGTAATAATAACAGACGCAGCTCAGAATTGCCAGCCATGTTTATCAGGTCATTTAGCGTTTTGTTCTCGCTGGCTATGTGTTGACTATGTTGAATATCGTTGCAATAGAATAAACGTAAAGCGTAAAACGAATGTTGTTTACGGTTGACGATTATCGCTTTAAACTTTCGTTACTAGTTCTCGCAAGCTATGTGGCCAAGCTTCCTTATGCTCTTAATAGAACGCAGATATTGCCGATCAATCAAAGCTGCATTACGTTTTCTTTTCATGCATTTCATGCCTATTTGTTTCACAGAATGAGGCAAAGTGCTCAATGAGAATTGTGGAAAACTCCCTTTAGTGCTTGCTTCTGCATGATTGGGATTTCATTTAAAAGAAATTAATGCACTTTTCGACGGATAATAGACTGAAATCATCAAATTTTCTTTTTTTGCAGAGAATACCTGAAGCGTTAGGCCTCTTCTGGCTACCACTCTTCTCTCACCCTGTATCTCTACTCTGTCCCTTCTTCAATTTGCAAACGGTACTCGCTAACACACAAGTAGCTTATGCAGTCTTCTTAACTATGGTATTTTATTCAATGACTGGGATAGATCAATGACGCGATATGCTTTTCAATTCGGGTTCTGAGACGCGGCTGGAAGGACCAAAATGCTAACTTTAATCGCCATTTTGGTCATGTTCCCTAATAGATAAGCCTATTACTTTTTGATGCCCTATCCAAATCTGAATTCAAAATCTAATTCGAAAAAAATGACAACAAAACGACCGACTGAAAAGGTGGCGTGATGAATCACTTCACAGAATCTTCTACTAATACTGAAGAAGAGAGAATGAAAGGGGTGATCCAGATGATCGGATCGGCCTCGGTCGCTCAGTGGTTGCGTGATCACCTCTGATGCCCGAGGACGCGGGTTCGACCCCGGCCGATGACGACGTGGATTTTTTTCAGGGGGAAAATCCTGAGATCACGCACTTCCTTCGGAAGGGAAGTAAAGCCGTTGGTCCCGTGTAGTCGTTTGCCGGCTGCAGGTTAAAGAGCCCTTGCGAGGAAAAATTTGCAGCCCCTATACCGCCGTCCTGAAATGACCATAGCAGTTGAAAACGACGTTAATACCAAACCAAACCAAACCAAACCAAACCAGATGATTGGTTACTTGTGTCACGTCGTGCGCAAAGCCAATCAGAAATGAGCTGTGAGGTACTACTTGATTATAAATGAACCGGCTTACACACCGGAACTGATTTAACATGTCAGGTTAGAGTGATTTCAGGTAAATATTCAATCTAACATGGTCCCAATAATGTCCCAAAGAGTGACATTCTTTGGAGTGAAAGAAATATATAATATAATTATTATGATCAGAAAATTTAATCAGATAGAACAAAGGAGCAAAAACAAAAAAATTTTGGAGAGTGAATAATAAGTGTGGGAAACAAGGCAATATTGAAGAGAAGAAAAAGTGGATAATTCTTCAAAACATGGTACTGACTAAATGAATAATATGCAAGAAGAATATAACTGCATACGAGGCAATGATTGGATACAGAGAAAGAGAGAGAGAGTGAATTGTATAATGGTCGTCCAAATGAAATTGAGAATTTCTGAGAAAGAGTCACTAGAGTGTGCCCCGTTCCCCTTCCCAACGGTGAGCTTCGATGCAATTCAAATGTGTTAGAAACCTTAGCCAACCTGACCAGCTCAACCTGATCTTGAATGACTCTTTCTCACCCATTTTCTCAAAATCTTTCAAGGGGAAGGATGTGATTAAAACTTGTTTTTAGACTAATGTGGTGTTGCTCTACAGGATAAATTGGAAATTTTTATCTAATAGTTATCGAGTTAGCAAATAAATGACCTTAAATTTGGGAGTCAAGGTCAAATTTGAGTGCGGCAATGAATTCCCCATCCCCCTATTACCAATAAACCACACATCAGATCTGGCCAACCTGGCAGCTTTGACATATCTGCCATGTTAGACTTTTTGGACACCCTGAATAGTGGTCACCCAGAACGATGAGCGTCTGTTATTGGTTGTAGAACCAGTTTTTAACGGCGTTCCGGACCTTAGTATTTTTATTAACCTTTCCTTTAGAGCGTTTTTCAGTGTCCAGAAGATAAGATAATCGGAGCGCGAAACGTCAGTGCTGTAGAGAAACTCCAAGCGAAGCACTACATAATTGGTATCACACTGTTGATCTTTGTGGGTGTGCGTTGTCGTGCAACAAAATATATCAACATGACAACATACAAGGTCGCTTATTCTTAATGGACGATCACACTTTATACAGGGTGATTTACATCGAATGTAAAATACTTAAAGGGGTATTATAGAGGTTAAGATAAACACAAAACGTCCTATGAACATGGGTCCGAATTTGAACGATAACTGAGATATGAACAGAAATAAAAATGCAAACACCAAGTTCAACAAGTTAATAACTCAGGTTCCGTAAGGCCTAGATTAATGAAATTTGGAGACCTAACAGGGTACATAAGACTGTGTATACCGTTAAAATTTGATCTAATTCTAACAAGTAGTTTCCGAGTTACTCATTCAACATCATAACACGTGCTCACTTGTGAGTACTAACTAGCACTTGTTACAATTTTGACTGTGTAACTCGGAAACTTCTCGTTGGAATTCAATCAAATTTTAATGGTATACACAGTCT
>JAHWFO010043110.1:0-10947 GCA_023313115.1 Rhysida immarginata | reverse complement strand
ATCGGAACTCGCATTTTGTATGAGGTCAAATCTGGGCTCGTTATGGTCACTGTAGCGTCGGATGATTTCGCTGTCATCCGTTTGAGTGCCTAGATCCCTCTTCAAAACAATAGTCACTGAATCGTTATTTTGATACCCTTTGACGGGATTGTAATCCAAGTTATTACCACACAAATTCAAAGTCAAATCAAAAATATTATCCAATTGAATATTTTCACTTGCCTTGCGATGGCGATGGAAATTTCTGTCTCTATGTCGAGTCCTTCGTCCTGCAGTGTCGTCTCTCGAGAAATTAGCGTTTGTATTCTCGCTTCTCCGGGCTTGGTGTCTATCATCAGCGGGCTGCCCTCCTTGGCTCGGGATACGTTTCAATTTTCCGATTTGACGAACCTTGTATCCAGCACTGGGCTTTCGTTGCGTCTGATGCTTACGATACTCATTGCCCGGGTTTCCATGTAGACACATTCGCTTGTCCGTAGCGGCCTTCTTTCCTATCGGCTTCGGCGTGGAGGACCTCTTTCCTGTAGACTTCTGTGTGGCTGCTGTTGGAGCTGAGGCTGATGGAGTTGCCTCAGCGGACGCCTAAACGTTAGGTCTTAGAATCTAGGCGCCCAGGCGCACATGCAGAAAGTGGCAGGCAGCCCATACGGGGCTGCGTGGCTTATACAAACGCCTCAAAAACGAGGCCCGTTCACACCTGACGAGGTATCACAAGGCCATCGGGAAGGTGAAAAGGAAAGTCTGGTCTCCTCCGATGACCTCACATAAGCGCTTAGATGACGTATAGCGTTTTTTAAACGTAACCGGACCTATCCGTGACCATTCAAGGAGCAAAAAAGATCGAAGCTGAATGGCCACTTTCCTCCATACGAACGAGGTTAATAGAGGATGGCCCTGCGATCGACTCCAACGGGCCAGCCAGAGTTCTTTGTTTATGAAGGCGATCGCAACGGCCAGGTCCGGATTTAATACCTCGCCAGTAGAATCGTTTAAGAGGAAGCGCACAGACTGGTATGAGAAGTGTACCAGCCCATAATGCAGCCTCAAACGATCCCAGATCGACATAGCAAACGGGCACTCGAAAAAAATATGCTTAATGGTCTCGGCTACGCCGCACACGGAACATCCAGCAGACCTGACCACCTTCCACTGAAGCAAACGTTGGAGGGAATAAAACCCGTGATGCAGCAGCCGCCATTGGTAATTGAATAGTGTCTTTTCAAAAGCAAATGTTTTTAAAAGCTTCATGACTGCTGCCCACGGGCAATCGGGAAAAAGTCGAACGATGTCAGTCGATTCCCCAGGGTCAGTCTGCTGAAAGAACCATGCAAGCCGGAGCATTCCCCATTGCTGAGGATCAATACGGCGTAGCAATGGTAAAAATAGTTCAAAGTCCAGGTTGATGGCTTTATATAAGATCGGTTGATGTTGATACGTTGTAACTGGCAACAAGGGGGGTAACGGAAGCCTATTCACCTTGAAGAAAGGCCTTAGATGAAGGAAAAAGAAGTTCACCCATAAAGGGGGAGGGCTAAGGAATACCCGAATCAAAGCAGCCCGCCTGGCCGCAATGAGATATCGTTTAATATCGGGTAAACCCAACCCCCCTCTCTCTAAGGGAATAAAGAGGAACGCTGCTCTCAATGGATGACGATGCAGAGCAGTCGTCCCCCAAACACAGTTCACAATTGCCCTCCGGAGACTCATGAGAAGATCATACGAAGGCAAGGTGAATAGGCATTTAGATGTTAAAACTGGAAGCACATGAGTCTTAATGAATCTCACCTTGACAAACATCGATGTTGGAAAACGAAGACTTTTATCAAGGCGAGAGATGCACTTCTCAACCACTTGTTGCCAGTGCATGGAGTCCATGGTCGGTTGAAAAGAAAAGACATAACCCAACACTGTAATTCGGTCGCACCATGTTATTGGGAAGGTTTTGAGATAGTCCACAGTCCACTTCCCAATAGCAATACCTTTAGACTTGACGAGGTTGATGGAACTCCCCGTCGAAGTACTAAAGCAGTCGAAGGTTTTTTAAAGATACCCAAGGAGTACGAGTCGGATGCAAATAGCACTACGTCATCTGCATACGCCAAAGTCTTGATGTTTATTGACGCAGCTGGCAGATCGTATCCTCGAACATCTTGGTGGCGATTCAAGTATTGCAATAATGGTTCCAGATAGAAGATGTATAGCAGGGGGGAAAGAGGGCACCCCTGCCTGACACCTTTACACAAATTAAAGGTGGCAGATATGGAACCATTAATCGCCACACATGATGCGGCCGAAACATACAGTGCGGAAATAATCGTGGCAAAAGTCCGAAGACGAAGGTGTCGAAATACATCAAAGAGAAACACATGGTTTACTTTGTCGAACGCCTTTTCTTGGCCAAGGCTTAAAACAGCAAGTGTTTGCTTACGAGAACACGCTTCTTCCATCACACACCGAATCATAATAAGATTATCGGACATCCTGCGCGACGGAATGGAGCAGGATTGTCCGGGGTTGATAAAATCTTTGGCTAGAAATTTCAGTCTTTGTTGGAATACACCAGTGAAGACCTTGTAGTCGGTGTTTAAAAGGGTAATTGGCCTCCACTGGGTAACCAACTCTGGATTCGGCACTTTGGGGAGTAGGATGATTTTCCCCATAGTGAAGTCCGGTGTGATGGAAGACGGGTCTTTGATGATCGCATTAAACACTTGCACCAGAAAAGGCCCAAGAAGATTCCATGTCGCATTGTAGAACGAGTATGGTATGCCATCCATACCCGGGCTGGACTGATGACGGCCGTCCGCTGACAGGAACTTCTTGACTTCGTCTTTGGTGAAGGGACGAGAGATAGACAGGTCAGCATCCTCAGAAAAAGGTCTCAGCGCCTCGATCCACTGCTTCGTTTCGACTGACGGAATGACTGGGTTGTCTAAAAAGTATGAAAAATGGGCGTGAAAGGCTGACAAGATGTCGTGGTCAGAATTCACTTCCCCATTTTCCACCACCAATCGGTGACATCGTTTTTTGTTGGCACGTCGTCTCTTCTCGGCGAAAGCGGCAGATGATAAACTCCTGACGTCAGTCGCCCAGGAAAGTTTGGCTCTGAGCGCTGCGCCAGCCGCCTTCCAGATCATTAGAGCGTTGATCTCACTCTTCACCTGACGAATCTCCATCTCGAACTCCTTCTTTGGGGTGGATACTTGGAGGAGCCGGAGGATCTCTTGTAACATGAGGAGATGACGACGTCGACGACGAGCAGCGTCTAACCCAATCTTCCGAAAGAACCGCTTGATCTTGGATTTTAGTTCTAACCACGAAGCAAGCGTGGGAGGCACATTATGAAGGTGTTTTTCAACGAACTGAGCGAACATTCCCTTGTATTCCTCTTCGTCGAGCAGAGAAACGTTCAGAAACCAATTGCGATGGACTGCAGAGCCAGTAGATGATGCTGGAAATGGAGGATTCCATGACCACATGATGGCACTGTGGTCGGAGAATGAGCATGGAATTACCTCCATTTTACCTGGCGAACCAGCAAAAGCATTGTCGACGAGAAAAAGGTCTAATCTTGAAGCAGTGGGCCCTTGATGGAAAGTAGCCCCAATGTGATTACTCTGTGGATTGCGTGTCCATAGGTCAAACAATGCATTTTGCTGGCACAAATGATACACATGACCAGACGAGAAGATGTTGTTGTCATCTGGATGGCAGTTCAGATCTCCAGCAATCACCACAGGCAACGATGAACACAAATAGTTATTTAAATCTGTAAAAAACGTCGGTTTCTCTGCTGTTCTACACGGAGCATATACATTAAGCAATCGGAAATTGACATCAGATGTTGAAATGTCCAAAGAAATTACCCTGCACTCGCAGTCATACACACAATTCGATACCAGAATGGAGGGGTTGAGGACGATAGAGGCAACCCCTTTCCTATCTGGCGACGAAGAGTTGATGAAAAATTGTCCGTTGGTATATTGACTGCGAAGGCCCGGAAGGTCGTAACACTGCTGTGAAGTGGCGAGTTTTACTTCTTGAAGTAACAAGATGTCCGGCCTGTACAGGGCAATGAACGATGACAACACCGATTGCTTAAAAGAGGAACCAAGAAAACGCACGTTCAGGGAGATGACCTTCATTGAGGATTTTTAATGGCGCACCTGCTGACCTGTATCCGGTTGAGACTTGGGCTTCCCAGATGATACGGGAGGCTCCGTCGATCTTCTCATCGGAGATCGCAGACGACCTGATGAAGAAGAAGAGCTGCGCTGGTGGCTCGCGCGGCTGTCTCTCTCGGAGGAAGAAGTTGCACGTCTCTCGTCCCTGCTGCCACGATCCCGTCTGGACTTTTTCTTGCGGGGACTCCTTGTCCTCACAAGAAGATCCTGCTGTTTCTGAGCTGATGGAAGCGAGGTCCCAGCAGAAGATGTCATCCTGGAAGGTGACGACGTATGCATAGTCTGCGCAGGCTGTGATGATGTTGACTGCGCTGGTGGAGGAAGGGGTGGAAATTCCTCCACTGAGAAGGCAGATTCTGCTCCTATTGAAGCATCTACGTCCTCAATACCAGAAGCTTCGTCTTCACTCATCGACACATCCAGCGATGATTGTGGAAGAGGTGTTATCTCTGGGAGCTTGGAAGGAGGTGACGATGACCTCTCCCTCCTGGACTCCGAAGATGCGGTTGGAGTCAAAGATGTTCGAGATGGTGGCGGCATCATCTTTTTTTGCTCCTGGGGAGAAGTCGGAAGAGCTGGTGAAACTTGGCTCTTCCGCGATGGTGATCCAGATGACGAAGTTCTGGTTGGCTCTGATGACTTGGCCGGTGATGACATCATAACTTGCTGCTGGAACGACATTCCTTTAGGCGAAGCTGGAACATCTGCTGGCGCTGCAAACACCCTCTCCGGGCACTGGTGGTACTTGCTGACGACGCGATTGCAGGCATCGCATTTCTTAAGGAGAGGGCAGTCTTTCCTGACGTGCGACGTTTTCTTGCAGTACCAGCAGCACTGCCTTTGACCCTTGTAAGACACGCGAACTTTGTTACCGTGCATTACAAGGTTTTCTGGAATGTCCCTCTGAAGGTTCATGTCCACTATGATATCACCCGTCATCTGCAGGGGAGAATCCGGATGCGTTGGGTAAGCAACTTTTTTAACTTGACCATAGTCGGACATGTATCTCTTCAGATAGTCTTCTTCCATCAGCGGTGAAGCGCCTCGGACAAGGATGGGCAGATATCCGGGCTCAGCGTAGGCAAGGCGGACGGTGGTTTGCCCTACCTTGACATAATCTGCAGACACAATACGGTCTGCTATGTTTCGCTGTCGGCAGAGCATCCTCCACTCATTAGGAGAAAGTCTCTGCACGACAGAAACAGCAGGGTCGCCAGACGGCAGCACGGGCGGGATGCCCGTCTTAGCATAAACCTGTTTCATAAACATGCCGACGGCTATTGGTCCGTCGGCAATCATTAAGACCATGTTCTCCATGGCTTTGGAGTAGAAAAGTTCGGGGGGGGGGGGTGAATCCTCCCCCGGGTTACCGGGGGGAGGGTCACACAAAGTCACAAGGTTTATTCACGCGCGCGTTGAAGGTGATTAGATGCGGCGTGAATAAACCTAAGTCCAAGAATAAAGTCACTAACTCACAAATTCGAAGCACTAACACAAAAGTCGACTTCTGTGTGGCTCTGTTGGAACTGGAGCCGGTGGTATGGCTCCAGAGGGGCACCCTTAGATCGTGAAACAGGCAGGGTGCCCAGGCGCACATGCGATAGGAGTACGGGCAGCCTCTAAGGGCTGCACCGCCTATATAAACGCCTCAAAAGGAGGCCCGTCCGCTCACCGGTGGGTCATCGATGTTGAGGGGAAAGGTGAAGAGATACGAGATGTTGATCGTATCCCTTCCAATGACCTTACAGAGACGCTGAGATGACGAATAGCGTCTCCGAAACGTAGCTGGGCCAAGCCGTGGCCACTCGAGCTGAAGGAAGGACCTTAGATGGGAGGCACCTCTCCTCCAGACGGCTGAGGCTGGCGAAGGCAAACCAGCAAGTCGTTGCTGACGAGCCAGCCAAAGCTCCTTGTTCATGAAGGCGATGGAAGTGGCCAGGTCCAGCTTATAAGCAACACCGGTGGAGTAGTCCATCAGAAATCGCACTGACTGGATGGAGAAGGCAGTCAGATGAAAGTGTCTTGAAAGGCGATCCCAGATGGACTGTGCGAACGGGCACTCGAAAAAGACATGGTCGATGGATTCAGGAGACCCACAAAACAGGCAACCAGCAGAACCGACTACTCCCCACTGATGTAGACGTTGCAGAGTAAAGAATCCATGGTGCAGCAGGCGCCATTGAAAATTAAACACAGTCCTCTCGAAGGCGAAGGACTTGATGGCCTTCAAGATGGCTGACCATGGATATTCGGGGTGCCACCGCACGATGTCAGAAGACGCACCCCGGTCGGCCTGCTGGAAGAACCAAGATAGACGTAGGCTTCCCCAGTCTTGTGGGTCTACCTGACGCAAATCTTTAATAAAAGTCGCTAAGTCTCCCTGGATTCGGTTGTAGAACCCAGGAGATCGTAGGTTGATTGTCACTGGCAGCGAAGTGGGAACTGGTAGCCCATTCACCTTGAAGAAGAAACGCAGGTGCAGGAACAGAAAATTGGCCCAGATGGGAGGGGGAAGAAGGAAGACCCGGATCAAGGCAGCCATTCTGGCCGCAATGAGGTAGTGCCGGATGTTAGGCAGGCCCAGGCCTCCTCCCTCGAAGGGGATATACAGCAGTTCTCGGCGAAGGGGATGACGGGCTGCTGCATACCCCCAAATACAGTCTGCAATGGCACCGTGCACCTTCTTCAAAAGTTGAGAAGATGGCAAGGCGAATAGGCATTTTGATGTCAATAAAGTCAAGATGTGTGTCTTGATGAACCTCGCCTTGACAAACATCGAGGTGGAATAACGAAAGTTCTTGCCAAGGCGAGACAAACACTTGTCGATAACTTGCTGCCAGTGACGGGAGTCCATGTCGGGTAGAAAAGAGAAGACGTATCCCAGCACTGTAATTTGCTGACACCACGTTATTGGGAAGGTTTGAAGATAGTCCACTGTCCACTTCCCAATAGCGATGCCTTTAGACTTGACGAGATTGATGGAGCTTCCCGTCGAAGTGCTAAAGTGTTCGAAAGATTCTTTATAGATGCCCAGGGAATACGCATCAGATGCAAATAGCACTACATCATCAGCGTATGCCAGCGTACGGATGTTGATGGAAGCAGCTGGCAAATCGTACCCCCGGACATCTGGGTGGCGATTAAGAAATTGTAATAATGGCTCCAAATAGAAAATGTATAGGAGGGGAGAGATGGGACACCCCTGCCTAACGCCTTTGGACAGTTCAAAGAAAGGCGAGTTGGAGCCATTAATCGCCACGCATGACGTGGCAGAAGCATACAGTGCTGAGATAATCGTAGCAAATTTCCGAAGATGAAGATGGTGAAACACTCGGAAAAGAAACACGTGATTCACCTTGTCAAAGGCCTTTTCCTGGTCAAGACTTAGGACGGCAAGAGTCTGACGACGCACACACGCTTCCTCCATAACACATTTGATGGTGATGATGTTGTCGGACATCCTGCGAGATGGAATGGAGCAGGATTGTCCCGGATCGAAGAACTCGTCGGCGAAACATTTTAGCCGTTGTTGTAGCACGCCAGTGAAGACCTTATAATCTGTGTTGAGTAGAGTAATAGGCCTCCACTGGGTGACGAGTTCAGGATTCGGTACCTTGGGGAGTAAGATGATTCTCCCCGCGGTAAAGTCCGACGTGATGGAGGAAGGGTCCTTAAGGATGGAGTTGAAAACTTGCACCAGGAAAGGCCCAAGAAGTTTCCAAGTCGCATTGAAGAAAGAGTACGGGATGCCGTCTAATCCAGGGCTGGACTGATGACGGCCATCCATCGACAGAAACTTCTTGACTTCATCTTCGGAAAAGGGACGGGTAATTGACAGGTCAGCATCCGCAGTGAAAGGTCTAAGTGCCTCGATCCAATTCGTCGTGGTGTCGGATGGAAAGACTGGGTGGCCAAAAAATGATGAAAAATGGGAGTGAAAAGCCGACAAGATGTCAGCGTCGGTTTCCACTATCCCATTCTCCACCACCAAACGATGGCACCTCTTCTTGTTGGCGCGACGCCTCTCCTCAGCGAACGCAGCTGACGACATATTCCGGACGTCAGACGCCCAGGACAGTTTGGCCCTGAGAGCTGCGCCGGCGGCCTTGCGGATCATTAGAGCATTGATCTCGCTCTTCACCTGGCGGATGTCATCAGCATATGCCCCCTTCGGGATGGAACAGCGGAGGAGGCGGAGGATCTCTTGGAGCATGAGGAGATGGCGCCGATTGCGTCTAGCAGCATCACACCCAATCTTTCTAAAGAAGCGACGGAGTTTAGATTTAAAAGAAAGCCACGAAGCTAGCGACGGAGGCAGGTTGTGAAGATGTCTTTCCACAAACCGAACGAACATTCCCTTGTATCTATCGATGTCAAGCAGAGAAACGTTCAGGAACCAATTGTTCGAAGTAGTACCTGCAGAGGAGGCAGGGAATGGAGGGTTCCAGGACCACTTGATGGCACTGTGGTCTGAAAAAGAGCACGGAATGACCTCCATGGAACCAGGGGCACCAGCGAAAGTGGCGTCTACTAGAAAAAGGTCCAACCTTGATGACACAGAGGGCCCTTGATAAAAGGTGGACCCCCATTGGTTGGAATGGGAAGAAGACGCCCACAGATCGAAAAGTCCATTCCACTGGCACAGCTGGTAGATGTACCCAGACGAAAAGATGTTGTTTTCATCCGGATGGCAATTAAAGTCCCCAGCAACCACTGCAGGCAAGGACGAGCACAGGTAAAAATCCAGATCTTCAAAGAATGTCCGTTTCTCTGCTGATAAACACGGGGCGTACACATTAAGCAATCGGAATTTGAGACCAGATAGCAGGAGGTCCAAAGAAATTACCCTGCACTCACAGTCAAAGACGCAGTTCGACACCACAATGGAGGGGTTGAAGATGATGGTAGCAACCCCCTGTCCATGTGGCGAAGATGAGTTGATGAAGAACTGCGCAGATGGATATTGTCTGCGAAGGCCAGGTAGGTTAGCAAGCTGCTGCGAAGCAGCCAGCTTAACCTCTTGAAGAAGTAGAATATCTGGCCTGTACAGGGCAACAAATGATGACAAAACCGATTGCTTGAAAGACGAACCAAGGGAACGAACGTTTAGGGAAAAGACCTTCACTGCGAATTTAGGTTGACGGGGGCTGACCTGTATCTGAAGGAGTCTTATGCCTCACAGATGGCGGAGGAGGCATAGATGTCTTCCTTCTAGGGGAGCGAGCACGTCCCGAAGAGGAAGAGGAGCTGCGATGATGACGGTCTACGCAGCTGTCTCGATCAGATGATGAGGACATAGAAATCCCGTCCCTTTTGCTACGATGTCGTCGGGCCTTTTTCTTGCGAGGGCTTTTAGGCGCCGCAAGAATATCCCGCTGAGCAGACGTTGATGGCTTGGTAGTCCCAGCAGAAGATGAAATTTTACCAGGCATGGTCGCACAGGCGATTCGCAGAGGCTGCGAAGCCGATGAAAGAGCAGGTGGAGGAAGAGCTGGAAAATCCACCACATCAAACACCGACTCGGAGCACAACGAATCGTCTAAGATGACTTCAGCAGATTGACAGTCCTCCAGCATTGGGGAAACATCAGGCGAAGGTACACGTGGGGAAACGGACTCCTGTACCACGCTAGGCCGAGGAGGGGGAGTCGGCATCTCCTTCCCAGGAATCGTAGGACGAGGTGACGATGGTGGAGTCGTCATCGAGATCCTCGGAGAAGGAGGAGGCGACGATGGTGGGGTCGCCTTCGACTTCCTCGGTGATGAAGAAGGCGTTGACGGTGGGGCCAACTTCAATATCCCCGATGAAGGAGAAGGTGACGACAACAATGGGGTCGTCTTCGATGTCCTAGGTTGTGGACGAGGCGCTGTCGCTCTGCTTGGCTCAGATGATTTAGCCGGTGAAGTCATCTTTCCTGGTTGCTGAGACGACATTCCTTGAGGCGATGGCGTTGGGGCTGCTGATAATGCATCTGACCTCTCCTGGCACTGATGATTTTTGTGCACGGACTTGTGGCAATAATCACATTTCCGTAGAAGAGGACAGTCTTTACGAAGATGGGACGTCTTTTTGCAGTACCAGCAGCACTGCCTCTGACCCTTGTAAGACACGGAAACGTTAATTCCGCGCATCACAAGGTTTGAAGGAATGTCTTTATGTAGCTCCATGAAGACTACGATGTCGCCCGTCATCTGAAGAGGAGAATCTGGGTGCAGGGGGTACGTAACCCTACGTACTACCCCATAATCCGACATGTAGTCTCGGAGATACTTTTCAGCCATCAACGGCGATGCACCCCGGATAAGAACAGGAACGTATCCGGGTTCGGCGTAACTCAGGTGGACGGTGGTTTGCCCAACCTTGATAAACTCAGCATCGACGATTCTGTCTGCTACATTCTGTTGCCTGCAGAGCATCTTCGACTCAGTCGGAGAAAGCCTCTGCAGAACAGTCACAGCGGGGTGACCCGACGGGAGAACTGGAGGTATACGCGTTTTAGCGTATAGCTCCTTCATAAACATGCCGACGGCGAAGGGGCCGTCGGCAATCATATCAACCATGCGATCCATGGTTGATATCAAAAGTCACAAAAAGTTCGGGGGGGGGGGGGTGAAACCTCCCCCGGGGTAGCCGGGGGGAGGGTCACTAAGTCACACAATTATTCCCGCACGCGTTGGATATTAAATTGCGGCGAGAATAAATTCAAAGTCCGATAAATTTTTTTTAAATAATGACCTCTTTCCTGTAGACTTCTGTGTGGCTG
>JAHWFO010043104.1:0-15729 GCA_023313115.1 Rhysida immarginata | reverse complement strand
TTATGTCAACATTGTCAAAGTTCAACGCCACAGGCTTGTGGTCAAAAGAAAGGTCATCAATCGTGAAGACATTGTACGGTTAGAAGAAACCCTTCAAGAGCGAGATGTACAAAACGTCACTACTAGGGGAGTGGTCGCAGTAGTAGGTATCCTCCACAGGTCCAGAAGCGATGATATCATCTCTACCTTGTATGTGCCTATAGAGAATCATGCCGTTGTAATTCTGCTTTCTATAGTTCCAGATTGGATGTTTGGCATTTAGGTCAACAGACTGTCACCACTGAAGAGTTCATCAAGCTCGCAAATGCCAAGATAATGTTTAGGTGAATTGTAGAGCACCACGAACTTCACGTCACTACCTGCATAAGACTTGGATACTAATTCTTGGTGTTGAATTCCCCTCTTAATGATGATCGGAGCGCCCCCAGACGCACATCTTGCAGCATTTGAAGCCATTCGATCCTTACCATACACATAATAGCCAGGTAGATTGAAGTCTTGGCTCGTTTTGAGGTGAGTTTCACAGAGGAAAGCAACGTCGATTTCTTGCTTTATCAGAAAGTTGTGAAACTCTATACGCTTTAAGTGAATGCCCCTAGCGTTCCATATCACGCACTGAAGTATACCTTTGTTGATTACAGTATAACGTTGTGCAGCCATACTAAAATTAGTTGGTCGTAAGGAGCCCACTCAACTGTGGGTAACTTTTGCCTAGATTAGAAAACAGATGAAAGATACGTCCTAATTGTTTATACATATCTGGTAGGTCGTTGATGTTGAGGCCTTTATCTTCCGGCGTAGACACAGCGGCAGCATAGGATTTGCCTGCTGTCAATTTAGAACTAGACATCCTTTGAACCTGGGGGTATTTTGGACATTTCGTGTATCTTGATGTGAGCTGTCCACCACATCTGATGAACTTTGGGGGGTCTTGTCCTTTGATCTTGGGGCAATCCCTTGACTGGTGCCCCTCAGCACATTTATTAAAACGAGGAACTTTCGTGCAGCCTATGGATACGTGTCCGAAGCGCAGGCAGTTGTAACACTGTAGTGGCTTCTTGTTCCCTCGAAAGGCCTCCACTGAAACTGCCAGCGGCCCAATACGTGTTATGTTTTTCAATGACTGGTTGTGTTCGGTGTTCGGGAGGAGAACCAAAACCATCGGCATATCAATGGACCCTTCGGCTTTCCTCAATCGAATAACTTTTTCCGGGAAGTCGTTGGATCTTTTTAGGTCTTCTTGGAAGACATCGAGGTCATACGTTACATCCACATTACGAATTACCTATTTCAAGACCTTCTCCGACTTCAGTTGATGATGCTGAATTTTTAAAATTTTCTCAGACTTAATTCCAGAGACTAACCTGTTGTGTGTTTCTTCATTTTCACATTTAACCTTGACGGTTTCAGCTCTGCCCGTATGAACATTGATCTTGTCCACTGGAACATGCTTCTCGAGCTGAGTTAAAATCGTCTTAAACTGGATGCCATGAGTCCGCACGATAATTGGCGGTACATACCTCTTCGTGATCCTATGGTCTTTATTAACCGAGCGACCTTGTACATTCTTCGGATTCCTCATTCAAGTCGCGCAGATTACTTCTTCGTTTACTCTGGAGACGGTCTTTAGGTTATCGACCCTCGTGCCTTTTCTGAAATTTTTATTAGCAACACCAATCCAGGGTCTGCTATCCACTTCTTCATCGGTTCCATCAGAGTGACTTTTCTTATAGCCACCGTTTGTCGAGCAGTCACTATTTTCATTTATATCCATAGACTAAACTTTTAGCACAGGCAATATTATTAAAAACATTACTTACCTTGCTGTTATCAACAGGTGTATTTTTCTTGGAGTTTCCTACCTTCGGAGTCCCCGAGCATTTCCCAAAGGCTTTCTGCAGTTCGCTTATTTTTTCAATGACATCTCTACGAGAGTCCTCGATTTCCTTGTTGATACCTTCGAACTTCTCTTCAAAACTTTTATGTAGAGATTCGACTTTTTTTTCCAGTGCCCTATACTTAGAATTTATTTCATCCCGGAGAGCTTCTAACAATTCGTTGAAAACTGGGTCAAAAGCAGCAAACCTAGCATCCAAGCAGGCATCCCGATAGGCCTTTTCGCAGGACACATTAGCTGACTCCAACGTGGTTAATTTGGACGAAGCCATCATCATCCTAAAATATAATTGTATAGAACCAGGGGGGAGTAACCTCGCAGTTCGGTGTGTGTTAAAGAAGCCGTCCTAAGAAGGATGCACCTAGCCTTAAGGAAAAAAGAAAACAAGTCCTGCGAAAAGGCCTACCGGGATGCTTGCTTGGATGCTAGGTTTGCTGCTTTTGACCCAGTTTTCAACGAAATGTTAGAAGCTCTCCGGGATGAAATAAATGCTAAGTATAGGGCACTGGAAAAAAAAGTCGAATCCCTACCTAAAAGTTTTGAAGAGAAGTTCGAAGGTATCAACAAGGAAATCGAGGACTCTCGTAGAGATGTCATTGAAAAGATAAGCGAACAGAAGGAAGCCTTTCGGAAATTCTCCGGGACTCCGAAGGCAGATAACTCCAAGGAAGATACACCTGTCGATAACACAAAGGTAAGTAATGTTTTTAAGAATATTGCCTGTGCTAAAGGTTTAGAGTCTATGGATATAATTGAAAATAGTGACTGCTCGACAAACGGTGACTATAAGAGTGGATAGCAGTCCCTGGATTGGTGTTGCTAATAAAAAATTCAGAAAAGGCACGATGGTCGATAACTTAAAGACCGTCTCCAGAGTAAATGAAGAAGTCGTCAGCGCGACTAGAATGAGGAATCCGAAGAATGTACAAGATCGCTCGGCTAATATAGTACCGTCAGTTATCGTGCGGACTCATAGCGTCTCGTTTAAGACGATTTTAACTGAGCTCGAGAAGCATGTTCCTGTGGAAAAGATCACCGTTCATACGGGCAGAGCTGAAACCGTCAATGTTAAATGTGAAGATGAAGAAACACACAACAGGTTAGTCTCTGGAATTAAGTCTGAGAATATTTTAAAAATTCAGCATCATCAACTGAAGTCAGAGAAGGTCTTGAAATACGTAATTCGAAATGTGGATGTTACGTATGACCTCGAAGACTTCCAAAAAGACCTAAAAAGATCCAACTACTTCCCGGAAAAAGTTATTCGATGAAGGAAAGCCAAAGGATCCATTGATATGCCGTCGGTTTTGGTTCTACTCCCGAACACCGAACACAACCAGTCATTGAAAAACATAACACATATTGCGCCGCTGGCAGTTTCAGTGGAGGCCTTTCGAGGGAACAAGAAGCCTTTACAGTGTTACAACTGCCTGCGCTTCGGACACGTATCCATGGTGTGCACGGAAGATCCTCGTTGTAATAAATGTGCTGAGGGGCACCAGTCAAAAGATTGTCTCAAGATCAAAGGACAAGACCCCCAAAGTGCATCAGATGAGGTGGACAGCACACATCAAGCTACACGAAATGTCCAAAATACCCCCAGGTTCAAAGGATGTCTAGTTCTAAAGTGACAGCAGGTAAATCCTATGCTGCCGCTATGTCTACGCCGGAAGATAAAGGCCTCAACATCAACGACCTACCAGGTATGTATAAACAATTAGGACGTATCTTTCATCTGTTTTCTAATCTAGGCAAAAGTTGCCCACAGTTGAGTGGGCTCCTTACGACCAACTAATTTTAGTATGGCTGCACAACGTTATACTGTAATCAACAAAGGTGAACTTCGGTGCGTGATATGGAACGCTAGGGGCATTCCCCGAAAGCGTATTGAGTTTCACAACTTTCTGATAAAGCAAGAAATCGACGTTGCTTTCCTCTGTGAAACTCACCTCAAACCAAGCCAAAACTTCAAGCTACCTAGATATTTTGAGTATCGTAAGGATCGAATGGCTTTAAATGCTGCTAGATGTGCGTCTGGGGGCGCTGCGATCATCATACAACACAAAGAATTAGTATTCAAGTCTTATGCAGGTATGGAATCGACCTCCATCATTGTCAATGACGTCTCCTGTGGTGAAGTGAAGTTCGTGGCGCTCTACAATTCACCTAAACATTATCTTGACATTTGCATTGATCAACTCTTCAGTGGTGACACTCCAGTCGTCCTGGCTGGTGACCTAAATGCCAAACACCCAAGCTGGAACTCCAGAACGCAGAATTACAAATCATGATTCTCTATAGGTACTTACAAGGTAGAGATGATATCATCGCTGCTGGACCTGTGGAGGACACCTACTACTGCGACCACTCCCCTAGTATTGACGTTTTGGACATCTCGCTCTTGAAGCGTTTCTTCAAACCGTACAATATCTTCACGATTGATGACCTTTCTTCTGACCACAAGCCTGTGGCGTTGAACTTTGACAATGTTGACATAAATTTCCGAGAGAAACTCGTACATCACCAACACTGGAAGCTCGACAAAGATATTCTTAAGGACTATGGCTACCATCACGACGTTGCTTACTGTACAGAGGACATCGATCAACTTGTTGATGACATCAACAGATGTATTTACAGTGCTATAGAAGCTAGTAAGTATCCATCAGATAATAAGAATCCAACTCACTCCTGGAACCCAACGCCTAATTGCTATGGACCCGTAGACTATGGTAACGCTATCGTGAACCTTGGCTCAAACCCAAGTACAACAGGTTAGTGCGGAAGAAGAAGGTATTGTCAACTTTGCTAAAGTCCCACTGCATTTAACGAAGAACAGCATCGAGGCTGGAGAGGTCGCCACCATCATAAGTAAACTGAAAAAGAAGAAGGCTCCAAGAAGAGACAAGGTGAGTAATAACGCCCTTATAATTCTCCCGAAGAACTTCATTGACTATCTCACTAATATCATTAACGTCTGCTGGAAATTTTCTTACTTCCCTGTGGCTTGGAAGCAATATATCGTGTTGAGTATCCCCAAACAGGGGCAAAATCCTGCAATTCTGGCAAATTACCGACCTATCAGCCTGCTACCGACGATGTCCAAAGTGTTGGAGAAAACGATTCTCGTCAGATTCCAAGATCACTATCTAGCAAATGACCTTTTTCGGGAAGAGCAGTTTGGCTTTCGTGCTGCCCACTCTTGTCCGATGCAGATATGGAGGCTCGTTGAAGACCTGAGCACCCCCTTGAACCTCTCCAAGTACTAAGGGCTGGTATTTCTCGATGTCAGTAAAGCTTTTGATCAAGTGTGGCATGATAGCCTTGACTAAAAAATGAACAGAGACGGGTTCCCTGCCGATTTGATTTTGTTGGTGAAATCCTTTCTTGACGGCATATCCTATCAAGCCAAAGTTGGAGAAAATCTTTCCACGTCCCGTGTTGTAAAGGCCGGTGTCCCTCAGGGTTCTGTCCTCGGGTCTGTGCAATTTAATTACTTTGCACATGATTTCCCGAAACCCGATAATTGTAATCTATATTTTTATGCGGATGATACTGCCATTATGACATGGGCACACAAGACGGCTCACGTTATCACTCGGCTGCAATGCGCCTTGAAGCAGTTCGAAGATTGGTTTAACTGCTGGAAGTTGAACCTCAACGTCGGAAAATGCAGGGCTTTGTACCTCAATAGGAAGCTGAAACGTCCCCCAGATTCTCTTTTTCTGTTCAATAAGAATCTGGACTGGGTGGACAACTACAAGTATCTGGGAGTTATCATTGACTCAAGACTCTCATGGAACGGGCATATGTCCTATGCTTTGAACAAAGCAAGAGTGCTAAGTACAGTATCATAGTTCTCATGGGTCGCAACAGCGCCCTCAGCATTGACAACAAGCTACTTCTGTACAAATCGATGGATTTAAACATCGCCCATATCGGAAAGTTTATACAGGATTTCCTTTTGATTATGATACAGAAGATGAAGACTCACGACAATAAACTTGTGATCAGAATACTGAAGAACTCATTGAATACGATCTGACATACGAAGTATCGTAAACCGAGGCACGTTCTTGACGTCAATTTTGAAGATATTAGCAACGTCTCTTTCCCGGACTACTGGAAGATGTGAGAGTCTTCTTTCTCCTTGCATTTTTTTATTCGTTTGTATTTTGTTTCTGACAATCATCAATCTTATTTTCTTTTTTGTATAATATTGAAGACCGCTTGGGTTGGTTAGGTTTCTTGACTATCTCTGTGTATTTCATTTGGAGTTTATTCTGGTTAGATGAGCTTTGTGAAAGCGCTGTTTTTGTCCCATCTTAACAAATGTACACTTCACTGGTCGATTGTCGATTGACAGAATGTAGTTGTGTCCTACCCTGATGATGTGGTTACCACAAAACGCGTAGGTTTATTAAAATCAATTACCAATTTGATAATCAAGTCCTTTTATTTCTTCAATTAAGTTATTCTGTAAATTAGTACAAGATGCAACCATTACAGATTATTATCGGCAGAAGACAGCGATTGATCCATATGGAGGCATCTCAATGGGGACTATTTCTATGCCAATGTTGTTTTTTTTGTCTATCCCCATGTCAAGTAAATCATGTCGGCTAAACGCTGTATTTCCATCTTGTTCTATCTCGAATTCGAATTATCTATCTTCATTTTGGTTTTCTGTCATCTTTGCCCACAATAGGCTTTTCCTCGATTAGCCCATGTTTATATATCTCTATACGGATCTATCTACCTCTATGTTGGGTTGATTCCATCCGTGTGCACAGTTGTTCCATTTTCGGTTAGTCCATGTCGATCTATCTCTCTCTAGGTTGGTTTCCCTCCCACATATTAGTTCCCTCAGTGGAAGATATTTCGTGTGAGGGATCGGCACGGAGATGGAGAGTGTGGTATCGACATGGATTGAAAGACCGACAGCAGGAGAGCTTATAGTAAGCGGGTGAGTGGTGGGTAAATGTAGATTAGCAGATTAAGATTGCTGGAAGAGATGGATTGAAAGTCATGGATGGATAGACATACAGATCGATTGATTTGAAGATGAAATGAAGAATGGACATGAAGACTGATCTTCGTGGACATGGATCAACAGAGAGTGGGTTCAACATGTAGGTAGATGATGTAGAGAGGAATCAATATGGATATAAGTCAAGTTGGAGATAGATCAATATGGAGATAGTGGGTGGGACCAACATGTTTTACTTGACTTGGAGATAAAATGAAAAAACATCGATATAGAAATTGATCCACATGGAGATGAAGGGAGACATCTCTACGGCGATCAATTTCTACGACAATGTTTTTTCTCTCTATCCCCATGTCAAGTAAATCATGTCACCCACACGCACTATCTCCATCTTGATCTATCTCGAATTCGAATTATCTATCTTCATTTTGGTTTCCTGTCATCTTTACCCACAATAGGCCTTGCCTCGATTAGTCCAGCTTTATGGATGTATCTACCTCTCTGTTGGGTTGAATCCATCCGTGTGCTATTCTCTGTTAGTCCATGTCGATCTATGCCTCTCCAGGTTAGTTTACCTCCCACATAGTAGTTCTCTCAGTGGAAGATATTTTGTGTGTGTGAGATCGGCATGGAGATGGGGAGTGTGGCATCGATATGGATTGAAAGACTGATAAAACGAGTGGTTATGGTGAGCGGGTGAGTGGTGGATAAATGTAGATTAGCAGAATAAGAGTGCTGGAACAGATGGATTGAAAATCATGGATGGATAGACATGGATTCATATTGAGGTCGATAACAGGAGTGCTTATTGTTAGCGGGTGAGTGGTGGGTAAAGTTGGCTTATTAATATCGTAACTGAATAAATAAAAGGACTTGATTATCAAATTGGTAATTGATTTTAATAAACCTACGCGTTTCGTGGTAACTACATCATCAGAGTAGGAGAAAACTACATTCTGCCAAGGATTAAGGCCTGTATTTAAGGCCATACCCCTCTATCAGAAACAAGTTCCAATAGAGGGGTTTACATGAAGTACTATACATCCATTGGTCACCAACAAGCATAAAATAATTCGAACATAAAGATGATCCGTTACAATTCATTGATAAAAAGAATAATAGGATACTAAAAATCATACAAATTATACAAAAATAAACCAATACAAACTATTAACTTTAAAATAAAAACGTATAAAACATAAATTTACAAATGCTGTAGAATTTGCGCAATTTGAATATTGGTATATTTACAATTAATAAAAACTGTGATGTGTCATCCATTATTTATGTAGGCGGTGTTCGGATTTTACAATTGGAGTTGGTTATTCTGATAATATCGATGTTGTTTATGAGCCGTCTCTCTGTGTATTTCTTATTACAGCATTAACTGTAATAGCTAATTATTCACAAAATTTGTCTGATTATTTATAATAAGTTCCCCTCCTGCCCTAATGTATCTTCTAATTTCCAAGGCCTCAAAGGTCAGGATCCGTTTCTGGTCGCGCTCCTTCCTGACAATAGTCATTATGTCTTCGATGGCGCCAAATCGATGTTTGCTTTTTATGAGATGGATGGCAAAAGCAGACTTCCCATCATTTTTAACCCAAGATCTGCGATGTTCATCATATCTTTCTTTAAATGACCTTCTAGTCGAACCAATATAAAACGATCCACAATTGGGGCAAGATAATCTGTATACATCGCAAGACTTGTAATCATCATCAACCTCACTGTCATTAACCTTCGGATTGAATATATGTCCGCACTTGTTGTTCGTCTTGTGCGCAATTTTGATACCTTTGCTACGAAATAAATTGCTGATCCTTGTCACTTCAGGTACCGTGTAAGTGAATACCGCCACAGGAGTTCTCTTGGGGTCTACGATTAGCGCGACGATATCTGAGGAGTTCCTCCAAGAACTAGAAGACAAACACGTCACGCCACTCATTGAACAGCGTAAAATAGTTTTTTATGCGAGATATGTTGATGATACTTTGGTAGTTATCGATACCGCAAATATTTCTGCTGATGAGATCTCATTTATATTTAATGATTTCCATCAAAACATGACTTACACAATGGAAAAAGAAGAACAAGGTACCATAAATTTCTTGGACTTTACGATTACAAAGAGGATGGATATGAAACGTTTGGAATATAGTGTTTTTTCGGAAGCCAGCGACTACGGACACCATCATAAGATATGACTCGAACCATCCCCCATATAATAAAAGTGCGGCTATATCATCAGGGCACTTAGTTACTTCATTACGGCTAAGGACAAGAAAGAGGAGATACGCCTTACTTTCGACGTGGCAAGAAGAAGCTCGTTTCCAGATGCGATTACTTCGTCCATATTAAATAGAACTAGACGCCCAAGACACAACAAACCAAAAGACGACAGCGACTACAAGTACGCGGTATTCATTTACGCGGGACCTGAAGTGACAAGGATCAGCAATTTATTTCGTAGCAAAGGTATCAAAATTGCGCACAAGACTAACAACAAGTGCGGATATATATTCAATCCGAGGGTTAATGACAGTGAGGTTGATGATGATTACAAATCTTGCGGTGTATACAAATTATCTTGCCCCTATTGTGGATCGTTTTATATTGGTTCGACTAGAAGGTCATTTAAAGAAAGATATGATGAACATCGCAAGTCTTGGGTAAATAATGATGGGAAGTTTGCTTTTGCCATCCATATCATAAAAAGCAAACATCGATTCGGCCCCATCGAAGACATAATGACTATTGGAGCGCGACCAAAGACGGATCCTGACCTTTCAGGCCTTGGAAAGAAAAGAGAGAAACGTATTATAAATAATCAGACACATTTTGTGAATAATTCGATATTAGATACAGTTAATGATGTAATAAGGAATACACAGAGAGATGGCTCATAATCAACATCGATATTATCAGAATAACCAACTCCGCTTGTAAGATCCGAACCCCGCCTACATAAATAATAGATGACACATTACAGTTTTTATTAATTGTTCATGTACCGATATTCAAATTGTGCAAATTCTACAGCTTTTGTATATTTATATTTGAGATGTTTTTATTTTAATGTTAATTGTTTTTATTGGTTTATTTTTGTATAATTTATATGATTTCTATTATCCTTGTATTCTTTTTATCAATAAATTGTAACGGTTCATTGTATTGTTTGAACTATTTTATGTTTGTTGGTGACCAATGGATGTATATTACTTCATGTAAACCCATCTATTGAACTTGTTTCTGATTGGAGGGGTATGGACATAAATACAGACCTTAATCCTTGACAGAATGTAGTTGCTTTCGGACCACTCGTTTCGTTTTACCTGCACTGTTAGATTGTCGATTGTCGATTGACAGAATGTAGTTGTGTGCTACCCTGATGATGTGGTTACCACAAAACGCGTAGGTTTATTAAAATCATACCAATTTGATAATCAAGTCCTTTTATTTATTCAGTTAAGTTATTCAGCAAATTAGTACAAGATGCAACCATTAGAGATTAATATCGGCGGAAGACATCGATTGATCCACATGGAGGCATCTCAATGGGGACTATTTCTATGCCAATGTTTTTTCTGTATATCCCCATTTCACGTAAATCATCTCAAGTAAATTCGACACGGGAGAAGAATCGAATAAGACATGGATCGACAATCGACAATCGAACAGTGAAGTGTACATTCGTTAGGATGGGACGAAAGCAGCGCTTTCACAAAGCTCATCTAACCAGAATAAACTGAAGCACTGAGGTAGTCAAGAAGCCTAACCAACCCAAGCGGTCTTCCATATTATACAAATGGACATGGATCAAAATACTGCGACATATAGATTGATTGAATTGGAGATGAAATGAAGCATGGGAATGAAGAATGGTCTTCGTGGACAAGGAACAACGGAGGGTGGGTTCAACATGTAGGAAGATGATGTACGGAGGAATCAATATGGATAGTGGGTGGGACCAACATGTTTTACATGACTTGGGGATAAAGTGAAAATATAGAGATTGTTTCATGGAGATTGTTCTATGTCAATGTTTTTTCTCTCTATCCCCATGTCGGCCACACTCTCTATCTCCAGATTGATCTATCTCGAATTCGAATTATCTATCTTCATTTTGGTTTCCTGTCATCTTTGCCCACAATAGGCCTTGCCTCAATTAGGCCATCTTTATATAACTCCACATGGATCTATCTTCCTCTCTGTTGGGTTGAATCCATCCTTGTGCACAGTAGTTCCATTCTCTGTTACTCCATGTCGATCTATGTCTCTCCAGATTGGTTGCCCTCCCACATAGTATTTCTCTTAGTGGAAGATATTTTGGGTGTGTGGGATTGGCATGGAGATGGGGAGTGTGGTATCGACATGGAATGAAAGTCCGATACTAGGAGTGCTTATGGTAAGCGGGTGAGTGGTGGGAAAATGTAGATTAGCAGATTAAGATTGCTGGAATAGATGGATTGAAAGTCATGGATGGATAAACATGGATTGATATTGAGACCGATAACAGGAGTGCTTATTGTTAGCGGGTGAGTGGTGGGTAGATGTAAGTTAGCAGATTAATATCGTAACGAATAAATAAAAGGACTTGATTATCAAATAGGTAATTGATTTTAATAAACCTACGCGTTTCGTGGTAACCACATCATCAGGGTAGGACACAACTACATTCTTTCAATCGACAATCGACAATCGAACATTATCCGGACCATACTCCAGATGGAGTGAACTACAGTCATTCCAGATTGTTAACCTGAGGACCACTGCTCAGCTGGACAAAAGGACGGTGAAAAACCAATCCATCCACATGGATTTAAACATGGCCCATATCGGAAAATTTATACAGGATCTCCTTTTGATTATGATACAGAAGATGAGGACTCACGATAACAAGCTTGTGAATGGGATACTGAAGAACTCATTGAATATGAACTGGCATACGAAGTATCGTAAACCGAGGCACGTTCTTGACGTCACTTTTGAAGATATTAGCAACGTCTCTTTCCCGGACTACTGGAAGATGTGATGGTCTTCTTTCTCCTTGAACTTTTTTAATTTCGTTTGTATTTTGTTTCTGACAATCGTCAATCTTATTTTCTTTTTTGTATAATATGGAAAACCGCTTGGGTTGGTTAGGCTTCTTGACTATCTCAGGGTATTTCATTTGGAGTTTATTCTCGTTAGATGAGCTTTGTGAAAGCACTGCTTTCGTCCCATCCTAACAAATGTACACTTCACTGTTCGATTGTCGATTGACAGAATGTAGTTGTGTCCTACCCTGATGATGTGGTTACCACAAAACGCGTAGGTTTATTAAAATCAATTACCAATTTGCTAATCAAGTCGTTTTATTTCTCCTGTTAAATTATTCAGCAAATTAGTACAGGATGCAAACCTTAGAGATTAATTTTGGCGGAAGACATCAATTGATCCACATGGAGGCATCTCAATGGGGAATACTTCTATGCCAATATTTTTTCTGTCTAACCCCATGTCACGTAAATCATCTCAAGTAAATTCGACACGGGATAAGCATCGAATAAAACATGGATCAAAATACTGCGACATATAGATTGATTGATGTGGAGATGAAATGAAGCATGGACATGAAGATTGATCTATGTGGGCATGGATAAAGAGATGGTGGGTTCAACATGTAGGTCGATGAGGTAGACAGTAATCAATATGGATATAAGTCAAACTGGAGATAGATCAATATGAAGATAGTGGGTGAGACCGACATATTTTACATAACTTTGGGATAAAGTGAAAATACATCGATATAGAGACTGATCCACATGGAGATGAAGGGAGGCATCTCTATGGCGATCAATTACTATGTCAATGTTTTTTCTCTCTATCCCCATGTCAAGTAAATCATGTCGGCTACACGATCTATCTCGAATTCGAATTATCTATCTTCATTTTGGTTTCCTGTCATCTTTGCCCACAATAGGCCTTGCCTCGATTAGTCCATGTTTACCTCTATGTTGGGTTGAATCCATCCGTGTGCGCAGTAGTTCCATTCTCTGTTAGTCCATGTCGATCCAGGTTGGTTTCCCTCCCTCATAGTAGGTCCCTGAGTGGAAGATATTTCGGGTGTGTGGAATCGGCATAAAGATGGGGAGTGTGTTATCGGCATGGATTGAAAGAACGATAACAGGAGTGCTTATGGTAAGCGGGTAAGTGGTGGGTAAATGTAGATTAGCAGATTAAGATTGCTGGAAGAGATGGATTGAAAGTCATGGATGGATAGACATGGATTGATATTGAGGTCGATAACAGGAGTGCTTATGGTTAGCGGGTGAGTGGTGGGTAAATGTAAGTTGGCAGATTAATATCATAACTGAATAAATAAATGGACTTGTTTATCAAATTGGTAATTGATTTTAATAAACCTACGCGTTTCCTGGTAACCACATCATCAGGGTAGTACACAACTACATTCTGTCAAGGATTAATGGCCATACCCCTCCATCAGAAACAAGTTCCAATTACATGAAGGACTATACATCCATTGGTCACCAACAAACATAAAATAATTCGAACAATAAGATGAACCGTTACATTGATAAAAAGAATACAAGGATAATAGAAATCATATAAATTATATAAAAATAAACCAAAAAAAAACTATTAACATTAAAATAAAAACAGCTAAAACATTAATTTACAAAAGCTGTAGAATTTGCACAATTTGAATATCGGTATATGAAGAATTAATAAAAACTGTCATGTGTCATCTATTATTTATGTAGGCGGTGTTCGGATCTTACAAGCGGAGTTGGTTATTCTGATAATATCGATGTTGTTTATGAGCCATCTCTCTGTGTATTTCTTATTATGTCATTAACTGTATCTAATATCTAATTATTCACAAAATTTGTCTGATTATTTATAATAAGTTCCCCTCCTGCCCTAATGTATCTTCTAATTTCCAAGGCCTCAAAGGTCAGTATCCGTTTCTGGTCGCGCTCCTTCCTGACAATAGTCACTATGTCTTCGATGGCGCCAAATCGATGTTTGCTTTTTATTAGATGGATGGGAAAAGCAGACTTCCCATCATTATTAACCCAAGACCTGCGATGTCCATCATATCTTTCTTTAAATGACCTTCTAGTCGAACCAGTATAAAACGATCCACAATTGGGGCAAGATAATCTGTACACAGCGCAAGACTTGTAATCATCATCAAACTCACTGTGATTAACCTTCGGATTGAATATATATCCGCACTTGTTGTTCGACTTGTGCGCAATTTTGATACTTTGCTACGAAATAAATTACTGATCCTTGTCACGTCAGGTACCCTGTACGTGAATACCGCCACAGCAGTTCTCATGGGGTCTCCGATTAGCGCGACGATATCTGAGGAGTTCCTCCAAAAACTAGAAGACAAACACGTCACGCCACTCATTGAACCGCGTAAAATAATTTTTTATGCGAGATATCTTGATGATACTTTGGTAGTTATCGATACTGCAAATATTTCTGCTGATGAGATCTTATTTATATTCAATGAATTCCATCAAAACATGACTTACACAATGGAAAAAGAAGAACAAGGTATCATAAATTTCCTGTACCTTACGATTACAAACAGGATGGATATGAAACGTGTGGAATACAGTGGTTTTCGGAAGCCAACGACTACGGAAACCATCATAGGATATGACCAGAACAATCCCCCACATCATAAAAGTGCGGCTATTAGCTACTATTTCAACAGGGCACTTAGTTACCCCATTACGGCTAAGAACAGGAAAGAGGAGATACGCCTTACTTCCCACGTAGCAAGAAGAAACTCGTTTCCAGATGCGGTTACTTCGTCCATATTAAATAGAACTAGACGCCCAAGACACAACAAACCAAAAGACGACAGCGATAACAAGTACGCGGTATTCACTTACACGGGACCTGAAGTGACAAGGATCAGCAATTTATTTCGTAGCAAAGATATCAAAATTGCGCACAAGACGAACAACAAGTGCGGATATATATTCAATCCGAAGGTTAATGACAGTGAGGTTGATGATGATTACAAGTCTTGTAGTGTAAACAGATTATTTTGCCCCAATTGTTATTGGTTCGACTAGAAGGTCATTTAAAGAAAGATATGATGAACATCGCAGGTCTTAGGTTAATAATGATGGGAAGTCTGCTTTTGCCATCCATCTAATAAAAAGCAAACATCGATTCGGCGCCATCGAAGACATAATGACGAGAAGCTTGTTATGGAGTGCTTATGGTTAGCAGGTGAGTTGTGGGTAAATGTAAGTTCGCAGATTAATATCGGCGTAAGACATCGATTGATCCACATGGAGGCATCTCAATGGGGGCTATTTCTATGCCAATGTTTTTTCTGTCTATCCCCATGTCAAGTAAATCATCTCAAGTAAATTCGACTTGGGAGAAGGATCGAATAAGACATGGATCAAAATACTGCAACATATAGATTGATTGATTTGGAGATGAAATGAAGCATGGACATGAAGATTGATCTCCCTGAACATGGATCAACGCAGGGTGGATTCAACATGTTGGTAGATCATGTAGGGAGGAATCAATATAGATATAAGTTAGAGATAGATCAATATGGAGATAGTGGGTGGGACCAACACGTTTTACATGACTTGGGGATAAAGTGAAAATACATCGATATAGAGATTGATCCACATGGAGATGAAGGGAGGCATTTCTATCGCGATGAATTTCTATGTCAATGTTTTTTCTCTCTATCCCCATGTCAAGTAAATCATGTCGGCCATACGCTCTATCTCCATCTTGATCTACCTCGAATTCGAATTATCTATCTTCATTTTGGTTTCCTGTC
>JAHWFO010043097.1:5349-18126 GCA_023313115.1 Rhysida immarginata | reverse complement strand
GAATTGTTTCAGCATGATTTTATGAATAAATTAGTTCCTAAAATCAGATAAATTATTTGCCTATTCGTAAACAAAATTTGCATAATAATTTCTGAGCCTGAACGCGACGGGGCCGTCCGTGAAGTTGGGGACGTTACTCTGAACTTTAACCAATCTCCATTCTTCCATGTTATTACCATGGATGTATACATCCATGGTTATTACCAGAGACAAATAAAATTAAGAGACTGGCAGTGCCCTATTCATTTCGCTGAGCGCTACTGGTGCCACCGGAAGTGCAGCAGTCACCCTGTTGTGAATGGCAAAAACCTAAGGCGGCCTGTGTTCTCAATGTAATTTCAGCTGTTTTTGTAGATGATTTCAGGAGGTATTAGTAAGCATAACATGTTTACTGAATTTTTTAAATAAACTTTATTGCATTAACTAACGATAACGTATACTTTTAATGACTTTCAATAGCTGATTCAATGCCTTACGAATTTTTAAAAGAGCACGTACAACTCGCAACTCCTATCGTTATATTGGAGGCTTAGCTACCAGAGACAAATGAAAGTAAGAGACTGGCAGTGCCCTATTCATTTCGCTGAGCGCTACTGGTGCCACCGGAAGTGCAGCAGTCGCCCTGTTGTGAATGGCAAAAACCTAAGGCGGCCTATGTTCTCAATGTAATTTCAGCTGTTTTTGTAGATGATTTCAGGAAGTATTAGTAAGGATAACCTGTTTAATGATTTTTTTAAATAAACTTTATTGCATTAACTAACGATAACGTATACTTTTAATGACTTTCAATAGCTGATTCAATGCCTTACGAATTTTTAAAAGAGCACGTATAACTCGCAATTCTTATCGTTATATTGGAGGCTTAGCCACCGACTAGTGAAAGCATAGATGAAGAAAAATGAAGAAGCAAAGTTATTTCTTCATCCATGGTGAAAATAAATGAAACTAGAGGAAGGATGAATTTATTTTTGCAGTCTTAACTGATTTTTATTTTTAAAAAAGTTGATTATTGTAACTTAATCAATTTTTAATACCTAGCAAAGAATTTCATTTGTATTGCTAAATAAAAAGTAAATTTGAAGCCTTTTCATATAGCATTACCAGTGGAGTTTCGAAAATAGCTGCAGTTACACAAAAAATTTAAATTCATTTATTCTTTATTGATTTTTAAATGTAATAAGTCGTGAAAAGACATTGCGTATATTCTCTCCACTTATTTTTTCTGTCAGCCGCTTGGTTTCATGGTGATATCGAATATTACAGTATGTGATAACATTAAGTCTCATAAGTCGAAGCAGATGATCGTCAGTAGGACTCATTTCAAATGAATAGTGAGTTAAATTAGTGAAAATATTAATTTTGTTTTCGATTATAAAATGTAATGTTTTTTTAGAATTTTGATAGGCGTATTCAAATTCACTCCTAATGATTTTTTCTGAAATTTTGCACAGGCTTATTACATCTTTCGATGCTGTGATAAGGCCTCTTTATTTTTTTTCACAATGAAATTAAGGTTGTGGCAGCTCTTATATTGCTCTTTCAACGCTTCTTTACATTGAATGCAGATTATAGATTTAATTAGAGACTTAGAAACAAATCCTGCAATATATTCTACAACCGATTCATAATATTTAGACAAGATTTTAATATCAGGGATTGGATAATAGTGTGATGCATCATCTTATATGGATTCATGATTATATTTATCAGAGTTATACATGAATTAATGTTTTGTGCCCTGCACTCAATTTTAACCTGGTAAATTTAATGCCAATCAATTTGTCATCCTTTGGAAATCTACAATGCAAATGTTTCACTTTCTAATTTTTCGTTTAGCTATGAAATAGCTATTATACACGGGTGTTTGAGCTTGGTGCTTATTTCTTGAGTGACAGTTATTTTGTTTTTTTTTTAATGTATTCATCATAATAAAAATGTTTATACTATGTTTGCTGAAATGTCAGTTAGATGTTTATACTTCATAAAAAATTTTAAAAGCTGTGTAACAAAATTGCTTTTTAAGATAATAAAAAATGCAATTTAAATTTTTGTTAATCTGAAAATAATGGAATATTTGTAAAGGCAGGACATTTAAACTGGAAGGATATTTAAAAGTTTAATTGCTATCAATAAACAAACCTAACATAATTTATCAAATATTAGCTAATTGATTTTAAAATATTTTAAAATTTTAAATTAAAAGAAAATCTGGTAACGTAATATAATTTTGAAAAGGTACTTAAATTGTTTTTTTTAAACAAAAAACGAAAAGGAAGAAATAATTCTCAGTTCAATAAAATAATCAATTTATTAATCCAAATATTGTAATAAGCAATTAATTAATAATATAATTACTTGTGAACTGAAGTATTGGATCTTTAAAAAAAAAAAACGATTTGACCAATATGTATGAGAATGTGGTCGCCAGTTAGTAGAAAGGGAGATTATAATTTGTACATCTCGCACAAATCAACAATAATTTGGATTATAATTAGTGAACTGTATATTTTATTTTATTAACTTTCAAATTATAATTTATACAGGAGAATTTTCCTAGTTAATTGTTTAATATAATCTCTTCCTCCTTTTCCATTTAAACTATTTCTTTTAAATTAATGTTTAAGAATAACTTTATTTATCACAAAATAACTTTTTATCGGATGGGCCGATTTGGATAATTATTTTTTGTTTAATAGAGCAAGTTTTTCTGGTGGTCCCATAATAAATTCATCCAGATATCTTAGGCAGATATTATAAAAATAATTGTTTGCGATTGATTCACATGCATTGCCTCCCGCGATCAGCGTTTCTTGCCAATCCCATAATGGCGGCGCGAAGGCACCACTAGAGGGGAGGTCACTGCCAGTCTCTTTCTTCATTTGTCTCTGTTAGCCACAGACAAGTGAAAGCATCGATGAAGAAAAATGAAGAAGCAAAGTTATTTCTTCATCCATGGTGAAAGTAAATGAAACTAGAGGAAGGATGAATTTATTTTTTCAGTCTTAACTGATTTTTATTATTAAAAAAGTTGATTATTGTAACTTAATCAATTTTTAATACCTAGCAAAGAATTTCATTTGTATTGCTATATAAAAAGTAAATTTGAAGCCTCTTCATATAGCATTACCAGTGGAGTTTCGAAAACAGCTTCAGTTACACAAAGAATTTAAATTCGTTTATTCTTTATTGATTTTTAAATATAATAAGTCGTGAAAAGACACTGCGTATATTTTCTCCACTTATTTTTTCTGTTAGCCGCTTGGTTTCATGGTGATATCGAATATTACAGTATTTGATAACATTAAGTCTAATAAGTCGAAGCACATGATCGTCAGAAGGACTCATTTCAAATGAATGGTGAGTTAAATTAGTGAAAATATTAATTTTGTTTTCGATTATAAAATGTAATGTTTTTTTAGAATTTTGATATGCGTATTCAAAATCACTCCTAATGATTTTTTCTGAAATTTTGCACAGGCTTACTATATCCAGGGAGTAAAGAATAGATGGTGTGATAAGGCCTCTATTCTTTACTCCCTGCTATATCTTTCGATGGTGTGATAAGGCCTCTTTATTTTTTTTCACAATGAAATTAAGGTTGTGGCAGCTCTTATATTGCTCTTTCAACGCTTCTTTACATTGAAAGCAGATTATAGATTTAATTAGAGACCTAGAAACAAATCCTGCAATATATTCTACAACCGAATCATAATATTTTGACAAGATTTTAATATCGGGGATTGGATAATAGTGAAACGCATCATCTTATATGGATTCATGATTATATTCATCAGAGTTATACATGAATTAATGTTTTGTGCCCTGCACTCAATTTTAACCTGGTAAATTTAATGCCAATCAATATGTCATCCTTTGGAAATCTACAATGCAAATGTTTCACTTTCACGGGTGTTTGAGCTTGGTGCTTATTTCTTGAGTGACAGTTATTTTGTTTTTTTTTAATGTATTCATCACAATAAAAACGTTTATACTATGTTTACTGAAATGTCAGTTAGATGTTTATACTTTATGAAAAATTTAAAAAGCTGTGAAACAAAATTGTTTTTTAAGATAATAAAAAAATGCAATTTTAATTTTTGTTAATCTGATAATAATGGAATATTTGTAAAGGCAGGACATTTAAACTGGAAGGATGTTTAAAAGTTTAATTGCTATCAATAAACAAACCTAACATAATTTATCAAATATTAGCTAACTGATTTTAAAATATTTTAAAATTTTAAATTAAAAGAAAATCTGGTAACGTAAAATACTTTTGAAAAGGTACTTAAATTGTTTTATTTAAACAAAAAACGAAAAGGAAGAAATAATTCTCAGTTCAATAAAATAATCAATTTATTAATCCAAATATTGTAATAAGCAATTAACTAATAATATAATTACTTGTGAACTGAAGTATTGGATCTTTAAAAAAAAACGATTTGACCAATATGTATGAGAATGTGGTCGCCAATTAGTATTAGAAAGGGAGATTATAATTTGTACATCTCGCACAAATCAACAATAATTTGGAATATAATCAGTGAACTGTGTATTTTATTTTATTAACTTTCAAATTATAATTTATAAAGGAGAATTTTCCTAGTTAATTGTTTAATATAATATCTTCCTCCTTTTCCATTTAAACTATTTTTTTTAAATTAATGTTTAAGAATAACTTTATTTATCACAAAATAACTTTTTATCGGATGGGCAGATTTGCATAATTATTTTTTGCTTAATAGAGCAAGTTTTTCTGGTGGTCCCATAATAAATTCATCCAGATATCTTAGGTAGATATTATAAAAAATAATTGTTTGCGATTGATTCACATGCATTGCCTCCCGCGATCAGCGTTTCTTGCCAATCCCATAATGGCGGCGCGAAGGCACCACTGGAGGGGAGGTCACTGCCAGTCTCTTTCTTCATTTGTCTCTGGTTATTACACAGCAGGCGCCATTACTATGGTGGTCTGAACATCGCCAGCCAAAGCGCCATTACTGTATATCCAGTGCTGTGTATATCCGCTTTGTCGCCAGCTGAGAAAACTAGTGGCTAGTCATAACCGTTTTCTCAACCAATCAGAGAGCTAAACCAGCTTTAGCAGTGTTGCGCATGCGCGTGGAGTTGTGTCCCGGAGGGGAGCTCGGTCTCGAGAAACTGTCGCTGAACAGTTTTCAGTTTATAGGCCTACTTTCACTTTTAGGCCTGCCGTAAATAAAAATTAGGAGCGACCTGGTCGCTAGCGACAGCACGTCGCTCGTTGCTGCCTGCAGTAGGGGGTTCGTCAAGGTCACACTGCTGACGTCAGTTGTCGTTCTTTGTCGCTTGTCGCCAGCTCTTTCCTGCCGCAAATACAAGAGTGTCGCCAGCTCACCCGTCTTTTCTCCTATGGTATATACATAATGATAACTATTTAAATAAATAAATGCGATAGTGAAATATTCATGCCTCTGGTCCTGTGAACTGATGTTAGTAATGGTTTAATTATTTTCAACTAATGTTTTTATTTATATCTCATTTTTTAAATCATAATTAATAACTAATTCAGAAAACAAAACAGGTGCAGACAATACAGGTGCTTAGAAAATATAAGCTAACATCAAAAATTCAATTATGAAAATATTGAAACCAAATATTGTGCCTTTCATTATCTAAGTTCTTTCATATTTAAGTATTTTTGTAGGGCTGTTTTAATATTTTTTATAGTGTTGTTTAAATAATAATAATAAATCCGTATTTTACGATACCCTTGCAAAAAAGATGAATTTTACGAACGTTTAGCTTCTCAGGCTAATTTAAGATGAATCATATATACAGTCAATTCTCGTTAATACGAAATCGTGGGGACCAAGAAATTTTTTCGTATTATTCGTATTTCGTATAAACCAACAATACTAAAAGTGTTATGAAATAAGCACGGAAATAGAATACTTTAAGTTAGAAATAATTTTTATTCATCTCTCCTAAAAAAATCTGTAATAACAGTTTGTTTTCGCGCTAAAACGATTTTTTTTATTGTTGAAATAAATAACGGGCAAATTTTTTACGTTTTTAAAATAGCGTGGCCTGGCGAATTTGCCAATAACTATCGGCTTTTTCTTGTCAGTGCCATCCATATTTGTACATAATAATACTGACAACCGTTCTTTGCTACTTTTCCCTATGAAAGATACCGTAAAAAAACATTAGATACATGTACAAAATTATCGGTAAAAAATACAATAATGTTTAAATGACGCATGACACTTTTCACCTTTTAAATGATAAGATTTCTCGGGCAGAAGATTATAAAATAGGGCGGTTTCGTCAGCGTTGTAACTTCAGATCTAATGAAAGATCCTTTCGTTTCCTTTTGCTTGAAGCTGACATTGAATAAAATTCCTGACTGTAGATAACTGCGTTGTAGCGATGAGAAAATTGATTTTGAAACAATACCGATATTGCACTTGTTTAAATAAAGATTTGAGCGCCATGTGACAGGATTTCAGATCTGAATAGCTGAACCAATCAGATTTCGCGAATCAGATTTCCCGTTAGCTTCAAAGCACGTGATTCAGATTTCGCGAATCAGATTTCCCGTTAGTTTGAAAGCACGTGATTCGTTAGTTTGAAAAATTCGACTAAATAACCGATGTTTTTTTATCGAATAATCGACTAAAAATTATCGAATAAAAATATCGACTGATTAAAAAAATCGAGTATTCATGTATTCGAATACTGTAATTCTGAAGCAATCACATATGAAATGACTTTGAAAATTATTTTTATTAAATTTACACTTCGAAATCTGAAATTTTATCATTAAAATTGTTCCTAAAAGGACTATTTTTCAATAAAATTATGAAATTTTCCTTCGTATAAACCGTATTTTAATAAAAATATGTTCGTATAAAGCAGAGAATTTTACATAGTAATTGCTTTTTCGGGGACGGGCCACACAATGTTTTCTTATTAACCGGAATTTCGTATTACCCAGTTTCGTATTAACGAGAATTGACTGTACTATTACATGAATTTATTTGTTCATAATAATATGAACGGATATTTATAAGAGAAAAGGACGAGACACAAAAAACCTGAGACTTCAGGATAATTCTCTAATATTTTAATTGCTTTTAATTAATTTTAATTTTAGAGAATTATCCTTTTTGCTTTGATAATTCTCTATCCAAAACGTCAGCTTTTTATTTTATTTTATATTTCTAGTTTTATTTTGATTTTATTTATTATTTATTAATTATTTTGTTAATTATTATTTATTTTTCATTTTTATTTAATAACTATTATTCATTATAATATCAGTTATATCATATAATGTTTAAAACATCACTGGATATGAAACATTAACAAAAAATTAACATAAAATCAAGGAATATTTAGAATTTCTTTATCATAAAAAATATTAAAACAACACTACAAAATTACTTAAATATAAAAGTACTTAATATATAATTAGATAACTGTTTCGAAATAAAAATTATTTTTTAGGTAAGAAAATAAACTGAAATTTAACACGAATTATAATAATAATAATAATAATAATAATAATAATAATAATAATAATAATTCTGGTATAAGCGCTTCACCTGTTTGCATCTGGCCCTTGCAAAACAGATCTCCAACACTTTGCAAACACCACAGACATTGCCACATTTTCTCACACAAGGAATAACATACATGGTACCAAAGTCACATAACACTACAGATCCCACACAATATAGACCTATCACATGCCTGCCTACACTTTACAAAATAATAACTGCCTGTATCACAAACAAAATTTATACACACATACATACAAACAACATTCTCACTGAGCAACAAAAGGGATGCCGTAGAAATCACATGGGTTGTAAGGAGCAACTCCTGATAGAGTGTGGTCCTACGGCAAACTCACAATAAACATCGACACCTCCATGCAGCCTACATTGATTACAAAAAGGCCTTTGATAGTGTCCCACACTCATGGCTTTTTCTTAAACGCTTTTATAGATACACTACGATTATATAAAATAAACCCTACACTTATCACATTTTTAGAAAGTACAATGCTGCATTGGAGAACTACACTACACCTCACACTCAACAGTGAAACCATCACGACTGACAAAATACAGATAAACCGAGGCATCTTCCAGGGTGACTCACTGAGCCCACTCTAATTTTGTCTTGCACTAAATGCACTTTCCAACAGACTGAATAGCACAACTTACGGCTACACAATTAAACATAATAAAAGCTGCCACTAGACGCTTTCACACTTACTCTATATGGACGACATGAAAATCTACGCCTCCACACAAACACAATTGCACCAATTACTTGACATTACACAAACCTTTTCAAAAGACATACAAATGCAATTTGGCTTGGACAAATGCAAAACCATTCACATTGAAAATGGAGTACTCAGGGAAGGGGGCTTCACATTAGATGAACCAGATCACATTGCTGCTATGGAAAATGACGAATTTTTCAAATATCTAGGATTTAAGCAAGCCAAGCTTCTGGAGCACAAACACATAAAGAATACACTCACTAAACAATATCTTCATAGGCTAGAGACAATACTTAAAACGCATTTAAATTCCAGAAATTTAATCAAGGCCATCAATACTTATGCCACGCCAATACTCTCCTATTCCTTTGGAGTCATACAGTGGACCACACAGATCTTGAGGGACTTGAAAGGAAACAACGTAAACTGCTTACAAAGCACAGAAAGCACCATCCACACACAGCTACTGAAAGGCTCACCCTGCCTCGTTCAGAGGGAGGCAGAGGTCTTATTGACATAACAGATCTACACCAGAAACTGACTCAGTCACTCAGAGAATTCTTTTACTCTAAACAACACACATCACCATTACACAAAGCAGTCTGCATGGCTGATACAAAATACACACCTCTGAATCTGAACAGCATGCAGAACACCCATATCATTCCTACAACATGCACTAAACTTCAATCATGGCTCGGAAAGCAACTCCACGGTAGACATCCTTCTGACCTCAACCAGCCACACGTCGACAAAAAAGCGTCGAACTTTTGGTTGAGTGAAGGGAGTCTCTTTGGGGAAACTGAAGGAACCATGATTGCCATACAAGACCAGGTTATTAACACTAAAAGCTACAGAAAACATATTATCAAAGATTCCACTGACGGGTCTTGCAGGAAATGCCATATCGCAGAGGAAACCATCCAACAAGTCATATCCAGTTGCAAAATACTCACGCAGACAGATTATTTACACAGACATAACCAGGTAGCCAACATCATACATCAACATCTAGCAAGATACACAAGATAGACATTCACACTCCTTTCTATAAATATATCCCCGACACTGTCTTAGAGAACACCACACAAACTATATTTTGACAGAGCTATAATCACTGACAAAACTATCCCTCATAACAGACCAGACATTACACTAGTAGATAAGCAAAACAAAGTTACTTACATAATTGATATCTCCATCCCAAACACACACAATTTACAAAAGACATACACTGACAAAATCACTAAATATACGGATCTTGCACATGAAATAAAACACTTTGGGGAGTTAACAGAGTACACATTGTTCCTATCGTTCTTTCTGCCACTGGGATTATTCCACACTCTCTACACAAAAGCCTGTCAACACTAAATTTAAACCCACACTTATACAAAACCTTACAGAAAGCCACAATTCTAAACACCTGTCACATAGTAAGGAAATTCCTACACCCAAACATCAATACTCCCATGAGTGCATAACTTTCCCTCCCTCGCATTTGAGTCCCGTGGGCTTTGGCCCTCTTTTGGGTCCGCCTCTGGGATTGGCTTCCGGAATTGATCCGAGTTTGGCTTCCCTAAACAATAATAATAATAATAATAATAATAATAATAATAATAATGGAGTGTCATCAATTATAATAATGGCAAAATGGAACAATGGAGTGTCAAAATGTTTCATATCCAGTTTCTGCATAATTATTCTTAACAATATCTATCATTTCTCTGTCATCCACTGTATTTTTTCACTGATTTCCCCTATGGAGGAATTAGATGTTTTGATTGGCTATCGACGATGTTGTTGCTGGTCGCTTGTCGCTTCCAATTGAATTCAGCTCAATAGAGGCGACGTCGCCTGAAAACCAGTTTTTTCCGTCGCCGCGACCAAGGGCAAAAACGAGGTCACGCTCGGGCGACAAGGAGCGACGCCAACGCATGCGCAGTGCCCATGGCGCGACGCATGTCGCCGCGACGAAGCGTATTTGCGGCGGGCCTTAGTCAATTTGTGGAATGATCTCGAGCAAAGAATTTCAAAAATTAGTTAAAAACCAAGTCACTGGTGTAAAAGACAACCCGGATTTATCATTGCTTAGAATTCCGTCGGATTCAAAAAAGGTAAATCTTTTTTTTTATGATTGTGTATAAATTAATGATATTTTAATGATTATGATCTGTAACTGACTAATGAATCTTAAAAAGTTTATAAAATTTAATTGCTATATAACTCAGTTAACGAATTAAACTAAAGAAAAATGATAGCAAGTGTTCAATTAAATAAGAAAGGAGCATTACGTATTTGATCTAAATAAAGAAGTATTACTAATACAATTATACTCAATGAATGATCGATAAATGTTCTCATTAATAAGTGTGAGGAATGGTTAAAAAATTCGAAAGATGTGATCTTCATCTTGTGTCTGTAGCCTGCATTTTACTGACGATCAATTTAGAAACCCAGCTAAAAAATGTGATACCAACTGAACATTTTCCTAACAAAGGTGATCTATTTTAATTCAGAGTTTTAAAAGATACTTCTAGTATGTGTAAATTTTCCAAATGAATAATTATATTAGTGAAATAACTAGAGCTAGTACTTAAGGTGACCCACAATGTTGTTTCGATTCAAAATGTCAAAAAACTCACTTTAGACTAAATTATTAAAACAATTATAAAATCTCAGTAATATATAGTGAGTTGTTAAATTTTAATTATAGAATATATATAGACAATGTTTAGGCTGTTGTCATTATCATTTATGAAAAGAAAATGTCTATTTACTCTGAAGTTGAATAGTAACAATTTATTAAAAAGAGCAAAAGTTATTAAAAACAACTTTAAATTCTCCAAATTAAAAATATCCTATTAAAAGAAAATCATTTATCTACTGTACAGTTAAACCTCCATTTTTTTTCTTTGTACATTTGGTTATGCTCAGTCAAATATCTGAATTATTATCCAATATTTTGTATATATAAAAAATTATCATATACCATTTAATAATCATCATTGCTCAACATTCACACAGAAAAATTTTGATTATCTGCAGCAATTATAAATATATTTTCCTTATATATTGACATAAACATCATGACTGAAAAACCTGAGCACGAATATAAAATAATTCACTTTTTTTTTTATTCCTAGATAAAAGTTTCCCTGAGCCTGATCCTCCACCTCCACCGATAAAGAAAGTTCCAAAAATGTTTGAGGCAACTAAAAAGAACTAAAATACAACTGTAGAAAGCTCGTTTTGACATAAGCAACTTAAAATCTTTAAACAAAACTAAACAGAGGTATATCAATACTAAATAATATTATAAAAAAAAGATTTCCCCAACTATTAGAGGCGATTTTTTTGAATTTGGTGATATCACAATTAAAAGCATCTCACAAAAGGAAACAGGGCAGATAATGCTGCTCAAAGATAAATAATTTGCTCATAAGTTATTTATCCACAACCCACAGGAATTGGTAAAAATATTAATATTATTACTCAGTGTAATTTCTCTTCAAAATTGGCTTCATAAATTGGATATAACTGGGATTTCAGACAATTATTTTCAATGTTAAAAGAAAAAACAAACTGCATGAGTGAGCATAAAAAATTGTGTGTTCATAATTTTGATGAAATGAGAATGGAATTATTGTTATCTTGTGATGAAAAGAAGGATGAGATAAAAGGATTTGTAAACTTTGGAAATTATTTTAGAGTGAAAGATATTGCAGATGAGGCTAATATTTATTTTACCAGCTATCTGAATAAGAATGCCTTAGGAATTTTTTTTCATTAATCAGACAAAAAGGTGGAGGAACTATCTATCCTAGAATGAACCAATTCAAATGTGTGTTCAAGCACCTGCTAATTACAAACATTACAAAAATCACTAAATTGTGAAGAAGATAAAAGATATCTTCAATTGTTCAATCTGTTTCTTTGCTTTGTGTATCAGTGGCATTCACTCACACCGCTGCTTTACCTTACAGTTAGGAAGAGCTCAACATGTGATTGCAGTTGAGAATGCATATGTTGGGCTCACTTTACATCACTTTCAGTCTTCACATCACATTTCAATTTCTTGCCTGCTATTGTCACCATGTCAAAAAGAAAACTTTGTTTTTTATCGCTACAAGACCAAGTCAAAACTTTGCTGCATTTGTTTGAAGAGGTGAAAAAAGAATATCAACAAGTTACAGTACGTAAAATGTTGAGCAGAAAAAAATAAACTTCAATGTTGCAGTTTTTCAACAAAGAATAGGGGAAATTTTTGATCCAATAATTGGGATCACTTTTATTGCCATGTAATTATACATGTATTAGGTATTAATATTTTGTTTTCACGTCTTGTTTATTTTGAATAGCCACATTACTGCATAAAGTTATGAAAATTTCATTCAAATTCATTAATAAAACTTTAGTCCATTATGCAAATCACTAAAATTATAAATGAAACCAAAAGAGACAATGAAACTTTATAAATTACGCTTACCCCCCCC